>CAWUFW010008110.1:600000-927641 GCA_963921515.1 Calotriton arnoldi | reverse complement strand
GTTACTCAGTATCTAACGTTGAATTACTGCCTTACCAAACCGTTGGGCGCCATGTAGTGTAGCTCAATCAATCAATCAATCAATCAATCATGTCACTTATAAAGCGCACTACATACCCGCGAGGGTCTCAAGGCGCTGGGGGAAGAGGGGGGTGGTGCTGCTACTGATCGAAGAGCCAGGTCTTGAGGAGTCTTCTGAAGGCCAGTAGGTCTTGGGTCTGTCGGAGGTTGGTGGGGAGGGTGTTCCAGGTCTTGGCGGCGAGGTGGGAGAAGGATCTGCCGCCGGCGGTCGTTTTCCGGATGCGGGGGACTGTGGCGAGGGCGAGGCTGGTCGAGGCGGAGCTGGCGGGTGGGGGTGTAGAAGCTGAGTCGTCTGTTGAGGTAGGCTGGTCCGGAGTTGTGGAGTGCTTTGTGTGCGTGGGTGAGGAGCTTGAAGGTTATCCTCTTGTTGACAGGGAGCCAGTGCAGGTCTCTCAGGTGGGGTGTGATGTGGCTGCGTCGGGGGATGTCGAGGATAAGACGTGCAGAGGCGTTCTGGATGCGTTGCAGCCGTCTCAGGAGCTTAGCCGTCGTTCCTGCGTAGAGGGCGTTTCCGTAGTCCAACCTGCTGGTGACGAGGGGCTGGGTGACTGTTTTTCTTGTTTCGGTGGGGATCCACTTGAAGATCCTGCGGAGCATTCGGAGGATGTTGAAGCAGGATGAGGAAACGGCGTTGACCTGCTTAGTCATGGAGAGGGTGGGGTCGAGGATGACCCCTAGGTTGCGTACGTGGTCGGTGGGTGGCGGGGCTGTTCCCAGTGATGTTGGCCACCAGGAGTCGTCCCAGGCTGAAGGGTTGGAACCAAGGATGAGGACCTCCGTCTTGTCCGAGTTCAGCTTCAGGCGGCTGGTCCTCATCCATTCGGCGACGGCCTTCATTCCTTCGTGGAGGTGGGCTTTGGCGGTGTGAGGGTCTTTGGTGAGGGAGAGGATCAGCTGGGTGTCGTCGGCGTAGGAGATGATGTTGAGGTTGTGCTGTCGGGCGACGTGGGCGAGGGTGCCATGTAGATGTTGAACAGCGTTGGGCTGAGGGAGGAGCCTTGGGGTGCGCCGCAGATGATCTTGGTGGCCTTGGATCGGAAGGGGGCGAGGCGGACGCTTTGTGTTCTGCCGGAAAGGAAGGATGTGGTCCAGTCCAGGGCCTTCTCTTGGATCCCGGCGTCGTGAAGGCGTGTTCGTAGTGTGTGGTGGCAGACCGTGTCGAAGGTGGCTGATAGGTCCAGGAGGATGAGGGCTGCTGTTTCTCCGTTGTCTAGCAGGGTCCTGATGTCATCGGTGGCGGCGATGAGGGCGGTTTCGGTGCTGTGGTTGCTGCGGAAGCCGGACTGGGAAGCTCCTATTTCCCTAATAGGCTCTGCGCATTGGAATAATATATCCTATAGGTTTGACATAGGACTAAGGTCAGTATGTCCCTATCGAGTATATTAAACTTAATTACTTGTGCCAGCTAGCTCAGAGGCCACTAGAAACTCCTTGACAACAAGAAGGGAGTAGTTTCTGGCAGCCGCAAAACATGACCACTGTGTTTCCCTTTAGAATCAGAACTTGTCCCAGAGTCGTGGAAACAATAGATAACTATTTCACTCAGCTCAATCGTGCATGCTTAGTTTTCTCCAAAGTTACACAGAAAGAACAGACGGGCGTTTCAATAAAAGGTTTATTGAACAGTCTTGTTTCTGGTGTAAGTAAAATGTGCTGTTACGATCACAAGACAGTATGCGAGATAAATAATGTACAGTGTGAGCAGTAGAAATAAATAATACTGCGTTAGCATTATCTTTTAGTACATATGCTGTTACATAAATAACACAGACTAAAAATGCGAGTACTCATACGATGCGTTTCTAATCTAGTTCTACCCCATTGTTCCTAACCTAACCTAGGTGTAGGGCGAGGGAAGAAGTAGGTGAAGTATTCCTTACTATGGTATACTAAGAGTATGTTGAGTCTAGTATGCCTAGTATGCCAAGAGTCCCTCTAGGTTCTAGTCAGCTTCATACCTGAAGAATGAGAGGGGTAGGAATCTCTTTGCCAGACTCGAACTCCAACACCCCGCAAGGGAAGTTAGATCACTGGAAGCTGGACTCTCTGCGTGCAGGGATGACAGCGTCTTCTCAGTGCGTCAGGCCGGGAAACGGGCTCCTCTGAAGTCGAGGTCTCCTCTGATTTACAGGGGCTAGGGAAGGTATATTTATACCTTAGAAGTACCTCACAATGTTAGCATTGACGTGAATTGGACAGCGAAAGACGTCATGAATGAACCCCTAAGGAATAATGGTTCATGCATAATATATGAGGCCTTGAAGAAATCAATAGTCCTGGGCTAGGGAAACTCCCGCAGCCTAAGGGTCTGTTCTTCATGAACTCGTTGTGACGTTAGGGTGGACGGATGTCAGAGACCATGCCTGTATTTGGAGTGCACGGTTTAATGCCTAAATAAGGGCTGGGATTTTATGCCTATATAAGGGCAGGGCGAATTGTGCCTATATAAGGACATGATATTGGAAAGCCCGTTTATGGACACCCTAAGAGGAATACAACAAACTCTGGTCTCACTGACGATGCTGTTCGACGCCGTCACTGACCCACTGCTTGCGCCGTGACCTGTGTGCACTGAAATCCGCACCACCTTGCTTCACACTGCTGCCCTGGTATCCCCGACGATGCCACGACGCTGCCACTGACGCCGCTGCCTGCACCATGACCTGTGGACACCGCTCGTGGAGAACACGGAACACCGTCCCACTTCGTGCCGCAGCCCTGGTCTCACTGCCGCCGCCGCTCCAAGCTGACCTCAACGCCACTGCCTGCACCGTGGTTTGGGGGGACCGCTCATAAGTTACACGATGCACTGCACTGCCTTGGTCCACCGACGCCGGCACCATCGACTCCAGTTCGTCAGCCGATGACAGCACTGCAACAACGACGACGAAGCTGCCTACACCTTGGCCTGCCAGCACCGCGGAAAGCACCGGCCCACTTTGCACCGCAGCCCTGGTCCCACCGACGACGCTGGACGCCGTCACCAAGCCACTGCTTGCACCATGACCTGAAGGCCCCACACGCCGCACCGAAGCCTGCCAATGCTGGCGCTCCCGCCTTCAACCGCACGGAGTTCATTCTGCAAAGCGTGTGACTTCAAGGGCCCAATGACTCCCACACCGGCCTCTGGAACCAACACCCGCCAACTCCGGCCCTTCGGAGCTCGCCGTGAGGTCCCCGACGCCCTTAATTTCTAGAGGTACTGTTTTTGGGTCTTCCCGACACCGTAGCTGGCCCACAATGCCGCGATCAGCCAGAACCGTTGGATTTGTGTGTTCACAACGCCGTGATAGCCCCGGACGGAGCTATCAACTTCAAGGAACTTCAAGGGGAGAGGAGTTGGCCTAACGGCTAGGGCGGTCAACCTCGAATCTGGGGAACCGGGTTCGAGTCTCGGCAATGACGCGGAACATCCTGTGATTCTGGGCAAATCACTTAATCTCCCCGTGCCTAACAAAAACATGAATGTGTCCTCATGTAACGCAACTGGTGCTCGTGTAAAGCGCTCTGATACCCGATACCTTCGGGTCAAGTTCGCGCTATATAAAACTCGGTAAAAAAAATATATATATAAATTGTTTTTAAAAATAGGAACTATTTTTAAAGTCTATTTTTGTTTTATGAGTATTTTGAATAACTGTATGTTGGATTCTTGTCGTTTTGGTCTTGTTTTACACAGATAAATATTGGCTATTTTTCTAAAATTGGTGTGGTGTCCTTTTGTAATGTTTTGACTGTATTACTGTTTGTTATGTGCAAATGCTTTACACACTGCCTCTGAGATAAGCCTGACTGCTCGTGCCAAGCTACCAAGGGGGTGAGCAGGGGTTATTTCAGAAGTGTAACTCCCTTTTCCTGATTAGGAAGAAGGTCCCTACTTGGACAGGGTAACAACCTGCCAACTAGAGACCCCCATTTCTAACCTTGGTTTTCAGCAGTGAGGATAGGACTTTCGTTTGCACTTGACCTACAGTAATTGGTGTACACTACTACCATATCGCAGACCACTACGTACCACATACTGTTTTCTTTTTTTAATCTATTTTTGTGTTCCCATCTTTTTTAACTCAAACTTCCTACTGCATCATAGCATCGTCAGCTGCATCCCTAGAAGTGGCCTTTGAGGAGGAAAGGTTGGAAACCTACAAGATAAAGGAGTTGAAGGCTATTTGCAAAAACCTAAAAGTCCAAATCGAAGGCCTCACTAGGAAAGAGGAGCTGCAAAAGGCGCTGAGGGCCCGGGTAGCAGGCAGGCATGGCAGTGGGCAGTCTGGAGATCTTAGTATGGAGGATAAGGAGCCTACTCAAAGGGTTGATATGCTTTTGGGAGGGAGCGTCCCTCCAGGCCAGGCAGCAGTGGTTTGTCCCTAGAGGAGCTGGAGGATAGGAGAGAAGCCAGAAGGCATCAAATAGAACTGGCTTAACATGGAATCACAAAAGATGGTTTTAGACCATGAGCATGGTATAAAATAACTGGAGCTAAAGAGTAGTCCAGCATAGATGGTGCAGCAATTCTTCAATGCGCTCTGAGAAAGTAGTATACATCCCCAAGAATGTAGGCAAAGAGTACAAAAGGGGGTTCACATACAGAGGTGGTTTCAGGGCTATTATGCAGCCATCCACATGAATGGGGTCCCTGAGATGAATTGGGGCGGAGGATTGTGGAATCACTTCACGGAGGAGGGGAGGCCTTGGAACGTACAGGGGAACAAGTAGCCAAACTGGGGAACTTATCTGAGCTGACCCACTGGCAGCAAGAAGGGGGTCCCACCAGGGAAGAGTTCTGCAAGGAGCAGAAAAAATGCCTTTCTCTTGAGGGTTTGCTGCAGCAGGCTGCAAACCAGGAAGCTGGTGATCAGTCTGGGTCACACTGGATCTACTGGGAGAATGGTCTTTATACAGCGAGCCTAAGGTCGCTGGGCCTGGGTCAGCCCGTGTCCTGGTGGCACCCCAGCGCTTCAGAATCTTTCTACTGGGTCTGGCTTGCGACATGCCTTTGGCAGGACATTTGGGGCAGGATATGACATTTGACAGGATTGTCACCCACTTCTTTTGGCCCCAGATGCGAATGCAGTCAGATGCCCATTGTAGGTCTTGCCAAACTTTCCAGGCAAGTAGTAAGAGTGGGAGGAAAGGTAAGGCCCCTCACCAACCCTTACCCGTGGTGGGCACCCCTTTTGAGCGGGTGGGGATTGATATGGTGGGACCCAAAGACAGCCAAGGGCAACAGGTACATCCTGGTCTTGGTGGACCATCCCACCCGGTACCCGGAGGATATTCCTCTGAGGACAATGACGGCACCTGTGGTGGGCCGGGCATTGATGGGGATCTTTTTCCAAATGAGTTTCCCCAGAGAGGTGGTATCCGACCGAGGTACCAATTTCATATCCAAGTATATGACATCCTTATGGAAGGAGTGTGGTGTGACCTACAAGTTCACCACTCCCTACCACCCCCAAGGTAATGGTTTGGTGGAGAGATTCAACCAAACCCTTAAAGGCATGATCAAAGGGCTGTCAGAACCTGTGAGGCGTAAGTGGGACACCCTCTTGCCCTGCCTCCTCTTTGCTTACAGGGAGGTAACACAGAAGTCATTAGGGTTCGGTCCCTTTGAGTTGCTGTGGGAGCACTCTGTGAGAGGACCTTTCAGTCTGGTGAAAGAAGACTGGGAGACAGCTCCCAGAAAACCTCCCCAGGATGTGTTTAGTTACATGCTGGCCTTTAGGAACCAGACTGCATGCTTCAGGAAGCTCACTCAGGTGAACCTGAAAGCCAGCCAGGAAGTGATGAAACACTGGTATGACCAGAATGCCACTTTGGTTGAGTTTTAACCTGGACAAAAAGTGTGGGTCATGGCCCCAATAAAGCTGTGTGCTCTCCAGGACAAATGGACTGGGCCTTTTGAGGGGGTGGAGTGCAAGAGTGATGTCACCTATATTGTGGACTAGCAGATTCCCAGGAACCCTCTAAGGGTCTTCCACGTGAACTGCCTCTAACCTCACTTTGAGAGGTCTGAAGTAAGCATGTTCTTGACTACAGATGATGGGGTGGAAGAGGAGATTGAAACTCTTCCTGACCTCCTGTCTACCAAGGAGCACAATGGGTCAGTGGATGGTGTGATCCTCTCCCCTACACTGACCCCAGAGCAGCAGGGCAACTTTTGCCGGTTGTTGGGGCAGTTTGCCAGCCTGTCCTCCCTCACCCGTGTGTTACTCATTGGTGCTTCCATGATGTGGACACTGGGGACAGTCCTCCTATCAAACACAAGATTTACAGGTTGACTGACAGGGTCAAGGCCAGCATCAAAAAAGAGGTTTCTAAGATGTTGGCGCTAGGGGTAATTGAGCCCTCCAACAGTCCTTGGCCGGCCCAGTGGTTTTGGTCCCAAAGGCTGCAGCACCCAGTGCCCCACCCAAACTCCGGCTCTGTGTGGATTACAGAGGGCTCAACTCTGTCACTAGGACTGATGCTCACCCCATCCCCGGAGCTGATGAGCTCATAGATATGTTGGGAGCTACCAAGTTCCTCAGCACATTTAATTTGAAGTCTGGCTACTGGCATGATTGCCTTGACTGATGGGGCCAAGGAGAGGTCTGCATTTTCAACCCCGGAGGGGCACTACCAGTTCTGGGTTATGTCCTTTGGATTGAAAAATGCCCCGGCCCTCTTTCAGAGGTTGGTTAACCAGGTGTTGGCTGAATTGGAGGACTTTAATGCCGCCTACCTTGATGACATTTCAGTGTTTAGTTCCACTTGGGAGGAACACCTGCAGCACCTCTGTGAAGTGTTGAAGGCGCTGCAGAAGACGGGCCTCACTATCAAGGCCAGTAAGAGCCAGATCAGGCAGGGATCTGTGTTGCACTTAAGGCACCAGGTAGGCAGCGGCCAGGTGGCACCCCTCCAACCTAAGATTGACACAATTCTGGCTTCGGAGCCCCCAAGACAGAGACAGAGGTTACTATAGGAGGCTTCTCAAGGGCTATGGCACCATTGTTACCCCCTTGACTGTACTGATTTCCAAGAAGCAGCCCAGGTAGGTGATCTGGACTGATGTGTACAAGTCCGGTTTTGATGCTCTGAAGGCAGCTATGTGCATGGCGCCTGTGCTCAAAGCACCTGACTTCTCCAAGGAATTCGTAGTGCAAATGGATGCTTCAGAGCATGGTGTGGCAGAGGAGCTCTCACAACTAAACGACGAGGGCCTAGACCAGCCTGTAGTCTTCCTTAGCAGTAGACTACTCCCCAGGTAACAGAGGTGGAGTGCATTTGAGCGCAAGGCTTTTGCTGTGGTCTGGGCGCTGAAGAAGCTAAGACCCTACTTATTTGGTAGTCACTCAGACAGACCACAGGCCCCTCAGATGGTTGATGCAAATGATGGGTGAGAACCCAATACTGTTGAGATGGTTCATCTCCCTACAGGAAATGGAACATCGCCCTGGCACAGAACACGCCAACGCTGATGGTCTGTCCAGGTTCTTCCACCTTAGTGAAGAGAACTCTCAAGAGGGTAGGTAGTTCTCCCTACTTTCAGCTGGAGGGGACATGCATTAGACCTGACATCTTTTGGCGTGCTTCCCCTGTCTTTTACCTTCTGACCACCAGGGGCCGCATTATGCATTGTGATTGCGCCTGGTGCACCTTTTAAAAGGTGCGCCGTGCGCAAACAATCACAATGCGCCCTATTATGTTGTATGCGCTGCCCCCAGGGCAGCCGTGAACTCGCGCTGCCCTGGACAGCGCATTCATGTGAAAACACGGAGCAGCCGCTCCTTGTTTTCACAGTGCAGGCGGCACCTGCCTGCACTTTCAAAGGGGATTAGAGATCCCCTTGCAGGCGGGTGCAGTCAGTGACTGCACCCACCTGCAAGGGGATGTCGGGGGGTCCATGGGACCCCCTTTACCCCTGCAGAAGGCTGCTGTCCGGAGGCGCACTGCCAGTGCGCCACCTTTTAAATGGCGCACTGTCAGTGCGCCTCCTGAGGGCTGCTTTGACTCTGCGCATGCGTCTGTAATACGGCGCGGGCGCAGAGTCAAAGGAATTCCCTCATTTGCATAGGGCGTGCTCTATGCAAATGAGGGAACACCCTCTGAAGGCAGTGCTGGTGCTTTAAGTGTGCCAGCACTATCGGTATTATAGAAGGGGACGCACAAGCGTCTGCGCCCCCTACTATAATACCAAAGTGCCCGGGGGCGCGCAAAGTGGGCGCAAACACCGTTGAGCCCCCGGGGCACTTCATGTAATACGGCCCCTGGTTTTTGTGGTACTCTGGATCTTGTTTTTGCTGGCTTAGTGATTCTGCGCTCTTTAATACTGCTGATCAGTACTAAAGTGCAAGTGCTCCTACCGTAAAATGTGTTTATGGATTGGTGTTTCCATGTTTGGCGTCTTTGATTCACTCCTAAGTGCCTAGTACAGTGCAATGTGTGTGCCCAGGGCATGTAAACCAAATGATGCCTACCTTATTATGCGTTTTAATACCGCCATCAGTGGACTGAATGAGATGTCTGAGATTAATAGACTTTGAACCCACATTCACAGAATATTTGAAATGCGTGCCTAGTCTAATCACACCATCAGCGCCTGACTACTCTTGTTTTTATCATGATCCATTGGATATATTGTGCCACTCACGGACTGGCTAAACTGTAAAACTCCATTAACCAGAATGCCTAACAAAGACCATGTGACCTAATCTGCACGAGCCAATCTACAAGTTAGGTCTTGAGTGAGCCAGACCCCTCTTCCGCATTAAAGAGATGCCGAATGAATGAGGTCGGAGAGGGACGATGCCTGGAATTAGATCCAAATATTCAGGCTAGTTTCTTCACACGCGCGCGGTCACGCCACCAACCCCTCAATGGCGTTACATTGCCTAAACAGGTTTTACCTTCTCACATTATACAGGAGCAGCGCCCAAGGCTTAGGAGTGTCAGCGTCCCTTCCCCGCAACTAACCGCGAGACAGGAACACGCTCAAGTGAGTTATTATCCTCCCCATTTGAAGAGTTGAATGCTAATGCAATGTGTTGACAAGCAGTCCCATAGGCTCAAAAACGGATCCCCTCCTTAATGTTTTGACAGGCTATTACTCACCGCGTGACCTGGCTTCACTCGTTTCTCAAAATTCAAGCTCGGAACAGCGCCAAAACTATATATAAAGACACCAGACATTGCCGAGAAGTTTGCCTTGCGATCGACACAAGGCAAGTTGTTTTATTATTTTTGAACAAGGCATGCACTTTATCCACGCATGCAGTTAACGCCGTGGAATATTCTTTAACAAAGTTCCTCTGTGGCAATTTTTCTTTAGAGTGCACCTTAAAACTACAGTCATTTCAATTACTTTTTCCAGAAACCTCATTGAACGTCGCGGATCGCCGCGCCATTGAATGCCTAACATCTCCCGTACTTACCTTCTCTTCATGAAAGGTAAGACTAGACTCATTGGAGCAATCATAAGTAGGACAAGTATAAGTTGGGATCCATACTTACATTATTTCCATATTTTATTACACTGTAGAGTCCGACCAAGTCCTGGCCCTGAGGAGAACCCTCAAAGAAAAATAGGGTTCCGAAACGCGTCGACCATATACAGCTAGCCGCAACCATCATCACTTGACTGAATAATACAGTGTGCAAACAAGGCATTTTGCCTGTTGTAACGTTAATGCCGACTAGCTGTTCATAGCAGGCCACAGTACCGTAAAGCATAAACAAGTCTGTACCGCTATTGTTTCCTTTCTAAATTAAGGACTGGTCATTCATGTTGTCAATGGTTTTGTGATGTATTCTTTAAATGTAAAATGTATCGTATGTATTATTGATGTTTTGTTGAATGGTCACATGTATGTCTCTTTTCTATGACATGAGTCTAATGTTGTTTATGTATGCTCTATAAACAAATGCATAAAGAAAAGGTGAAATAAAAACACCAAACCCACTTTATGTGTCAAAAGGGGTTTGTTTAAATAGATTTACTCAAATAGCACGTCCAAACAATCTTCTGTTTTTAGCTTGATTAGTGGCCTAGTTTGGGCGTGAATATAGGCCCAACCCCCCTCTGTTCTAAAAAAAGCTAGTGGGCCTGCAGCACTGATTGTGCCACCCACACCAGTGGCCTTTCAAAGGGCTCTCAGACCTGCCACTGCAGTGTCTGTGCACAGTTTTCACTGCCATGCCGACCTGGCAAGTGCACCCACTTGCCAGGTCCTAACCTTCCCTTTTCTCACATATAAGACACCCTTAAGGTAGGTCGAAGGTACCCCTGTGGCCAGGGTGCAGTGTGAGGGAAAGGTAGGACATGTACTTGTGTTTGTTACATGTACTGATGGTGAAATACTGTTGAAAGGCTATCTCTTCCATAGGTTAGCATGGGAGCTGCTTTGTAACACTTTTGCAAATGTAGCTTGCCAGGGGAAGCTGATAGGAAAGGGGAGTTTGGTATGCCTAAACTCTGGATTTAAAAATGCATCTTTTAGTAAAGATGATTTTTATATTGAGTGTTTGGAAATACCACTTTTAGAAAGTGGATATTTCCTTCTCTAACCATACATGTTCCTCTGCCTGTTTGTGTATTATCTGTCTGGGTTTTAGACTGACGGGCTGGTTTGTGCATTCACACTAGACAGGGACACAAAGGGGGCTGAGGTGTGTCCTGCCTTTCCTGGGTGACTTATAGGCTGGCTGATGGGTCTTTCCTGCATCTAGAGTGGTGGAAGGAGCTGCCACATGAACTTAAATTGACTGTGTCTGCCTTCCACAATGCTGTCCCCACCTCCTGTAGAGAACCTCGCCTGAGCAGGACAGAACTGGATTATGTGTGCCAGGAGAACTTTGTTTGTGACAACACCACAGAACTTCAAAGGGAAATGTGGTATAAATATTAGGGCTCAGACCCCAGGATTTTAGAACTCTTTTGGATCTAGGAACCTACCATGAAGAAGAGCTGGAGAAGCTGTGATGAGAGACTACCACTTTGCTGTGTTGGCCTGCAGTAGCTGCTTCTGTCTTGGGCAGAGAAATGACTGGACTGAACTTTCTGTAACTTCTTACTGAGTGTCTCTAAGGGCTTGAAGTAGAGCTTGCCCCCTGTTCAAGAAGTCTCAGGAACAACAAATACTTCAAGATTCACTGGATACCAGCTTCTGAAACTCGGTGTTTCAGCTGCCACAGAGGAAAAGCAAAATGACGCCGTTACCCACACCTTTGCCGGCTCCATGACCTTAAGGCACCGCAGAGGGCACCGCCGCACTGTGCACCTCAACCCTGGTCTCACTGATGATGCCGTTCGATGCCACCACCGAGCCGCTGCTTGCACGTGAGCTGTGAGCACTGTAATCTGCACCGCCTTTCGTCACACCGCAATCTGCATCGCCTTTCTTCACACTGCCACCCTGGTATCCCCGATGCCACCGCTACTGACACAGCTGCCTACACCATTACCTGTGGATACTGTTCGTGGAGAACACGGAGCACCGCCCCGCTTTGCAACGTAGCCCTGGTCTCACCCATGACGCCGCTCCAAGCTGACCTCGACCCCACTGCCTGCACCGTGGTTTGGGGGCACCGCTCATAAGTTACACGACGCACCGCCCCGTTCCACATCGCAGCCTTGGCCCACCGAAGCTTATGCCATCGACTCCAGTTTGTCAGTCAACGACAGCGCTGCAACAATGACAACGCCGCCGCCTGCACCGTGACCTGTCAGCACTGCAACGAGCACCGCCCCACTTCTCACCGCAGTCCTGGTCTCACCAACGCCGCTGGATGCTGTCACCAAGCTGCTGCCTACACTGCGACCTCAGGGCACCGCAGACCACAGCGCTGCACTTCGCACCGCAGCCATTTTGCCGGCAGTCCCGCCTTCAACCAAATGGAGTTCGATCTTCAACGCGTGTGACTTCAAGGGTCCTACGACTCTTGTACCGACCTCCGGAACAGACGCCTGACAACACCGGCTCTTCAGAGCTCACTGCGAGATCCTTGACACCCTACATTTCTAAAGGTACTGTTTTTGGGTCTTCCCGACACTGTAGCTGGCCCCGACGCCATAGTCAGCCAGAACTGTTGGATTTGTGTATTCATGACTCCGTGATAGCCCCGGACGGAGCTATCAACTTTAAGGAACTGTTTTTTAAAGTCTATTTTTGCTCTATGAGTATTTTGAATAACTGTTTGTTGGATTCTTGTCGTTTTGGTCTTGTTTTACTCAGATAAATATTGGTTATTTCTCTAAAACTGGTGTGGTGTCCTTTAGTAGTGTTTTCAATGTATTACTGTTTGTTATGTGCAAATGCTTTACACACTGCCTCTAAGATAAGCCTGACTGCTCATGTCAAGCTACCAAGGGGGTGAGCAGGGTTTTTTTCGGAAGTGTAACTCACTTATTCTGACTAGGAAGAAGGGCCCCTACTTGGGCATGGTAACAGCCTGCCAACTCTAGACCCCCATTTCTAACAGTCCCATGAGGAGGTCATTGATATACTGCACTAAGGTGCATGGTAGCTGTGGGGTCTCTAAGTAGTTCATCAGTATCTGATTGAAACATGAGAGGCTCTCTTTATCCCCTGATGAGTTCAACACCACACAAGATTTCTCTTAAAATCTTGATGTGAAGAGATATCGGCTCTCCTCATGAAGGGGAATGGAAAAGAATGCCTGACATAATTCAATGACAGTGAACCATTCCGCTTTGGGGGAATTAGGAACAGGATAACGACAGGGTTAAGTACCACAGGATCGCATGGAATGACTATTTGATTGATTTTTCTTAACTCCTGAACAATCCTCCACATCTTGTTAGGTTTTTGTAATGCCATAATTGAAGAGTTGCATGGACTCCCAATGGCATCCTTCAAAATGCCTTGTTCTGTCTTGTTTTATTCCTACCGGGGTCAATTTGTATGGATGAGTTTGAGGAAAAATTGTATCTGACCTGAGCATTATCCTCAGGGGTTTAGCGTTCTTAATCCAATCTCCATCCCTGTGAAATCCCATACCTCTTCTCCAACTGACTTCCTTAAATCTAGGGGTTAATCTTAATTGGTAAATACAGAGTATAATCTAATTAGGGATTAATATTGTGCCTGCACTTTGAACTCTGCATCTGCCACCGAGGTTTTCAGCTCTACTCCCTCTGGCATGCAATATATCATGCAGTTACATTTACAAAGTAGGTCTCTCCTTAACATATTCATGGGACTTGGATCGGTTATGATGAATTGGTGAAGCTCTTTGATGATCCAGATTTTTACTGAAACTGGTGCTAAAACCTTATTAATTTGCTGATGATTTGTGATGCCAACAACTTGGACTTCTTTTCTGTGAAGGGTAGGTTTCCTCCTAACGGTCGAATAAGTGACTCCAGTATCTAGCAGTAAAAATATGGGATGTCCATTAACTTCTCCTTCCATATAAGGGCCACTCTGATCCACATCCAGAACTGCACCAAACACGCACTCCTCCCCCTTGAGGCATCGTCATTGAGCCGGTTTGTATTCCACTGAGCATCCGAACATAATGAGAATTGGAGAAACTTGCATCACAAACGGGTTCTGTTGAGCTCTAACACTAGCTTGAAAGTGAGGGTTCTCTGGGATTCTGTGCAAGTCCTGGCCTTTGGGTTCATCATCTGAGGTCTCGGCATAAGGGGACGTAACCCTCACATCATGGTGTTGGGTTCTTGAGCATCAATCATCGATTGGGATAGTATCTGCACTCCCGTTTCCATTGGCTGACTTTATTGGAATGTGACCGGGGTGACATTCTTCAAAATGCTTAGATTTGTTCCAGGCATACCTGCCCATCCTTTCCCCATTCCTTTGGCAGTTCCTCCATAGGTCATAGAGACTCTCTGCGGACGCTGGTTTGCTGCTGCCGCTGTTGGGGGACTCCAAGCCCCAGAATCCTGCGCTCTACATACTCCCAGGTGGGAGGAGCCAACTTGTGCTCAAAAAGCGCAAACGAGTACCGCGGCGCAGGACGCTGTTTTGCTGCTGCCGCTGTTGGGGGACTCCAAGCCCCAGAATCCTGCACTCTACATACTCCCATGAGGGAGGAGCCAACTTGCGCTCAAAAAGCGGCAACGGGTTCCGCGGGACGCTGTTTTGCTGCTGCCGCTATTGGGGGACTCCAAGCCCCAGAATCCTGCGCTCTACATACTCCCAGGAGGGAGGAGCCAACTTGCGCTCAAAAAGCGCCAACGAGTACCGCGGCGCGGGACGCTGTTTTGCTGCTGTCGCTGTTGGGGGACTCCAAGCACCAGAATCCTGCGCTCTACATACTCCCAGGCGGGAGGAGCCAACTTGCGCTCAAAAAGTGCCAATGAGTACAGCGGCGCGGGCCGCGCGCAGGCCGCGGCTGGGCAAAGGGCGGGCCCGTCCTGCGTCCGTCAGCAACAGGAAGAGACAGGGCAGGGCCACCCCCCTTGGCTTATTCACTTGACCCAGGGACCTAGGGACTCAAAGCAATTCGTGCGCGCCCAGCCTGCAGCCAAGGTCGGTTCTTTTGCTTTGACTTCTTAGTCTGTTTACTGAACTGGACTGTCTTAATGGACTCTGTGGCATGTGAATTTTGAACTTTGGGGACTGGGGACTGGCAGCGGGCTTGTTGCCCAATTTCTTAACTATATTTATCCTTTTTTTTTTATCTTAAAGTAGATATTTCATTGCAATAAAAAAGGCTTACATACACATGTTACCATATCTATCGGGTCTTTCTTGATTAAACTAGCCATGGTAAAAAAGAAACATCCGGGGGGGACTGCTAAATCACCAAGTGAAACCCGGCCCTCCTCCTCTATTTTGAACTACATCACAGGTGCAATGGGGGTGCTGGAAAAATAGATTTAAGTGTGGAGGAATCTTTAACCAATTACACTAATAACATCTCTGTATCGATTCCAACTGCACCAGATGCAACTCCCACTGTTATCCCTGGCAGCTTATTAGTAAATGGGCAGCAGGAAGGCAAGGAGCCAGAGAAGTGCATCCCTAAATTCCCCCTTACTGTCCTACCAGACACCCAACCACCTAGAAAACGTTTAAAAACTCCATCAACTGTTGTTACTCAGATTCCTTCTGTGCCTGGGGGAGCGGGTGGGGGAGGTAAACATCCTAGGAAAACATCGTCTCAAAAGCAATCCTCGATCACAAAATCCATTAAAATACCGGCTAATCATTCGCCCACAGATTACGCATCCCTGACCGTTTTAGCACAGTCCCTTTCGGATTCAGTTAGGACTGCACTTAGCTCTCTTGCGGAGCAACTAAAAGGGTTTGAGAAGAACGTGCTATCCCACTTAGACATGCTTGGAATGAATCAGACAACATCAGCATGTCCCCCCATGCCAGGGATAACTCGGCTCTTATCCAACACCCCCCTCTGTCAGAACCTGTGCAACCATCACAAGGTCTCCATCACCCTCCTTCCACAGTTTTAGTGAGTGCAGGGGACATGAATAACACCTCTCTGTCTACCATACAAGGTTTTCATCACCCATCTTCTACATCTTTGGTGAGGGCAGGGGATACGAATAATCCATTAGGGCACAGTTCCAACCTCACCCCGTTGTTTTTGCCATCTCAACTAGTCCCTAGTAACCTCCCTTCTACGTCACTTAATAATCTCCAAAATTCCACACTCTCTAATCATGTAACCCCTGAGTCATCACGTGTTTTTCCCACTTCTAAAATGGACCACCTGGAGCTACCACCTGCAGCCACACCTTATGTGGTCATTCTAGCCAATGTCCCCAGTTTATCTAGCGCAATACATGAATCATGGGAGTCTCTTTGGAATAAATCCTTAAATTGGTTGAACGCAAGGGTAGGGCTTGAAGGGGTACTTTTTGCCGATTTGAAAATGATTAGAAGAGTCAAATGGGTGGGCACGGGCAGTAAAACTTTGGAGGGAGACTGCGTGGTGCTCTCGTTTACATCCCCTAATTTAGTGAAACTAATTCTTCAGAGAGCCAGCTTACCATCTTTTACCACAAAGCAGATTGCTGTTCTACCACTTGGTTTTTTCTATCAGCCTCCAGCCCCTTTTCCTACTCTGCTATCAGTAGCCCGTACACACCATCAGGTACATTTTCCTGCGCCTCAACAACCAACAATTGAAACTTTTAATGGTTTGATTGCTTCTCCACTCTATGTGGCGTGGATTGACTGAGGGTTCTTGATAATCCAAATGAGGGTAAACCGAGTGGATCCGCTTTAACGTTAGGGTCCGCATGGGTCCCCTATTTGGACATTGATGAGGTCTGTGTGTCTCCCAAGCTTTGCACTGCTGTGTCTCCCAAGCTTTGCATCGCTGCTGACCATACATCCCTGAGGGCATCCTCTGTCGCTGTTAAGTCTCCTGCAGCAGCCAATACAGATTTGTATTGGAATGTCGCTGGCTTACGCAATAAATGTACTACGACTGAGTGGTCCGAATTTACATCTAAGTTCCACATCTTATGCCTTCAGGAAACCTGGGCACTGGACCCAATTCATCTAACTGGTTTCAAACCATATCACTGCCCAGCGACTCAGTCTAACAGTGGAGGTCCTAAAGGGGGTTTGTGTATTTATGTATCAAACATGCTGACCCCTTTGAATACAACTGTGATTGCTACTAGTGTGTTTTATCAAATTGTCATTCTTCAAACTTCTGCACATTCCTGCCTGGCTATTGCAAACTTTTATAATAATGCCTTGTAGGAAAGTAGGATCTGCTTCTTATGGTTACCCCCACTTTTTGCTTCATGTGGTACTGTTTTTGATTAGTCTGACTGGGATCCTGCTAATCAGGACCCCAGTCTATCTGCTTTCTCCCTAAACTGTTATGTTATGTACACTCCAGATTGGATACTGGCGTACCCTTGTCAGTCCCTAGTATATGGTACCCATGTACCCAGGGCATAGGTACCACACAGGCCTCCCATGGGCTGAAGCAGGTATTATGCCATCCATGAGACGCCATGCAAAATGGAACTACAGTCCTGCTATTGCAGCTTGTGTAAGTTGGTGCATGCACCACTTACTTAAGATATAGGTTTTCTATATCTAAGGGTCACTACACTTAAAACCTATAAGTCACCCCTTTAGCAGGCCTTAACAATCCTGAAGGCAGGGTGCTTGGTTCTAAGTGAGAGGGTGCCACTGCAAGAGCAGGACACCCTTGCAGCCTACGGAGTCCATTCTCCCGGGTTGTTAGTGCTGCAGCCATTTATGACATATAGAGTGGCATTATGCAACCGCGTGATGACCAACTCTAAAACGGTTGAAAGTAACCCTATCTTGTTTGGTGTCAAACATTGTGGAATCATGCCCCCACACCGGTAACCAGTGTGGAGGTATGATTCCCCTGATTAGAAACGAGCTTTGTGAGGTCCCTGGTGTTCACAATACCAGCCTTCTAGTCCCGGGCAGCACAAAATGGTTGCTGCCGACCAGAGACACATTTCTGCCCTCCTGCTGCTGAGCCAATCTCGAGCAGGGGAAGGCAGAACAATAGGCATCCTGTCACAGGGAGGAGTGACCACCTCCCAGACAGGATTTAGTGTATTAGACTTGGGTGGGTGCGCTTGCCAGCGACCGAAAGTCTGCATGAGGGGCACATTTGGTGTCCCTGTGCATAGTCCAGTTCAAACCTTCCTGGGAGCCGTTGGCTGCTGCTCTGGCGTGAAACTGGATAAAGGACATGGGAGTAACCTCCCCACTGTCCAGACCCTCCCCTGGGAGGGTCCCCTGAATCTGTCCAACCCTCTCCCGTGGGTACAAAAGGGCTTACCTGGCTGTAGGACCCTAGATTCGACGTGGACAAGATTCTGAACAAGAAGCCACTGACCTTAAACCGTCTGGACACTCTGGACTTTGTTTGGGCCCGACTTCGTCTCCCTCTCCGTCCAAAGCATCGTCTGTGTCCGTGCACCATACAGGCTGCGTGTAGGACCTGTGGAGCATCAAGGTCAACTGAAGATATTTCCCTTGGAGTGAAGGAGTCACTCCCCTGCAACCGCAGGCACCACATCTCAACTGACTGGTCTGCTGCTCCTGAGCTCCTACGGACTCCAAAGGCTCCAGCAACACAGGAGGTGGGTTTCCAAGTCTCCCGAGGTCTGAGCTGCCCTCTCATCAAGTTTGAGGCCAGAATCCCTCATGGGGGCTGCAATACTTATACCCCTGTGCACCACGTACTTTTGCAAGTGCATATGCTTGTTGGCGTTTCCAAAACAAGTGCACTGGGCTCCAAGTAGCCCCAACCTCTGGCACCATTTCCACCAAAGAACTTTGGCCTCCTTGCACTGAGTGCTCCGTGGGCTGTTGCTTTGCAAAACTGCTCAAGGTCCCCTAGCGACTCCTGTGTCTCCGGCCTGTGGGTCCTCTTGAGGGTCAAAACTGCTTTTCTTGGGCTCCCCTAGTTGCTCCAGGCTTGCCCTGACTCCCCTGTGTTTGGTGAGTCTCCTGAACCTTGCTGGTCCGAACCGTAACCTTTCTTGACCTTCTTCGTGGGTTGCCACTGCCAAGGCTTGTTGGTGCTCCCGCCAGACACCGACCCCTCAGCACTCGACATCCTTTGTGGGACAGCTCGTATCCGGCTCCTGGTCATCCTCAACGTCTTCTGGTCCCGGTGGCTGCAGAGTCAAGAACCCCCTCAATGCACCTGAAGCACCCGACATCGGTGGGCATTTGTCTACCGAGCCCCTGGTCACTCCTGAGTGACCCAGACTCTGTCCCCTCTGCTTTCAGGTACTCTTCATCAAGAATCCACCTTTGGATTCCGACAGACACCTTTCTTCTTCCCAGCAGTGGCTCTTCTTCGAAGTCCTCCATAGAGATCAACAGCGGTTTCCGATGCCACTTCAGACCTATGCACCCGGCTTCCCTGGGATAGGTAACTCTAGTACTACGGTATCCATGGGTGGGGTGGCTCTCCAACCTCCTAACTTCCACGGGGTTTCTTCGAAGTCCACTTAGAAGGGTCCTTAATCTTTAAATCTACAACCGCGACTCTCCCATAGAATTGTACGTAGCATGCGGTCGTGTTCCCACACTGCACCCGTCCTCCGTGGGGTCCCTACTTACTTACCTTGGGTGGTTCTTTGGGGTCCCAGCGATTCTACATCCTCTAGACATTGTCTTGACTCGAATCGTGGTTCTTATACCACTATTTTAGTATATGGTTTGGTCTCCCCCTGGAGCACACTGTGTATTAGTGCTATTTACTATTGTTTCTGTGCTACAGTATTGTGTGCTTTGTGAGTATCCTCGTGTAAAGGGTACTGTGTCGTACTTAAAGAGTGTTATATCAATAAATACAATTTTTTATAACTACTGTGTGGTTCTCCTTTCATTTAACCAATACTGTACGGTTGCACTCTGGTAAAACAAGCTGCTTAACAATCCTTCAAGACTAAGCCTGAAGGCTGCTCTCCAAAGCTACCACTTGGATAGTTTTCTAAGGTTATCTTTGACTTTTTAAATCACCATAAGGGTTGTTTGGACTGGTACAGGGTGCCCACTTTAATTAGTGGACAGCATATACCAGGCCAACTTCTCACACGCCTGTACTCTGGAAATTATTACAGTTCTTCCTCGTTTAGATCATGATTTGGAGACAGCTTTCCCAATTGACTGTAAGAACCCAATTATCCTATGGGGTGGAGATTTTAACATACGCGCCTGCCCGCATCCACCTAATAAGGTCTGTGGCATGACGTCTCCCGACAATAGTGATATTACTCACTTTTCCCCTTCAGAATATGGGGACACCTTAAATGATTTACTCTTTAAACATAATCTGTCCTTTTGTAATGAGCTTACTAGTGCTCCAGTTACAGTGAGATGCACTTATAATGGCAGAGGTGAGAATAGTGTGATAGATTTTTTACTATTTCCCCAGCGCTATTCTGAGCTGGTTCTAGGATTCTCGATCCATGACATTGCAATTAGTTCATATTCCCCAAAGCGTAGCTCTGAATTCCAACCTTTTTATACAGAGGGGGGATGCACATAGAGTCACTACTTTGGAGAATATTGATATCTCCCGTCGTAACGGGTATGCTCTGAGATGGTCCCTGGTGGATCCATCCAATTTTTTGTAAAATTAATTCAGAAAGAGAGGGAGGCTTTTGAACTGTGCCTAGATGAGAATACGGAGGCGCACGAGTTTATACAAGCGTTTGACCTTATAAAAAAGGGCATTGGTGAAGGGTTCTACATTAACCGGAGCAAAGCTAGGGCAGGTCATTCTGGCTGGTTTGATTCAGCATGTACTAAAACCCATAGAAACCTAAAACTAGCCTTATCTAAAAAACTGAGACAGGTCCAGGAGGTCCGGGAATGTAGACTCGCATGTAAACTGGCCATTAATCAACGTAAAAAAAGTCTAAAGGAGGATACCTGGAATTGACTACTCAAAGCCAGTTTGTCTAATGATAACATCATGTTCTGGCAAATTATTAATTCTCCTTCTTATGATTCTGCGGACTGCCCTAGGGATGAGATAGCCATCACCGAGGCCGCTTGGCTATCCCATTTTACAAATGTATATTCTTCTAAGAATTACATTGCGACTCCATTGCCCACTGCATCCTCCTCTAGTGTGCCTGCTACCACTTTATCACCAAACAAAAAGGAACTATCCGGATTTTACCTTAGACGAAGTAGTTGAGGCACTGAAGACAAGCAAGGGTGGCAAAGCCCGGGCCCTGATGGGATCCCTATTGACTTGTTTAAGTCTAACACTGACCTCTGGGGACCCATCCTTACCTTGCTCTTCAGAGCCTGCCGGGACAAAGGTTTCTTGCAAACCTGGCCTGAGTCTCTTATTGTCCCTATACTCAAGAAGGGTGACCGTAATAGCCCAGCACAATCCAGGCCAATCTCCCTCTTAGACTCTTTAGTGAAGGTGACTGGGCGCATTCTTTTAGGCTGACTGCAGGACTGGGCAGTGTCTAATAACATCCTCTCGGACCTGCAGTATGGCTTCAGGTCTGGGTTGGGGACTACAGAACAGGCCATCAACCTGGACATTCTCATTGGCAAATACACGCACATAAAGGAAGGAAACTTGTTTTTAGTTTTTGTAGATTTATCTTCCGCTTTTGATTTTGTGGTTCATGAGAAATTATGGTCTATTATGGCTAGCATGGGAGTTGACTACACCACTGTAATCTTCCTTAGAGATTTGTATGCTTTAGGTCGGGGTAGAGTACGTTACGGCCTTAACGGCAATTGTACCCAGCCATTTAATATGAAAAGAGGGGTACGACAAGGCTGCGTACTTGCCCCCTTGTTGTTCAATCTCTATCTCAATAGCGTAGGCGACACTTTGGCAAGCAAGTGCCTAGATTTACCTCAAGTGGGTCATCGTCCAATTCCGGCACTTTTTTAATCTGATGATGCTGTTTTAATGGCTCGTACACCCCTTGGTCTCCAGCGTCTAGTCGACGAATTCGCCAATTGTATGCAGAGCCACGGCCTAAAAATTAACATTAGCAAAACCTTTGCAATGAAAATTGGGAATAGGGCCTCTCGCTGTCGCGATATTTTTATTGAGGGCGCAAAAATTCAGTTCACAGCCTTATTTTCTTATCTGGGGATTGTATTTAGCCAAACTGGGAAATGGCAACGGGCAAAAAAATCAAGGCAACTTCATTTTCTTAAAACTACAAGGGCCCTGATGCACTTCGCTAGTAAACAAGGAATTAAACACCCGAGGGAATTGATGACCATTTACAAGGCCAAATGCAGACCCACTGCCATGTATGGGTATGAACACTGGGGATATGGGCAGATCGATAGCCTTCAATTGGAAGAAAACACATTTTTTAGGAATCTTCTTGCTGTTCCGAAAAGCAGTCCAACCTATGTCTGTCACACGGAATTAGGAGCACCTTATATAGCAGACTTCAACAGGATTCAGCCAGTGTTATTATGGCATAAAATCTGGGCATCGGAACACACTACACTCAACCGATCTATTAAGGTTGACTGCCATGGATCTACGTCTGCTCTTAAAATCCCCTGGCTCAAATTTGTGCATAATGTTTTGGCAGATATTGGTCATCCCGAGTATTTTGATCATCCCGAGAGCATGGTATCTGTACAAAGAAAAGTACTCAAAATGAAATGTTTATCACTATTACAGGATATGAGACTACCATCCGAAATTATGAAACTTTCTGTCTTGAGGAATCAGATGATCTTGACTAGCTACCACATGCAATTTTATTTAGCTAATGTGTACAATATGCACCACATGTTTGTGCTGACCCGATTTACGCTTGGATATTTTTCATCACCTAATTAGTTTTCCCACCATCAATAACTGGTCATCTGACCTGGGAAATTCACTTGTGATGATATCTCCTCGCAGAGCACTATGCACACTGTCTTTTTTTACAAACATTTCTCTGGGTTGAGGAAGAAATATATTAAACCTTTGTTATTGCAGCTGGGCTTTGTACAATGCTGACCAGCTTTCATGTACTTGCAAATGTTACAGAATATCTACATATGTGCTGTAATGTCCCGATTTCTGCTGGCCATCATTAACTGCAGGAAGCAATGGTAAAGTGAAATTGATTGTGTAACTGATGATTGTATTTGTGCACCTCAGTTTTTTTTGTTTTTTTTTAAACTTTATTTGTCATTTTTAGTAAATGATACACGAACAAAAACCATCAATAAAATACAAGGAAAGAAACATTCCAGTCATTAATACAAGATACTGACAGTACAGTTATAGTATCATGTGTCACTTACAATGCGAAGGTACGGAATTACCACATGTCGTGTAACATCAAATTTCTGCCTTATAGTAGGGACCCTATCCCCGGAACTGTCATACTACTCGGGAGCTCCCTGCATGATTAGAGATTCAACAATCAGTGGTGACAAAATTATTCATATCGCATCCCACACCACTCCTACAATTCCATTCATCCCACACCAGTGCGGGACTGCTCCGCTTGGGAGTCTTATGCGGCTGTTTTATCTGACAGGTATTGTCTAAAGGGCCCCCACATATCTTTGGATGCACATTTTACCGGCATCAGTGCACTGTAGTTCACGGATTGTGTAGAACAATACGCCAAGTCAGTATGCCATTCCGCTATCGTAGGTAAGGTCCCCCTCATCCATCTCATGGCCACGCGACGCTTGGCTAAGAGTAATCCTATGGCTGCCAGCTTGCGCACTCCTTTTGGTATCTGTCTGTCATACCCCAACAGGGTACTAGTGACGATTCTGGTAATGTGTGATTCAACATTTTGGAGAGGACCGTGAATACCTCTCTCCAGAACTTACGTATCCCAGGGCATTCCCAAGCCAGGTGCGTGAAGTGAGCGTCAGTGGCGGTGCATCTCATGCATTTACCGTCCTCCCTAAGGCCATATCTATATATCCTCGCTGGGGTGTAATAAGTTCTGTGTACATATTTAAAATGAAGCAATCTATGCCGACCATTCAATGAGATCGATTTAGTTTTGGTAAAGCACCAGGTCCATTGAGCCTCTGTGATCTCTATGGCTAATTCCTCCTCCCATTCCAGCTGAAACTTTAATTTAGTCTGCGTGCCCTGGATCCTGAAGAGTGTATATAGTATGGTTATGCCATGTTGTGAGCATTAATTTTGTAGCAGGTATGTTAGGGGTTGTAAACCTTTTGGTTCAAGCAATTCTGGGCCTAACAATTCGCGCAGTGCGCTGCGAAATCTTTGATATTGTAAGGCATCGAGTGATGTGACCTGCCTCTCCTTTGCGGTTACCTGACCCCACATTTTGACCTTCCCCTCCTGGAACATGTCGCCCATCAACTTTATGCCTAGTTTGGTCAGAGTGTGCAATTTTGCTTTGTCCTCCTTCAATGGGAGCCAATCGCACCACTGCAGGGGAAGTGTGGAAGAGTAGATCAATTTTATCTGGTGTTTGGTGGCTACCTTGGATAACTGGTGCCCAGTGCAGTTCAGAGGATCTATTGCATGCAGACTTATCCGTGACGCCCCAGTCAACAACCTTGGCAGTGGAACCGGGGACACCATGTTGTTTTCTATCAGGCAATGCAGTAGATTACTAGGGCCATGTACCCAGACGTGGGCGTGTAAAGTTTGTGCGTCTCTGTAATACCTTTCCATGTCGGGTGCGTTCAGACCACCCTCCGAGTATGGCTTCATTAGGGTATCCCACTTAACCCTCGGCTGTTTACCTGCCCACACCAGCCACGTCATTAGGGCACGCAAATTGCGAAAAAAGGATTGGGGCAAACTGATGGGTATGTTCGCAAAGAGGAATAAAAAGCGAGGAAGCACCACCATTTTCGTCAACGCAATCCGACCCACCATGGACAGGGGAAGCTTGATCCAATTTTCAACCATCTCTGTCACTTTATGGATGGCTCGTCCATAAGTTTCGGAGAGCACTAGTTCGGCATCAGTGTGTATTTTTATGCCCAGGTATCTTACCGGATCCGTGGTCCATTCCAGTGGATAAGTGGTCTGTACTGGTGTAGTGCACAGTGTTAACGGAAAAATAAGCGACTTATGCCAGTTGATGTGGAGCCCTGAGTGTTGACTAAAGCGTTCTACTTCTTGCAGCATCGTAACTAAGTTTTGTTCCGGATTCCTTATATATAGTAGTGTATCGTCCGCATAAGCAGAAATAGTAAGATTGTAATTCAGGGACCGGACACCTCAATATGCATGATATTCGCGCATTGTGCATATTAAACGTTCTGCCACAAGGGCATACAAAAGAAGAGAAAGGGGGCAGCCCTGTCTTGTGCCTCTTGTTATTTCAATCGGCCGGGACAGCATACCGTTGATTCTCACTTGTGCCACCGGTTGAGCATATAGGACTGCCACTAGTTGTATAAAAATATCACCTACTCCCACCCTACGAAGAACTGCGTATAAAAACCTCCACTCCACCGCATAGAAAGCTTTCTCGATATCTATGAACAATGCTGCTGCTCTAACCTGTGGACTGATGCACGCTATGGTGCCGAATAAGGTGCGCAGATTATTGGACAATGATCTCCCAGGCACAAACCCAGTCTGTTCCGGCCCCACTAACCTGGGCAGTAGGGGGGCTAGCCTATTGGCCAGTACCTTAGCGAAGATTTTCGTGTCCGTATGCAGTAAGGACAGCGGCCTGTAGGAAGAACAATGTTCGGGAGGCTTTCCAGGCTTAAGCATGGTAATTATTGTGGCTTCCCTCATGGAAGGTGGCATTTTTCCAGTTTTGACCATTTCTTCAAATAAATTTACCAGGTGTGGGATTAATTTGTCTTGGTACGCCTTGTAGAAGGCAACCGTTAAGCCGACTGCTCCTGGAGCCTTTTCATTGGGCATGTATTTAAGTGCAGCGCTAATTTCTGTGGGTCGCAGTGGGCCTATAAGTCGTTCCCTATCACTGTTTGTTAGCCACGTCATTGCTATGTGGGCTACGTATTCGTCATCGGAGTCGGGAGCTGTTGTTTCCCTAGAAGTGTAGAGACCTGTATAATAATCGGCGAACGCTTCTAGGATGGCCGGTGTGCTATCTACCAATACCTGGTTAGTATCGTAGATACTGGTTATCTGACTGTCGCCCCTGTGCAGTCTGACCGTCAACGCCAGGGTGGCGCTAGGTCTATCGCCCTCCAAATATACCCTGGCTACTGCATATTTCCCTAAATGCTTAACCTTGTCTTCGGCCAATTCGTTATACTCACTGATTTTTGCCCTGATCTGTGCGCGTGTCTGCGGGTCGTCTTCGTCCTGCAGCCTGCCCTCCAGTGTTTTAGAGCACACTCAATGTTACGTAATTGGGTGCGGATAGATTTAAGAACACCAGCGTGCTTTGAAATCGTAATTCCACGTATATAAAGCTTGAAGGCTTCCCATATGGAGCCCATCGTCGTGACGCTGCCCAGATTAGTAAAAAAGAACTCATCGATCGCCGTACCGATTTCTGCACGAAACACAGTGTCTAATAAGGAGTATTGTGGAAATCTCCACGTTTGCCTGTTACGGGGTGCTTCAAGCAGCCCTATCTTTAAAAGAACTGGAAAGTGGTCCGAAAGGGTGCGGGCCATGTGTGAGTAAGACTGTATGGAGGAAAGCAGCGTACTAGAAGCATACCAGTAATCTATCCTTGTATGAATATCATGTGCAGCCGAGTAGTGTGAATATTCCCTACCCAGTGGGGACAGATGTCGCCAGACATCTCGCAAACCCTCAGTTTGGGCGATACAGCAATAGCTTTCACAGCGCGCGAAGGAGGTCTAGGTGTTGTATTCCGCTTTAGGGGTCCGTATATAGGTTTTCCTGAATCATGTCCTTATATAGGCACAATTCGCCTTGCCCTTATATAGGCATAGAATCCCTGTCCTTATTTAGGCATTAACCGTGCACTCCAAATACAGGCATGGTCACCGACATCCGTCCACCCTAACGTCACAACGAGTTCTTAGAAACCAGACCCTTAAGCTTCGGGAGTTCCCCTAGCACAGGACTATTGATTTCTCCAAGAACTCATCTATTATGTATGAACCGTTATACCTTAAGGGTTCATTCCTGACGTCTTCCTCTGTCCGACTTCACGTCAATGCTAACATTCCACGACACCTACCAGGTATAAATATACCTTCCCTTGCCCAAGCAAGTTAGAGGAGACCTCGACTTCAGAGGAGCCCGTATCCCAGCCTGACGCACTGAGAAGACGCTGTCTTCCTGCACGCAGACAAATCCAGCTTCCAGTGTTCTGACTCCCTTCGCGGGGTGTTAGAGTTCCAGACCCGGCAGGAGATTCCCACCTCTCTCATTCTCAAGGTATGGAGCTGACTAGAACCTAGAGGGACTCTTGGCATATCATACTCTGCATACTATACTTAACATACTCTTAGTATACCAGACGAGAGAATACTCCACCTACTTCTACCTTTCCCTACACCTAGACCAGGTTAGGTACATTGGGGTAGAACTAGTTTAGGTATGCATCGTGAGAGTACTCGCATTTTTAGCTCATGTTATTTATGTACGTGAATATATGCTAAAAGATAATGCTAGCGCAGTATTATTTATTTCTACTGCTTACACTGTACATTATTTATCTTGCATACTGTCTTGTGATCATAACAGCACATATCTCTTACACGAGAAACAAGACTGTTCAATAAAACCCTTTTATTGAAACACCCGTCTTTCCTTTCTGTGTAACTCTGTAGAAACTAAGCATGCACGATTGAATGAGTGAAACTGTTATCTATTGTTTCCACGATTCTGAGACATGTTCCGCTTCTAAAGGGAAACAAAGTTGTCTTGTTTTTCGGTTGCCAGAAACTACTCCCTTCTTGTTCTCAAGGAGTTTCTAGTGGCCTCTGATTTAGCTGGCACAGGTAATTAAGTTTAATATAATCGATAGGGACATACCGACCTTAGTCCTATGTCAAACCTATAGGTTATATTATTCCAATGCGCATAGCCTATTAGGGAAATAGGAACTACACTGCATGGCGCCCAACGGTTTGGTAAGGCAGTAATTTAACGCTAGATACTGAGTAACTCATTCGTGCTTTTCTCAGAGACCCCTACTCACATACTCCATAAGACGTCCGGAGTGGGTAGGACTAAATATCCGCCATAACTAAATAGGAAGCACCCTATATACTAGTTGTTTGGTTTGTTCAACGTTGAAGGATACAGTGTTCCAAAATATTGTGCACCTTATCTTTTTGTTTCCTTGAAACTTGTTCTACATTTTTCAAAAAACAAATGTCCACACGCGGGGACAATGACACCGAGAACGGTGTAGCTGCGGCTCAACCAGTCGTAACAGCTTTTAACTTTACAGGTTTAAATAAAACCGAGAAGGGTGTTATAGACATCCATCCAAACTTAAGAAGAGCCATCACTCTAAAACTTATAAAACACGGCCTACCACCAAGAGGAGGTAGAGCAGTTTTCGTGATAGAGGCACACGAATCCTTTCAGGCAGAGGTATTCTATTCATGGGTCATATTTCCTGAATCAAATTCAGTAACAAAACTGTTTCACTTCTACAAAGAAGATGATCCACCAGAGGAATACATTCCTTTCGAGGATATTGAAATTCCACTAACATACCAGGAGCATCAGCTGTGGTTTAAAGGCGCTCTAAAACATCACAGAAACATTACCAGGCTCGGTCCACTAGGTAGACCAGGAGCAACATGGCCGATTCTAGCCGGCTACACACCTCATCCTGACATCGAAATAATGTCAGGCGAGGATTGCTTACTCAACTTACAGAGTTAATCAAAATCTACAGACAATTAGTCCAATATGTCATGCGGACTTTCACAGTCCAACCACCATTGACACTTCCAAATCAAACTCCTCAACAGGGGAATACACTAAAAATTACACCACAGACTCTATACGCAGTCATGGGAAAAATGCCCACAAAACGTGAGCAAATTCCATTCTGGATAGCTCAAAAAATTACTCAAATCGAAGCAGTACTTCCAAATACTAGCCCGTATGAGAAACACAGAATCCTAACTATCAGTTTACCAATGGGGATCACACCACAACTGGAAGACTGCACCACTTGGGGCTCAGTCTTTGCTGCCATCTATACACATGGTATTCCATCAATTGCAGTAATACCTGATGTCCTGAAACAAATTCAAAACGAATACGGGGCAGAGCCTGCTCTAAATTTAGGTATGAAATTACTGAAAAATTTCGACCAGGTCTCAACAATAATATTATCTAATATTAAAGGGGAGGCAGCAGCAGTGGCGATCCGCCAACGATTAAGGGAATTCGATGTTACAGAACATCAAACAGAACTACACAGAATAATAGAACAATCTTATGCAGAATTAGGCAGAGATAGTTTGGGTGGAAGACCATTGAAGCCAAAACTATCTGAAAGTCCTGAGAAGGACTCTATTAAACAAACTCCTACATCTTCTAAAAGAAGTGGGAAACTAATAAACAAAATTCAAACGAGAAACGTTCTCAATCCCGAGGTAGGTCTCCTCAAAGGAGCCCTCTGAAAGGAGGTATAACCTCAGGAATAGGGATAATTTGAAAAAGCCTGACAGGTATCAAGATACTGATACACGCTCCTCTCGTACCTTTCAGATCTCGTCACAGACATCGGAAAGAAGAGGACGGTCAGGACATAGAGAAGAACGCGTGAAATCGAAAGACGACAAACACGTTCCAAAAAACAAATCAAAACCTCAATTCTCAAAGAAGAAGGTAGCAGGTCTGAAGGTCAGACATGCCGAGGATACTGAGAACACAACTCAAGAACGGAGAATGGGATCAGACAATGCTGGACAGTGCTGCAGAAGTCACAATAGCTCACCAGAACCTGAAGAAACTTCTGGAGATAGTGGACTTGAATGAGTACATTACAGTTGAGACTGTAGACACCAGGGTTAATACTCCACAAAAGTTATATGAAATAACACTCCGGATGGAGGGAGACATACCCAGACAGGTGAAAAACTTTTGGGAAAAACTTTCAAGGGGTTATGATATACTTCTAGCAGAAAAAGACTGGCCACCACAATTTGTATGGGAGTGCCCACATGGCGAGGACATTATTATGCCAGCCTTCTCTAACCATATTCCAATTCATCTAAAATATACTTATGCCAGGAAATGGGCAGTTGCCCAGGCC
The DNA here is from genome assembly GCA_963921515.1 of Calotriton arnoldi. NCBI lineage: Eukaryota > Metazoa > Chordata > Amphibia > Caudata > Salamandridae > Calotriton > Calotriton arnoldi. The sequence continues at coordinate 897,914 of CAWUFW010008110.1, read as the reverse complement.
CCAGCATTATACAAAAATCATGTAGGATGGGACGAGGATTCACCTCACCATAAAATACATCTAAAAAATGAACCTACTGCACAAAGGCAGTATCCAATAAAGCAAGAAGCTAAAAAACAGGTCAGGGAGATCTTAGATCAACTTGAATACCAAGGGGTGATTGAAACATGCACCTCTTCAATGAACAATCCTTTGTTTCCTGTCTCCAAACCAGACAATACCTATCGTCTACTTTTGGATTACAGACACTTAAACACTTGTTCTAAAACATTTGCAGTACAAAATGCACATAGTACAGCATTAATGAATAACATTGTGCGTAAAAGATACAAAACCACATTGGATATCTCAAATGGTTTCTTTTGTCAAAACATAGCACCTGAAAGCAGGTACTTAACAGCTTTCTCAATAATGGGGACCCAGCGTCAATTTTGTCGACTCCCACAAGGGTTCAAGAACAGCCCGGGGTTATTCTCAGTGAGGGTAACGGAGTTACTACAAATTTATGACAATGAGGCATTGTCCTATGTCGATGACATCTATCTGACAGACGATGACCTGGATAAACACTTGAACAGGGTGAGTACCATTATACTGGGCTTCGCCTCTGAGGGCTACAAATTCAACTTCAAAAAATCCAGAATTGCCCATCTCAATGTCCTGTTCCTAGGATACGAGCTTTCAAGTGAAGGCAAGAGCTTGGCAGCCAACTTTTTAGAAAGGTGTGCGCTGCTCCAACCCCCTAAGACGCTGAAAAACTTACAATCCATCCTGGGTTTCCTAAATTTTGGAAGAACTTACATTCTAAATTACGCAGAAACGGTTAAACCTCTCTACGCATTAATCAAACCTGATTTTTCAATCAAAAATTGGACACAAGAGGGCGTGGCTTGCAACCACCGAAGATGGCCGCAGCCTAGGAGAGCTCCGCGATCACCTGCAGTCCTCCCGACTATCCTGACATTAATCCGCAGGCCTGCTGTCCTTTAAGGGTGGGCGGCAACGTCGGAACATCAGGTGAACACCTGGAAGAGATCTGGGCCGTCTGCGACCGGCCGCCGGAGCACCGGACCGTGGAAAGGAGATACGGCCTGGGGGCAGCGCAGAAGCCGGGACCTCGAGTAGCCCTCGCCCCGCCCAAGCCCAGCGCGGCGGATCGCGGCAGCCGGAGGAAGCCCCGAGCACCGCCGAGAGTGAGGAGGGGAAGGGGGTGAGCTGGGTCCCCGACTCACACAGCACAAACGCCCAACATCCATTGGGGAAACAAGGAACGAACCGGGCCAACAGCCCCGGCAAAACGGGAGACTCAAAGGCAGTCCTGAGGGCCCAGCGCTATACCCCAAGACCGGTGGTGGCGAGGATAGACGCCAGCACACGCAGCGGTGAGTGCGCCCGGTGCAGGGCGTGGTAAGCCCCCTCCAACAGCAACATCAAGAGAGGGCGCCACATTGATGATTGGGCGCGAATATCCCAGTAGAGGGCGAGACACAGGGACAGAAGGAAATACTCTGGAGGCTCAGCAGCATATCCCAAGACTGAGGCCGTAATTGAGGTGGGGTGTGCTGCGGAGCTGCTCTCTCCCTGGTCTTGTATACCCCGAGACTGAGCGCGGGCGGGGGCGGACAGTTACGCATGCTGCGGTTGGTGCATCAAACAGCCTCGAGACTTCTTGGAAGAAGAAGGGAAACTACACGGCACATTGGGGGTGAGATACCTGCGGCGACGGCCTACTGACCACACGGCTAAAGGGGGGCAGGGGGCCGGGAGGGCCGCGGCGCCTGCTGTCTTCCCTGTCACACCAGCCACCAGTAGTAGACAAGATGAGTGGACGCGCTCAACGAGGGTCGCAGAGCAGTAAGATGGACAAATACGTTTACCACAAAGAAAACTCGGTTACGACAGCGGCATCCCAGCCCACTGGGAGCGTCTCGCCGACCGCCAAGCAGGGGAGGTCACCCTGCTAGATGTGATGGCCACCCTCCACCAGATGCAATCTACCATTGGCACCATCTCGACGGACATCACGCTGCTGCGAGCAGATGTCTCCAAAATCAGCACCAGGGTGGCGGAGGTCGAAAATGCGACAGCTGTACTAACCGCAGATACGGTGACCCTGCAACGCCAGGTCCGCCAACTGGAACAAACAGCCCAGCAAATGGCTGACAAGATGGAGGACCAAGAAGGACGCTCACGACGCAACAACATACGCCTGGTGGGGGTGCCGGAGAGTATCCGGGGACCGGCGCTAGACCTCTTTGTAGAAGACTTTATCCTGACGAAGCTGCAACCCCGCGGCCTATCAAACTTCTTTTCAGTGGAGCGGGCGCACAGGGTGCCTGGCGGAAGACCAAGGCCAGGGACGCCACCCAGACCCATACTGGCGCGCATGTTTAACTTCCGCGACCGGGATACGATCCTACAGGCTGCGCGCATGAGCCCCCCACTGCAGGTAGACAACAGTACGGTCTCACTCTATCCGGACTACACGGCGGCGGTGACCAAGAAAAGACGTCGTTTTCTAGAAATCAAAAAAGAACTGCGTAATAGAGAATTAAAATACGCAATGCTCTTCCCGGCGAAACTCCGAGTTGAAGCAGAGGGAAAAGTCTGGTTCTTTGAGACGCCGGAGGAGGCGACAGACTGGTTGGAGGGATGGCGCCCGGCCACGGGCCCCAGACGACAAACTTCGAAACACAGGCAAATGTCCAAGCCATCCGACACACAGAGTAGCGGAGGGACGGCCATCGTGGAAGAAGAACGTCCCACTACAAATGAGGACCCTGAGTGACGCCCGGCGTGACAAGAGGATGGAGACCTCTCCGCAGAAGGAGTGGCGACCGGATGCACAGTGGAACACACCAGCACCAACCAGTCATGACTGTTGTTTGAAACACTTAATGGGCGACCACTAACTTAATTTAATTGATAGAATATAATAAGTATACGAATGATGGGCGGATGATGCGGTGGCACGGGCGGGGGCCCTCGCAGCCACGACCAAAAGTGCCTCCATCTGGGACACAGGCAGCAACTAGATGTTAGTCAAAGGAGTGACTGGCGGGGATCGATGGCAGACTCTTCCCCCTCACGCAAGTACAAGTTATGGGTCAGAAGCACTCTGCTCAGTTGGGGTGGCGGGTAGTTCTAGGTCCGCCGGGCAGGGAGGCAGGGTGGGGGGAGGGGGATGGGGAACAGTTCAAGGGAGTTAACGTACTTCTCAGGTTTCCGATACAAGGGAATACAGAAGGTAATATATACTATATCAGAATGATACTTCAGTCCTTATTGTTTGAATGGATGCAAAAGTTTAGAAGTCTAACAAATAGCATAATTACCGATACAGCACAGTGGACGCAATGCGGGAATCAATACCCTTCCAAATCCCATGTCCTACATGGCGCATATAGACACACCCGCTAATATTCCTAGCTCCCAGACCTCGGACCCTGGGGGGCCACCGCCCACACTAACAATACTATCCTGGAATGTCAACGGATTGGGAGACAGGATTAAGAGGGGGCTAGTCCTTCAATACATCAAGCGAAAGGGCCCAGCGGTGGCATTACTACAAGAAACACATTTGACAGGCTCTGCCTGCAGAGCTCTAGATAGATGGGGATACAAAATGACAATACATTCGGAATTTACCTCGGGTTCACGGGGGGTAGGTATCCTGATCAATAAACGTTTCCCCCTGATAATTACTGGGTCGTGGAAGGACGAACAGGGCAGGTTTGCTGCAACGGCATGTCAATGGGAGGGAAGGACATACAACTTTGTAACAGTATATATACCACCGACGCTGCACCAGTCGACCTTCCCAGCACTAGGGGAATTCTTATTATCACTGCCACAGGGGAAACTCATCATAGGTGGAGACTTTAATGCAACGATTGATCCCTCGCTAGACAGACAGCCCCTAGAGATACATGCAGTGCCAATCTCAAACTGGTGGGCTTTGTGGAGGCTATGGGACTCACTGATGTGTGGCGAAAGTGGCACCCACAGGACCGTCAGTACACCTTTCACTCAGGGGTACACAATAGCCTCTCCAGAATAGATTATTTATTTACGGTAACAACCGGACTAGAAGGGATATCGGAGACTCAACACTTGCCTAGAGGCATTTCTGACCACTCACCGGTATATGTCACGTATGCTTCCCGTACAGTAACGAGGCGGCGACTGTTTCCTTTATACCCAGGATTCTTAAAAACCCTCAGATTAAGAAGGGCCTACAGACCTCCACAGAGAAATACTTCGACGAAAACGAGCACTCAGTCGCTTCCCCGACAATGCTGTGGGAGGCATACAAATCAGTGCTGCGGGGACAGGCCATTTCACTGATAGCTAGCCATAAAAAGCAACACAGACAACAGCTCGTAGAGCTAGAGCAAGGGGTGGCGGAGGCGGAGGCAGACCACGCGCGAGATACCAACGAAGACACAACACACGGGCTCCACATGGCACAGCAAGCATATCGGGCCTACGCCTGGGAAGACACGAAATCCAGGCTTACCGCCACGCAACATGTAATATACGAGCTTGGCGACAAGGCAGGCAGGCTCCTTGCTTGGCTGGACAGGAGGGAACGTGCCAATAATTGGATAACCCACATTAAGTTAGCAGATGGGAATACGACCTCAGACCCCCAGCAAATAGTTGAGGCATTAGCCGACCATTACCAGCAAATTTATACACCCACTGCCACAAACACTAGAGAAGATAACCTGGAATTCCTCAGAGACATCCAAATGCCTACATTGTCAGATAATGCCGTCAAGACACTAGACGCAGACCTAACCACTGAGGAAATTACCTCGGCAATAGGAGCTTTAAAGTCGGGAAAGGCTCTGGGACCCAATGGTATCCCGGTAGAGTTATACAAGGGGACAGCGACCAAACTCGCACCACACCTACTTAACATGTATAAGGAATGCTTAGAGAAGGGAGAATTACCTAAAGACCAACGTGTAGCAACCATAGTCGCAATCCACAAACCAGGCAAGCCACCGCAGGAATGCCTGTCCTACAGACCTATTTCCTTAATGAACGCCGAAGCTAAAATACTAGCCAAAGCGTTAGCCACGCGACTACAACCCCACCTCACAACAGTGATCCATCCTGATCAGTCAGGCTTTATGCCAAACAGAAACACAGCGTTAAATCTCAGGAGACTACATGGTGTCATGGCACGGAAGTCTACTATCGAAGAGGATGCGATAATTCTGTCCCTGGATGCACGCATGGCATTCGACATGGTAGAGTGGCCCTTTCTATTTGCAGTCCTTCATCGTATGGGATTTGGTCCCAAATTCTGTGAATGGGTTCAACTGCTATATACGAAACCCTTGGCGCAGGTGGTGGCAAATGGACGTATCTCCGCAGAATTTTCCCTTGGAAAGGGAACGAGACAGGGCTGTCCCCTCTCCCCCTGCTCTTTGCTATAGTACTGGAGCCACTGGCGGCATGGATACGCCAGGACCCAGTTATCCGCGGACTGAAGTGGGCCATGGGATGGGAGGACCGCATTTCACTCTACGCGGACGATGTCTTACTATATTTGGCGTCGCCTGCGCGTTCCCTAAACCGTCTGCTGGACTTGTGCGCCGCATACGGCAGAGCGTCAGGATACACAATAAATTGGGCGAAGTCACTTCTATACATCCTACACGGTCCCCCACCGAGGATGCCACGCAACTGCGAAATCCGGATCGCAGAACGGGGATTTAAATATCTCGGCATCTACGTAACACCACAAAGCGAGATCTTTACGGACGAAAACTTAATGAAGCCCCTGACCCGACTGCGTAGCGATGTTAAGCACTGGCGATCCCTGCCGCTAACATTACTGGGCAGGGCGGCCCTCTTTAAGATGATGGCACTCCCCAGATTCCTGTACAGCTTACAGAATACTCCTTTTCCGGTAAACCCAACATACTTTACTATGATAAATACAGAACTTACTGCCCTGCTGTGGGATGGGAAGTCGGCTCGTATAGCATTGCAGAAACTAGTGAGGGGATGGTACGACGGCGGGATTGCCCTGCCCAATATACAGGCGTATTATTGGGCTTCTCAGCTCATCACAATAAATCAGTGGCTTCACGCGTCACAGGAGGACCCCGCCTTCCGGATGGACAGGCACCTCCTAGAAGTTAGAGGGATAATGGGGGAGTTGTACAACAGGCCCCGGAAAACAACCCTAACGGGCCCAACAGCACATACGGTACACGTGTGGCACACAGTACAGCGGGCATTGAAGTGGGACGGAGTCATTACGCAGGCCACGCCTTTATGGGACACCCGGAAATTAGGAACTCTGAAAAAAACAAAGGGATTCCAACAGTGGGACTTGATAGGAATATCAAAGGTTGGGGACTTATGGGAGAAGGAGGGGTCATCCAATTCACGCAGCTGCAGGACACCTACGGCCTGGCACAGACTGAAGCTTTCAGATATTTACAAATAAGACACGCACTGATGGCAGTGATACCACCAAACACGCATTTACCGGAGGCCTCACCACTAGAGGACAGACTATTAACAGACCATCTACACAAAAAAGCCATATCCCAAACATACCGTAAAATAATTAACAATCAACCTGATCCCACGGTGGTACTTAAGGGCAGATGGGAGGTAGATCTGGGAGTACTGGAGGAAGACGACTGGATGGAGGCGACGGCATCACCACGGGAGATCGCAATACCCTCCAAACTCAGATTAGTGCAGCTAAAAATCCTGCATCGCATGTACTATACGCGACCACTACTACACAAATTAGGCAGGACTGACACCCCACTCTGCCTCCGCCACTGTGGCGCACTGGGGACATTCTGGCACACAATTTGGGACTGTCCGTCAATAACGAAGTATTGGGAGAAGATTATGCGCACAGTTTCGCAGGTGACAGGAGTCATGGTGCCGCTGGAACCAAAGAGATGTTTGCTAAACATCTGGGAACCCACAGACCTCAATCACGCAGATCAGGGGTGGGCTACACTGGGAATGGCGCTGGCAAAACGCAATATAGCACAGCATTGGGGATCACAGGTAACTCCTACTTATACGCAATGGTGCCAAGACCTAGACCACACTATGACCACTGAAAAATCGGTCTATATTCATCGGGGGTGCCCCAAGAAGTGGGAGAAGATATGGGGAAATGGAATACATTTCGTGGGAATATTTGTGAACCCCTGCAAGAAGACCACGTATCAATAAAGGGGGACTAAACACGGGAGGCGGGAGCTGTAGGACAGGTAAAAATTGGTAATACAAAACTTATCAGACACAACGTAGAAAAGAGTAGTGTATATGGATTGAATAGAAATGATGTAACTAAGTGAGAAAAAAGGACAAACAATGAATGTATCAATAAGTAAACACCATTGTAACAATTGTTATTATGCAAAAATGTTAATAAAAATGTTTTAAAAAAAAAAAAAAAAAAAAAAAAAAAATTGGACACAAGAACACACAAAAATCTTGCGTTCACTCCAAGCTAACATGTTAGCAACAAATCACTTACAAACACGCGTAAGTCAACGCAATTTAGTGATCCGAATAATTTCGGGTCAATGCGGATTCACCTACATAACATTTAATGAGGGTGAAAAAGTACCAATTGCATACAAATCACACTTGTATACACAGGCAGAAATGCGCTTCACTTCAACAGAAAAAATACTGACAGCAGTTCAAACTGCAGTAGCAAAAGAAAGAGCTCTAGCCCAAGGGAAACGCATTATAGTCGTAACCCCAGTTCCGGCCTTAGAGGCAGTAACTAAAGCGAGTATTCCAAATGCTAAAGCATTACATCCGAGATGGATACAATGGGTTAATTCTCTTGCTGCAACAGATGTTGAATATGTTTTTGATCCTGATCTAAAAACACAAGCGTTCCTGCAATATGAACATGAATGTCCTCTGCCCACTGAGATTCTGCCTCTCGATCAGTACGAATTCATAATTTACACTGACGGATCCGCACAACCCGCAACAGGGAGTAAGCAAGCTTACAGTGCAGCGTGCGCAATCGTTAAAGGTCGCATGCGCGATGGCAAATTCAGACCTATGGTCACACAAACCCAATCTCTAGGAGATTGCACAGCTCAGCGAGCTGAACTACAAGCATTCAAACTGGCACTTGAAAGTACAGATCGAGAATTCCCCACACTAATAGTGTGCGATTCTTTCTACTGTGTGCAGTCGTATAATGAATATATACAAACTTGGCTTGAAAACGGGTTCAAAGATGCAAAAGGTAGCACAATAAAGCATAAAACGCTTTGGGAACAAGTAGTTCAGTTAAAAAGCGAACTACCAAAGGCTCACGTAATACATACACTGAGTCATCAACGTGATGGCGTTCAGGTTGCAGGGAATTCATTGGCTGACGAAGCCGCAAAGGGGGCTGTTCAGACAGCTTCCATAGCTGCGATCACTCGTTCAAAAACGAAAATAGACAGTGAGATAATGTTGGCTGTCAATGCTACGAGCAAAGGCAGTGGTGCAGCGTTACCAAAAGTTTCCACTCAAGTACTCATATGTAATTGATGCGAACAACGTTCCTTTTGCTCGAATCCCTGGAGTGGGGGATAGGGTAATTCCAAACATGGAACGAAGAGCAGCTTTGATTTATGAAACACATCTGGGGGAGGGTCTGTCACATCAAGGGATCTCTAAAACAATATTGACATTGAAAGAGATGTACTGGTGGCCTGGGATGAATACAGAAATACACATATTCATCAACAACTGCTTAGACTGTAGATTACAGCGAGAAGGCCACCAGACACCATGCTACGAATGTAGCTGCCCAGTACAGACATCATTGTTAGACAGCATTAGACTATCTATGCACAGGCGTCCTCATGGACAAGTGCAATCCCACAAATACTAAGTCAAGGTTCCTATGGATATGGCCTCAGCGCTCGGCTGACGCTCGAACTGTTATAAAAGATTTGCGAGTCTTAATCGGCACATACGCAATAGGCACACTACATTCTGACCAGGGCCTACAAAGAGGCCATGGCCAGTCTGGGCGTTGCATTGCGGTACTCCTCTCCATTCCATCCTGAGGGAAATTCTGTTGTGGAAAGGAAAAACCGGGACTTAAAGCAGTCTATAACAGCTAGGGTATTAGGTTCGGGTGATGGGTGGGTCAAACATCTTTATGGGGTCCAACGCTCATTAAACAACTTGCCAAGAAGTTCTCTAGGGGGGTCACTCCATATGAGGTCCTATTTGAGACAAGAATGTGGGTGCCAGATCTGGAATGCAGTGGCACAGTGGTGGAAAATAAACCTTTTGATATCAAAGATCGTTTGGCTGTTTTACAGGACTTAAATGAACTAAGAACGAAACAAAGCAACGTATTCCTGCAGCCAACCACCACTGGGGAAAAACCGGCGGTCCCAGCAAGGCCTGTCTGGATTCCAAAAGTTGGGAATCTAGTCAGAGAAAAGATTGCGGAGAAGAAGGAATTTGGACCTTCTTACAGACAACCAGTACCTGTCCTAGCCATTCAAGGAACAAGAACAGTACTTCTGCCGCCCCTTGCTGGAAAAAAGGAGAAAAGATTTGTGTCAATCAACCTCATCAAACCACAGTATGTGGCCAATACTAAATAGTAGGCCTCGTGGACTCCGACCTAGTAGCAGACGCACTCCTCTCGCTACTATCCAAGAGGTTCAGACTGGAAGACTGATAACCATCGAGAATTCAGCAGTAACAGATGAAGGACTGAGCAACAATGCTATGGAACTCATCCCTCTTGAAACTCAAGTAACAGTTCGTCCAAATACACCTGTCTACACCAAGGTAACAAGTGATCAACTGGTTCCAGCGATTTCTACAAATCCTGATGCAATTCTAACAATTGTCAGAACTGCTTCTGGCTATTTCATTAACTTTGATGCGTTTTCAGAGGATCCGAGTGAGCCTGAGACGTCGCCAGCATCAAAAACTTTTAAACAGCAAGTACAAGACTTTTTGCATTTTTGAAAAAGACTTATCTAGTTTCACCATGGATTGCACTTTGGGTTATTTCTGGACTATTTTTCTTCATGCTTTGGCTAGTTTTGGTTATGACTATGAGCGTGCTTATAAATGGGAGATACCTCCAATTGGACATTGAAAGGGAAGAAGTGAACTTACTTTTGAAACCTCACAAATCATCCCATCGTGAAACAAGAGACTTGTCTGCAGTGAACATCACAGCCGTTCCTATACAGGATGGTATAGTGTGGGACAAAACTGATTTTGATATTTTCGGCCTGACGGAACATTTGAACATTCCACATTTATTTAAAATTTCACTGAGTGATTTTATTTCATCCAGTACCTACTCTGATGATTGGGACTTTGAAACCATACATGATATGATGTTTGACCTAGAAAAATCTGCTGCATTTTCTAATAATGAATATTTAGAGGGTTCATCAGACTATGAACAGCTGTATTGCTATAACCACTATGGTCATCATTTTTTGCATAAATCTGCAACGCCTAGAAATGTGTTTATGTTTAACCAATGGGAGCATTGTCCTACACCACCAAAAGGTAGTTCGAAAACTTTTGCTAAAAAGTTTCCATATTTTTCAGGATACAATACATCTGATCCAGAAACATTTTACTATAGAAATGTAAACAAAACAGGAATGAAAATATTGTTAACAAATACAAAACAGATATACTCTGCAGCATTTATTGCCCAACTGTCTAGACAAGGTTTCGACTTATGGAAAGACACAATAGACACAAAAACTGTCTGGGGTACTAAAGATTGGCAAGTGCAGGGGATAGAAGCTTTATTTAGAGCCTGTGTCGTCCCACAGCAAATAATGTTTTTGAATGACACGGTCCAACAAACGTCTTGCCTTGGGTTAGCCAAGATCAAAGACATGAAAAATCCTTCTGTACCAACACCTGCAAGTGATAACAATACACAGGCAGCGGTTACAGTTGACACCATACTACAACTCAACAGAACAAATCCTGATTGGAGAAAATGGTTGATCTGGCCCACAGACACTAACAACTGTCTAGGGGGATTCCTGAATAAAACACAGGGGTTTACTATTCATAGGCCAGACCCACGATACGTCCAAAGACAGCATCCGGGGGTAGTAACAACATACAGTGTAGGAAAATTATGCATCGATTGACTGCAAAAATCTACACTTAAGGATGTGAAACAACACTTATCTTTACTTAAAGAAGACGCAGACCTTAGGGAATTCTTGCTTGGAAAACGCGTCAAAAACGTTTCATATATGCCGGCATCTATGCTGCTTATAATGAAGCATGGAAGGTGTCACAGATGGAGGCCGCAGAACGAATACGTGAACTTGATCGTATTAACTTAGAGAAAACTCTCTCTGTGGTCGACAATGGGTTAACAACTTTGTCCTCCAGAATTTATTCATTGGACAGTATTGTATCCTCTGCTATCGACATACTGGAACAAGATTTAGCCATGTTACAACAAGGCCAAACACAGTTACTTTCTATTATGTTATTAAGCTGGACGCTGCAATCTTTGCGTGTGGGCTATGTGCCTTGGCGTTTTATCAACACGACGGCTCTGTTTGCAGAATACAATCTAACTGATAAACAGATCGAACTGGCACAAAGGGGAGCAAAGTATACAGTACTGAGCATTGAAAAACTTGAAAGATTACCATTCACAGTGGCAGAAAAATCAGCTACAGAATGGCTTATTCATGGCAAGATCACACTACCTGTGACTACTTTTCAGTTTCAGTATTGCCTCAAACAGATGCAAGCAGGCAAATATGAAAGGTTGGTTAAAGAATACATTAAGACATCCTGGAATTTACCATACACATATAGATGTTGGAGTGGGGATCGTGAAGTGTTTCTAAGTGGTACACACTGTGAAAATGCACTAAGCGGTTCACTGATTTGTCAGGACATATCTTTACACAGGGCTTGTAATGGTTCTGTGGCAAATTTGTCCTGCCACCAGCAGGGAACACCAGCTGCTGTGATTAATCCAACGTTTGGACAACTTTCTAATGGGAGTTACCTCATGTTGAATGATCAGAGTTGCTGTGGCATGTTGCCAGGCATCCCATATCTAGTAACGGTCAACTCCAGGGTCACTTGCTGTATGCAAGTATTGTTTTCCCCAATAGACAGAGTCAGGGAGTCGCCATTATGGCCTTCGTTGAATGTCTCTGACGCGCTGCTGGTTGTTGTTGCAGCTTGGAGGGGAGACTACAAGCTCCAAGGTGCCCTGCTGCCATTCTTGCTGAGGGGGAGGAGGAGGAGCCTCTGCCACCCGCGCTGAAAAGCGCCGACTTCACTCCGCTGTGCGGGACGCGCTGCTGGTTGTTGTTGCAGCTTGGAGGGGAGACTACAAGCTCCAAGGTGCCCTGCTGCCATTCTTGCTGAGGGGGAGGAGGAGGAGCCTCTGCCACCCGCGCTGAAAAGCGCCGACTTCACTCCGCTGCGCGGGACGCGCTGCTGGTTGTTGTTGCAGCTTGGAGGGAGACTACAAGCTCCAAGGTGCCCTGCTGCCATTCTTGCTAAGGGGGAGGAGGAGGAGCCTCTGCCACCCGCGCTGAAAAGCGCCGACTTCACTCCGCTGCGCGGGACGCGCCCGGGCGAAGCCCGGGCCAAGGGCGGGCCCGTCCTTGCCCGTCATTGCCAGGAAGAGGCAGGGCAGGGCCACCCCCTTAACAAGTCGGATTGAACATTTCCATCTGGAAAAGGTACTGTGCAAAACATCATTTTTACACGGGGAAATCGAAGCTGAAGCAAACATAATTGGCCTGCAGATTCTCATTGTGATTGGACTGTGTAAATTTTAAACTGGTTTTGTATCTTGTTGTTGTTGCTGGTCACTGGTGTTTCCCTTTATCTTTAGTGTTAGGGTTACTACCTAGGAACTGCCTTTTGTCCGTCTGAGCTATGGGGAAACGGAAATCTATGGAAAGCGTAGAGGCAGGTTGTAATACCAATAGTGGTGTAGGTAAGAGAAAGAAGGCTAGGAAAAATAAGAAACGCTCAGCTGGTAATTGTGTCATTGATAGAATTGACACTCTTATCACTGAGTGTGAGGACACCCTGGCCTCAGAACCCTTGTCACCACGTAGTAGTGGTTGCTCTTCACCTGCCCATGCAAGTCCGTTATGCCCAGTCGTTATCCCCGCTATGTTTCAGAAAGTTTTTAGAAAGGGCAATTCCGAAAACAACAGCAATATTTCACTTGTTTTAATAGAGGGTTCACAGGATGAGGCTAATAAAGATCCAGTTCCTAACACTGACTTGGATGTATGTGTTTCTTATCCCACAGTTCCTTGTTCAAATAGGTTTGATGTGCTAGCTGCGCCTGATTCTAATTTAGGTACAGGTACAGACACACAGCTAATAAATACAGCTCAAGTACTGTCACATCTGCGAGGCAGTGTAGATTTACGGACTCCTGTTCCTCATGGTGATTATACGTCTATTGATTTACTCAAGGGGGAAATATCCACCATGAGACAGATGATTGAAGATCTCACTGTAATGGTCAAGACCTTATTACCTCTGGCCACACTTTTTCCGCAGTACCTAAGTAATCCTTCTCTTCCTAATAGGAATAGGGAATTAACGGCTAGGACACTTCCAATTGAAAGGGATAATCCAAGCGGGTTTGTTAGGTCATGCCCTACATCCTCTACGATCCCAGTTTCTACAAGCCAGAAATCAAATAGCAACAGAAATAATATTGTACCTAATATTGTACCTAAACATTTTTTTGTTACACAGGGATTGACATCTAGAGAATGCCCAAATAAGTTGATACCCAGTCTGAGATCGGAGCAAGTTATACCTACTGGCATATCCTTGGACAGAAACTCTGTTGTTAATCCACACCAGCAGACTCGCTATTCATCTATTACCCCATATCTCTCGGGCCAAACTATTCATATGACTAATGTCCCTAAACTTAGTCTAAATGGTGTTCACGAGAGCTCAGACTCCCTAAAAAATAAAGTGATACACTGGATTCGACAAGTAAGGGGCTGTCGCTCTTTGATACGGGAGGATATTATTTGTACCCGTAGATGTTCATCCCCAGCTCAAACACATGATTTTATAGAACTTACATTATGTTCTATTGACCTAGCAGAGAACCTTCTTGCCTTGGAATTTAGATCTTGTCCCCCATCTGGCTCATCTATACAATTTAGGAGTATCCGCTCGCACATCAGGGGTGGTACAACTGGCACTTTGGAACAAGGGTCGTGCTTAGAAGCAGTTGACTGACTAGAAACCATCCATTCCCCTAATATAGCCCAAACTAGCAACACTTGTAGCTCTGTGTATGACATACAACTTTCTTTATTAAATTCTGAAACATTAGATAATATACAAAACCCCTTATTAATTCCCGATGCACATAACAACGTACTGGAAATTGAAGGGAATATGGGACTAAGTCCGTATACTGAGTTCAGTCAGAAGACATGTGAGACGGGGTTAGACAAACCTTTAGTTCACCCTGAAGTGTCTGGCCCGCAAACACAACCAAATTTGCTTGATCTGGCAAATGATAGTTTAGCCATGATTCCCTCGTCTAACAAACTTAGGATTTTATCGTGGAATGTTGCAGGTTTGCAAAATAAACTTATACTCCCTCATTTTAATAAATTAATTGAGGGATTTGACATCTGTATTTTCCAAGAGACATGGAGTCTTGCGCCCTTACATAAAACAGGTTTTGCTTGTTACTGCATTCCAGCTACCACTGTGGGGAGAGGGCGCCCCTCAGGAGGTTTGATCGTATGGGTGAATATTGCCATGGGTTGCCAAGTTCATATGCACCCACTTCCAACTCACGACATCTTGAGACTGACTATCAGGGGCCCAAATGGCGGGGATATTTTGGAGTTGTTTAATGTCTATAGCAGAGGAACTAAGGGGGGTAACCAATCACCCACTATCACGCTTTTAGAGCAGGCATTATCCAGCTGCCCACCAGGAAATCGTATTATGATTGCAGGTGATTTAAATTGCACTTTCGAGCCCTTGAGCTCAGATGATTTGATGGAGTACGATAGGGCTGATGGTAAAAGGATAATACCTCGACTTAATTTATCCCCCATTAAAAAATTGACTAGTCTAGCCATTCAACTTAATGCACTGGCCACAGAGTTTGATCTTAGGGCAACAAATGGAAGGACTCCCTCAGACAAAAAGGGGGCATATACCTTTAATAGAGTTGGCTGTCCTTCTTGAATAGATTATATTTTACTAGATGTAAACTTATGGGACGAGAAGACTGACATGTTTGTAGGTGCTACGACTGATAGCGACCATAATCCCTTATGCATGACCAACCCTTGGGTTTCCATACTAAATCCCTCGACTAGTAGGGCACTAACTTGTACGACTAACATCGTTCCCTCTAATTGCAAGAGGCATCTTAAGTGGAATAGGGTCTCTTTGCATGAAGAAAACTTATTGGCTATTCGTAAAATCTTGTCAGAGAAAACAGTAGAACTTAGTGTTGTGGCTTCGGATAAATCTAAGCGTGATATGATCTCGATAGTCCACGTCAGTACTGTAGAGACACTTAGCTCGTACTTTCAGGCTCCTTGTAAGGACAGGACTTTGCGTGTCCACCACAAAACACAAAATCTTTGGTACAACTTAGATTGCAAACATAAAAGACAATCCTTGTACCTAGCGATCAGAAATAAAAACTGTTCTGGAGTTAAAAGTGCTAGGAAAGATTATAAAGTAGCCCTACATAAAGCTAAGATTGAGTGGGACGAACGATATTGGTTAGAGCTGAAGGATGCTAGTCTGAGTAAAAATAAGAATCTCTTTTGGTCCCTAGTGAGTCGGGGAAAAGATAGGAACTTAAATACCATACCCAATCATATTGCTGGATTGGATTGGTATAACCATTTTGTGAACCTGTATTCCCCTACAGAGGATGGATGTCTGGAGGAGCTATGCGGCACCCCTGACATCTCTCCTATAGGGAACAATAGAGAACATTTCTCGCGGGTCGAAATAGAGTCAGCAATCCTGAAGCTAGTTCCCGCTAAGGCCCCAGGACCGGACGGCCTGCCGGGTGATTTATTTTTGTCTGATCCTAGAGGGTGGTCGTGTTATTTTTACTTTTTGTTCAATGCCATAGCTGCAGGATGCCCAGTTCCAGACTCTTGGAAAGGTGCAGAAGTGGTGCCTATTTATAAAAAAGGCGACAAGGAAGAACCCTCGAACTATAGGCCAATAAGCCTAACAGATGTAATGCAAAAGGTGCTAGGTAGGGTTCTCTTGCAGAAAATACAATCATGGGCGGTTGAGGAGGATATCCTCTCGCAATACCAGGCGGGCTTTAGGGCCAATACCGGGACAATTGATCAGGTTTTTAGGCTAATGCTCATATATTGGAAAGTTGTTGTAATTGGGAAAGGTAGTCTCTATATGGCATTTATTGACCTTAAAACAGCGTTTGACCTGGTACCGAGGAATAAATTGTGGCAGATTTTAAATGATATGGGCATCCCACCATTAATTCTTAATTTACTAATACGTCTCCACGAGGGTACTTATGCTCAAGTGAGATGGGGTGTCCAAGGGCAGCTAACGGAGCAGATTCCTGTTGGCAAGGGAGTGCGCCAGGGTTGCGTGATGGCTCCCACCCTGTTCTCGTTGTATGTGAACGGGGTGGTGAAGTTTCTCCAGGAGGACCCAGCCGACGCGCCAATCTTGGTGGGTGACAAAGTGCCAACACTCCTGTTCGCCGACGATACTTTGTTGGTGGCAAAGACTCCAGTTGGGCTTCAAAAACTGTTGAGTAGGTATCAATCCTTTTGTGATGCTCGGGGATTAGTTATCAATACTACGAAGACAAAGCTTATGGCTTTCAACCCTCCTAAATCCTTCAGGAACAACTTCTTACTTAATGGTACCCCCCTTGAGAGAGTCGGGAATTTTGAATATTTGGGCATGCGACTCTCGGACAAAATCCTCTGGAGGCCTCATATAGCTAAAATGCTATTGAATCATAGACGCGTGACTGGGGCAATAAGCAAAGAACATCGCTCCTCATATAGTAGGCCTGTTGCCCCAGCGCTCGCAGTCTATGAAGCAAAAGCAGTTAGCTCGGCTCTGTATGGAGCCGAGCTATGGGGGTTTGAAAATGTGGATGAAATAAGCAGGTCAGAGCACAAATTTCTGAGGGATCTGGTGATGCTCCCACGAAACACTCCTTTAATACCATTAATGCACGACATGGGTAGGCGTCCATTTGGAGCTATAGCCAGGCTACGACCTTTGCTCTTCTGGGCTCGCATACGGCGTACCGAAGAGCTCATTAATTATGCTTTAGCTCTAACGGAGATAATGAATTTGGATGTGAACCACAAGGTCAAGTGGCTATCATATGTGAAGAAAACAATGATGCAACTTTGCCTTAAAGATTCATGGGATACCCAGATACCGCCGTGTAAAGCGGAACTTAAGAGATGTTATTGGGACTGGTTTGACAGGCAAGAAGTATGCAAGCCAATGTTGGGTAGATTGTCAGAAGAGTTCCTCTTGTTTAAGCAAGCCAGATGTTTGGAGCCTTACCTAGATGTGATCCAGGTCCCAAGAGATAGGACCTTGTACATTCAGTTTAGGTTCGGCACGCTCCCCGTTAATACCTATATTACTAAGTGGCATACAGCCGAGAACAAGACAGAGCACTGTCCGTGCTGCGGAGCGTTGGTCGAATGCATTGCCCATGTCCTCTTTGCTTGCCCTGCATATGCTACACCTAGGAGCAAGTGGATAAAACCAATATGTAGTGGCATGGGCACTCGTGACTTCCGGTCTGCTCTGCGTATTCTAAAATCTGATCCCAGCGTCCTTTTTTCATGTGGAGTGGCCAAGTTCTTAGGCCGGGCCTGGCTAATAAAAATTAGAGCCATACAAAGTGTGACCCCAATGTAGACACACGATCTATTATAGGTGTTTAAATCACATACTATATTGGTCTGCAATGTAATTTTTAAAGTATTAATCATGATATAGATAGCATTAGCATTTTATTTATACGTTGTTATATAATGCTTACTATAACTGATTTGTCCCCTATATGTATATAGTGTTCTAGAATGAAATCTCTTTTATGACATTTGTCTAATGATTTTAACCAAATATGCTGCTATTAATTTTAGGGATAGCATTAGCACTTTACATATATATTGTCATATACTGCTCACCATAACTGACCTGCCCTTTATATCTACACAGTGTCCCAGAATGGAATCTTTTTTATGTTATTTGTTTAATGGTTTTAACCAAATATGCTGCTATTAATTTTAAGGATAGCACTAGTACCTTATACATACATTGTTATATGCTGCTCATCATAATTGACTTGTCCCTTATATGTACACAGTGC
The DNA here is from genome assembly GCA_963921515.1 of Calotriton arnoldi. Taxonomy (NCBI): domain Eukaryota; kingdom Metazoa; phylum Chordata; class Amphibia; order Caudata; family Salamandridae; genus Calotriton; species Calotriton arnoldi. Next base: position 879,487 of record CAWUFW010008110.1, on the reverse strand, counting down.
CCCTGAATGAATTCTCTTTTATGATATTTGTTTAATGGTTTTAACCAAATATGCTGCTATTAACTGTATCTTATGAGTCTGCTAAACAACCCTCTGTATTATATGATTCCTCTCTCTTTTTTATTGTACAGAAGCTATTTTTAATGTATATATGCTATTCGATGCTTTTATGACATATGCTGTCGAATAAAGCTATTTGAAATGAAATGAAATGAAATGAATGTCTCTTTTATACGATTTGATACTTTAAGCAGAATGAAAGCCATGCTTATACAACAATCAGTGCCTTTGACCTCAGCCAAAGAAACCTATGATCTACAAGTTGCAAGGACTTCGGCTGAGATACAAGCTTTAATTCGTACAAACTGCCCTATACATTTCGTAGAAAGGATAGGACGTATCTTTAACATGTCAGATACAAGCGGAATTGTACATGTATTTAAGACCATCTGTTCCGGACTATTAGCACCTTTCCAGGCTGTCCTCGGAATCATCCCAAACTTCGCACATTCGGTGTTTGGTGGTGTGCCATTAATTCTAGTACTTGTTGCAGGAATTCTGTTTCTATTCCTCCTACTACGCTATGGCAAGCCTCTTCGCCAACATCACTCCGAGCGATGTGGAGAGAGCCCTCCTTGAACGGAAATGCCGTGAGCAAATAGTACAGCTTTTGGGCATGCCTCGTCTACGGGAACTTAATACAACGTGGTTCCTGTCATTCAGACCAATCTGGCAAGATTGCATCTTACCTGTTCTACGCTGCCTGTTTTGCGGTGAAGAATGCGTGCTAGACATCTGTCTAACACTCCCATCAGTCCTGCCAACGGATATCGATACTCTGCTGGACCCGATAATGGCCCATGCTGTGTGTTGTCCCCAAAGGCTTCCAATCCTGATGGCGGCATTCATTGAGATCTCACAGACGCTTCTGGCTGCTGCTGAGGTACGAGATGGATCAACGGGCACACAGGTAACAACGGACGTGAACATTGCATCTTCTGCTGAGGGCGATGTTTCTCATCTCTGTGCGATTAACCTTCTGAACGAGGTGTTCCAAATGTCACCGACTTCGGTGGATGATATTTTGGCTACGGACATAGATGATCTAATGTTTACGCCAGACCCATACACTGACTTTCATTCGGCTCACAGTGTATCAGGGCAACAATGAAATTTGGCCTTCATATTTTTCAAACTTGGAACTTTTCCCAGAATTGAACTTTTTCTTTTTAAAATTTTTGAAATGACATGGCGAAATGAACAATCTGCTTACAGTAGAACTAGTCTTATAAAACGGACTTCTTTGAATACTTCCAGGGACACATTGTCACCTTACTTGTCTAACGTTTCATTTACTTCCATGATATGCAATGGCTTGATTTTTAAGAACTTATCGACCATTTCGTCAAATGTATATATTACTGTTTCATTCTCGTTGCATTTTACTTCCGTTACATGCTTAGAATGAAATCATTGCTTTAAATGTACAGTACCTATTGCATTTCCACGGTTTTGAGCTTCTTTTAAAATGCTTTTAGAAATGTTTTTAGTAACATGTGGTACTCAATTTTATGTTTAGCATTTAAAATGTTTAGCATTTAGTATTATCGTTCACTCGAAGATGGAGTGGGTGTTGTATTCCGCTTTAGGGGTCCGTATATAGGTTTTCCTGAATCATGTCCTTATATAGGCACAATTCACCTTGCCCTTATATAGGCATAGAATCCCTGTCCTTATTTAGGCATTAACCGTGCACTCCAAATACAGGCATGGTCACCGACATCCATCCACCCTAACGTCACAACGAGTTCTTAGAAACCAGACCCTTAAGCTTCGGGAGTTCCCCTAGCACAGGACTATTGATTTCTCCAAGAACTCATCTATTATGTATGAACCGTTATACCTTAAGGGTTCATTCCTGACGTCTTCCTCTGTCCGACTTCACGTCAATGCTAACATTCCACGACACCTACCAGGTATAAATATACCTTCCCTTGCCCAAGCAAGTTAGAGGAGGCCTCGACTTCAGAGGAGCCCGTATCCCGGCCTGACGCACTGAGAAGACGCTGTCATTCCTGCACGCAGACGAATCCAGCATCCAGTGTTCTGACTCCCTTCGCGGGGTGTTAGAGTTCCAGACCCGGCAGGAGATTCCCACCTCTCTCATTCTCAAGGTATGGAGCTGACTAGAACCTAGAGGGACTCTTGGCATATCATACTCTGCATACTAGACTTAACATACTCTTAGTATACTAGACGAGAGAATACTCCACCTACTTCTATCTTTCCCTACACCTAGACCAGGTTAGGTACATTGGGGTAGAACTAGTTTAGGGACGCATCGTATGAGTACTCGCATTTTTAGCTCATGTTATTTATGTACGTGAATATATGCTAAAAGATAATGCTAGCGCAGTATTATTTATTTCTACTGCTTACACTGTACATTATTTATCTTGCATACTGTCTTGTGATCATAACAGCACATATCTCTTACACGAGAAACAAGACTGTTCAATAAAACCCTTTTATTGAAACGCCCGTCTTTCCTTTCTGTGTAACTCTGTAGAAACTAAGCATGCACGATTGAATGAGTGAAACTGTTATCTATTGTTTCCACGATTCTGAGACATGTTCCGCTTCTAAAGGGAAACAAAGTTGTCATGTTTTTCGGTTGCCAGAAACTACTCCCTTCTTGTTCTCAAGGAGTTTCTAGTGGCCTCTGAGCTAGCTGGCACAGGTAATTAAGTTTAATATAATCGATAGGGACATACCGACCTTAGTCCTATGTCAAACCTATAGGTTATATTATTCCAATGTGCAGAGCCTATTAGGGAAATAGGAACTACACTACATAGGGGCACCCCGTGATCGATCTAGGTCAGGGTTCTGAATACAATTGAAACCTCCACCCCAGAGGATAGGCATGTGTGAGTATTTCATTATTTTGTGGTGCAGCTCATGATAAAATTGCGGGTCGTCAAAATTGGGCCCGTAGACCCCAACCAGTAAAACATTGAAGTGCTCTTTTCGACATTTTGCCAGAACAAACCTACCGCCTGCATCAACTTCCATGGCCTGTAGCTGTATGCCTGAATGTCTACGGACCCAGATAAGCACTCCCCTAGCGTGTGAGGTGAATCCTGCAGCTACACAGGTGCCCTTCATTCGTCTTTGGGATAATAGCTCTGTCGTGGAGGGGAGATGCGTTTCCTGCAGTATGGCCACATCAACATTGTGTCTATATAGGTACGCCACTACTTTACATATTTTTCTCTGATCATTTAGCCCCCTGACATTCCAGGAGAGGAAACTAATGTCTAAACTTTGGTTAGTAGCCTTTGACATGTGTAGACTCACCTACCCTTGGCGACAATTTATTAACAATAAACGTAAGATGATGCGACATTGTACGAGATTCCTGTTGATACATACCAAGTAAACGAAGTACCCTCCAACATACCCCCCGCCTCCCACAGTAATCACCCTCCCCAACCAAAACAATTCCCCATTGTTGGGTACCCAAGTGTAATAAACACAGAGGCAATGGCAGCCAGACCCGTGGTGTTACTAGATGGCCTGCTGCCACTCGCACCTATGATTCCCAACAAGTCAACTGGTTATCAGCATTACCTTGCATTTTGGAAGTTATACTAGAACGGTACATCTATGCAGTATTTCGGTTTCAAAAGCATCCGATATGCATTACTACATGTACTATAAGTCCCACCTCTTCAATACCGAGTAACAAAGTCTTACAGATCGCTATGAGGCCGGAGTACCTGCACGCTGCGAGTCTGTGGCCACTGCTGCGTCGGCACCCTCCTCGGAGGGAGATCGAGGTGATCTGTTTGTCTTTTCTGCGCAGTACTTCTTGAGGTCTCGCTGCAATTGAATGGGGTCGGCGTATAATTTGGGTCGGCCTTCAAAGTTGACCCTGAGCCGGGCCGGGTACAACATTGCATAGTCCAGTTGCAGTTCCCTGAGTTTGCGTTTCGCCGGGCCAATTTTTTTACGTGCTTCCTGCACAAGTGGGGTGAAGTCCGGGAATAGGGACAGGTCAGAACCTTCATACTTCAGGATTTTCAGATCTCTTGCGTGCTTCAAAGCGGCATCCCTGTCCCTATAGTTAAGCAAACGGACAATTAAAAATGGTCGGGGTGGGGCGCCAGGAGGTGGTCGCGGGCCCAGCGAGCGGTGCGCCTGCTCGACGACAAAGATTTCTGAAAATGTCTCCCGGCCTAGGAGATGTATTAGCAGCTTTTCGACAAATGTTTCCATATGATCAATGGGCGTAGATTCCCCCAAGCCCAAAATACGCACGTTGTTTTGCCGGGATCTCGCTTCAAGATGCTCGGCCTTGTCTTTCATTGCCGCCATGAGTTTCTCCATTTGCTTTTGCGCATTCCCCATGTCTGTCTGAGCATCTTCGGCATCGGAGGTCCTGCGCTCCGCCATATCAATCCTTTCTGCGTGTTTGTCCACCCTTTCGGACATTCTATCCATTCGGTACACTAGTGAATCCATTTTAGCATCAATGGACGTCAGACTGCGCTGCATGGCCCCAAGAATTTGCCTAATGTCCCCTTCTGGTGCCGCTGGGTCCTCCACGGGATCTGATGTTAGAGAGTCGCGATCCTCATCCCTGTACCTGGCAGGCTTGCGTTGTTCAAATTGCAATTTCGATTGCGTTTTGTGGCCTTTGCCCATCTTGCCCGTAAGTGCCGCACCTGTGGCGAATATTTAGACCTCAAACTTGGCTGCTGGTAGGGGCAATAGCGTCAATGGATTACGTGGGAATCTGCGTGCTTCTTTACTGCAGGGGGGACGCACACATGTGAACGTTATAGCCCTAGCTGTAGCCCTGCTGGGGTCAATAGTGATCGATGACCCTCTCGTACACTGTTGTTGTAATTGAAAGTCTGCAATGCGTCCAAACTGGCCGCCACTATGCCAGCACCCCGCCCTGCCTGGCCCTCTCTACATGAAGCAGCTCGCAGTGGTTCAAGCACACCTATCCGATGGGCCCGCCAGACACCCCAAGGCTCCACAAGAACGCTGTCCGATCTTCCGGCACACAGGGCACTCACCCGGCCGCACAATGACATCTCTAGCTCAGCAGGACAACCGGAGCACGCCCACCGAGCATTCACTTGGGGGCTGTGCGGGCGTCTGCCGCGTAACCCTGTACTTTCCCCGGAGACCGGGATGACAAAGCGCTCCCACCATGAGTCAAGGCCTCTCAGGACAATGCGCAGCAAACTTTAGGCCCAGCAGGGCCTCAACACCAGGCCAGCCGGGCGGTCCACTCCACTGCGCTCCCGGCGCCCGCCGATAGTTCTCCGGGGCGGCCTGAGGCTCCCAGCAGCTCCACCCGGGTCTGCACGCTGTGCTGTGGGATCGCAGTATATGCCTGTTGCGCCCTCCAGCTCCGAGTGCTGACACCCGGGCCGCCGAAACACACTCCCAATGCGGCCGGGCACTCGAGTGGTGAAGTCGGCGCACAGGAAACCGCAGGCCCAGTGAGGCGCCGTGTCTGTGCGTGCCGGCCTACGCACACTGCAGCACGCTGTTTGTCTTACCGGCAGCTTTCCAGAGACGCTGAATGTTCCCTCCGGCACACTCTATGTACACCTGCTGCGTGCGCGACCAGCCGGGTCCACGTCTCAGGCCACGGTTCAGGTAGATCGTTCCCAGTCGCCGTAGGCCCACACACGCAGCCCCAGATCGCCGTAAAATGGCCACCCCGGGTCTCTCCTAGGGCTTCATGCATTTGTCATCACCGTTCTGCAACCATAGGCTGAGCTTCCAAACTTTACCCAATTGTGCAGAGCAGGTTCCGAAGCGCCTACCGTCGATTGTTGGGTAACCAGATGACCCGATGGTGCAGGATAGTGCAGGATAGTTTAGGCGGCTGCCGGAGCACACGTAGGCTGCGGCCATCTTGGAATCAGGCTAGCCACGCCCCCTTGTGCACCTCAGTTTTTTTAGCTTTTTAATCTTGTTTTAACTTTTATACTGTTTTTTAAAAATGTTGTTATGGATGTATTTTGTAGCTTTTATGATTCACCTTGTGAGTTCGAATAAAGCTTATTTTGACTTGGCTTGACTCTGCGTTTTCAACCCCATACTTGTATCAAAGTCTAGTCCAGGGCTAGGCAAGTTTATTCCCCTCACACCTTCACTCTGCGTTAACTTGGTCTGCGCAGCCAAAACCTTTTCCTTCAGTCCCTTTCACTTTGCGTCCAATGTATCCCTGCAATCTTTCACATACTGTAGTATCTAATTTATGGCCTTGCTTTGCCAGTAAAGGACACCCTGTGTTATCTGTGTACTAATTTGCGGTCGTAGCCCATACACAAAGGAAGCAAGAAATCCTCTGATGATGTCTCCAAGGGAATTGTGCATACTACTGTGCTTCCTGAACACCTGCATTAATCTCTCAAAATAAGCGTGTACTAATTATTCAGGCTTTTGCGATGTTCAGAAAATCTTGGGCCAATTCATTTCCTTTTGGAAGACCTTGCTTTAGAGGTGGGCAGTGACTGGGTCATACGTGGACTTAACTTAGGGTGACAAGGCATTTGTGTTTGCTATTCTAGGGAGTTCTTGTGTTGGCCAGTCTACAGTTCTCTTGCATTCTGCTCACAGATCCTTTGGGACTGATACCTCGAAAAGTAAGCCCAAGTCTTCCCACAAGACCTTTGAGATGGTCACTACATGACCTATTTAAGTGTACCATTTATCAGCATTTTCTCTCAACTTGGGAGAGCGTTCCTGAAGTGAAAGAGATCCATTCGAGACCAAGGGACATGCGCATACATCCCTCCCTGTACTTACCTCAAAGAATATTCCTCCACTACTCCATCTGGGGCATCTCTTGCTCAATCCACTGGATGTTCCTTTTTCCTTTACCCCTTCAATCTTTCCTTCTTTGACAACATTTCACTGATTTTCTCCGCATTACTCCATTCCCTGATGCTCTCAATCAATTCCCTCGCATGCATTGCATTTTCAATTCCTTCAGTTTTAATGACCTCAAGTCCTTATCATTCATCATCATCCTGACCTTCTTCTACAGTTTCTTCCTTTGCGTTAAGTCAAACCCACATTCGTCAGCCACTCTTTCCATCTCTCCTTAAGCTTCCTGCCCCACTCTCGCAGTCTCTCTGCTCACGTAAAGCAGTTCATTCTCATTGTAGTGTCCCAAAAAATCCAAGCCTATATTTCACTTTACGATCTTCTCAACCTCCGTTTTTAGGTCGAGCCCTGACAGCGTGCTTGCGCTGTATGAAAGACCTGCTGTAATTGATAAAGCCACTTTATTCCCACCTCCTGCTTACGATTCGTTCATCCCTGCATCGCTCTTCTTTGCTGTTCCCTGTTTGTTCCCGCAGACGATAGCTCATTTCCTTTGAAGGCTCAGGAGCACCAGTAAAGTACAGGGCACTTACGCTTGCCTTCATTATCTACTGTTTCTTAGAACTTTTTTTATCTTTATTGTTTTGATGCTTTTGGCCCGTTGCTGCTTCCACCTATTTTCATTCCCCTTCTGCTTCACGTTATAAGCCCTCCCCCACCCTTCGACTGCACACAGCCCCTGCAGCAGTCGTCTTGATTACTTTCTGTCCGTTGTTTTTTTAAAATATTAAATTGTTGCTTTCAGCCCCTGGCTTTCTCCCATGTTTAAGTCCCTGCCCCCTTGCCAGAGCTGCTCTGTCATAATTATTTCACTCGCCTTTTGAATTATTACTTTCTGTCCATCGTGTTTCTTAATGCATTGTTTCTTTCCGCCCCTAGCTTTCTCCTGTGTTTATGTCCCCGCCCCCTTGCCAGAGCTGCTCTGTGGTCATTATTTTCACATAGATTCCCGTGGTGCTTTCATCAGACTGTCTTCAGACCAGCCCTAAACTCCTCGCTAAGCTGCTGTGCAGGTTAGAGACCAGATTCCACGTCACTCGCCAATGCCTCAGGTCCATACACTTTCCGCTGCTCCAGGGCTATCACAGCAAGGTAGTTTACTTCTGTTTTTTGCATCTGGTTTGCCGTTTTATTGTTGTACTTTTTCTTTCACTGGGGGTGCCACCCCTCTCCCAACACTGCCTCTTTTTTGCATGTTTTATATAGCGCAATCTCGACCCACAGGTATGAGAGCGCTTTACATGAGCACCCATTGCATTACAGAGACACATTCATTTTGGTTTCCAGCCACTCCTTTTGGGGCCCAAAAGCAGTAACAGGTTGCTTACATACAGCTTTAGTATTTGAGACGCCATATAGTGCCTATCCTCAAGACCTCAGCATAGTAGCTTTCATATCAGTGCCAATAGAGGCTGGGTGTTTTCGGCATGAGAATGAAAACCTATGTTTAGCTGCCTACCTGAACTTTGGTGGCATTTCTTTATGTGAGCATCCCAGATTTCTTTATTAGCATTTCAACAACATATGCCATTACAGCAGGAAGTGTTAAGCATTTTATAAAATAAGTGGAGTGTGAAATAAGTAATACCCTCCTACAAAAAAACCCTTATGAAACTGTATCCTGAAATGTGATATAATTGTGTTGGGCTTCAAACAACAAATTCATGGTTTCCTCTGTTTTGCTTCATACATTTACCATTTTCCAAGGTTTTAAGGTGTCCTAGGGAGTAAAGACCACTCATGTGTAAATCAAATTGCAGATTCCTGTGTGACGTTTTCATAGTGATCTCAAACCATGTACAATATAATTTATTCAAGGTGCTTTACATTACTTCGTCTATCTTCATTTTATACTTTTCGCATGCTTATACCCTGTACAGAAATGTAATGTATAATATAATACTTTGGTTTGATTCTCTGAGTAGTTATATACAACATTGTATCAAGCCAAAGATGGATAAAATAGAATTACAAGCATGTGCAATGCAGTAGGTCTCGCATTTGCAATAGTTTGAACTATTGGCATTGTAAATTACAATGCCTTTTATTTATGTGTTTTGAAAACCTGCAAGCAGTGCATAAACATGCACTTTGTACTTATAGTCCTTGCTTACAAGAAGCAAAGCTGGCAGTAAAAGAGGAGCAGTTACTGCCAGCTTTTCTTCTCTTAAAGAACACCTATACGTAGAAAGTGCATGTTTATGCACTGCTGGCAGGTTTTCAATACACATAAATAAAAGGCATTGTCATTTACAATGCCCATACCTCAAACTCTCACAAATGCAAGACCTATTGCATTGCAAATGCTTGTTAATTGAACTATGTGCAATCTCTCTGGGGTCTATACTCCGGATTGTGTGGTGGGTCCTAGTGTTATGAATGCTATGGTCCCTCTTGTGATGTGGGTTCCAGGGATTCCTCACTGTGGGGTTCCCTGATCTAATGTATTGAATGAATCTACCATGCTTAGGGGAATGCTTGAGAGTTGATAAATTTGAGGAGTGCTAGTAGCCATCAGGGTGAAAGGAATGCATATGCTATCCAGGGCCTGTGACTTAAATGAAGTAGCAGGTATCTATGTCAGGGCAATGGATGTGACAGGGTTTCAGTATAGCTTGGGGGTGCACTAGCTTCGGGAGAGTGCACAGAAGTAAATTTGTTCTCTGCTGAGGTCTGTGCTGCAGGTGCTACATAATATACGGGTGGTCTTATTCTCAAGCGCTCGTCTATGAAGGCATCCTCCTCATCACTTTTTGCTTCTCTCCCATTTTTGGTCTTCTTTTTGATAATGGTCTTTCCCTCCTCTACATCCACACTGCTATTAACGGGTAAATTCCATCCGTCTCGATCCCCTCCTCCCGACATCTCATCTGTCTCTCGACATCTTGTGCACTGATCCAACAGTAAGTTTTAGTATGGACCTTCAGCACAAATTTCTTTCTATTCTTTTCATTTGCAACCTGTTCCCAAAGATTCAAGGACTTGAACTGTTTTTGTCTAGGCTTGGGCTTTAAATCATACATCCTCCTTCTCAAGTTTTCAATTCTAGGTATGTGGAAGATGACACTTGATGGAATTCATAACTCCCCATTCTTTGCAGTGTTTTCGTGCCATTGACTGAGCCAAATACACGTGTGTAACCCTTTCTTTGTCACCATTTCCCTAGCTGGAGTGCCTTCAGGTGGAAATTTATCCTCCTTATTTGAATCTGTGTTTTTGAAAAGGAATTCCCCATTTTGGCAAAAGTGAACTTCCTTCACGGGCTGACTTAGCCTCAATCAATCAATTAATCAATCAATCCAAAGACCGAGGTCCTCATCCTAGGACCCTCCAACTCGGCCTGGGACAACACCTGGTGGCCCTCTGCCCTCGGGAGCCCGCCCACCCCTACAGACCACGCAAGGAACCTCGGCATCATCCTGGACTCCTCCCTCACCATGACCCGCCAGATCAACTCCGTCGCCTCCACCAGTTTCAACTGCCTTCGCATCCTCCGAAAGACCTTCAAATGGATACCCCCCGAATGCAGAAAGACCATCACCCACGCACTCATAACCAGCAAACTGGACTACGGCAACGCCCTCTATGCCGGAATCAACAAAACTCTGCTGCACAAGCTCCAAACCATCCAGAACGCCGCAGCAAGACTTGTCTTAGGGACACCTCGTCACGAACACATGACCCAACACCTACGAGACCTGCACTGGCTCCCCATCGAGAAGAGAGTGACCTTCAAACTTCTCACCCATGCCTACAAATCCCTCCACAACATCGGACCCAAATACCTCAACGAGAGAGTCTCCTTCCACGTACCCAAAAGGAACCTCCGCTCCGCCGACCTCGCCCTGGCAGAGACCCCCCGGATCCGCAGAAACAGAGCTGGCGGACGAGCCTTCTCCTACATCGCAGCCAAGACCTGGAACGGGCTCCCAGCAAACATCAGACGCTCCCCGAACCTGCACACCTTCAGGAAGAACCTCAAGACCTGGCTTTTCAACCGAACCGGAGCTGCGCCCCCTCCCCCAGCACCTTGAGACCCTCACAGGTGAGTAGCGCGCTTTATAAACCCCCTGATTGTTTGATTGATTGATTGAACGCCGCAACAGGCACTCACCGCCAGTGGAGTGGGACTCCTCTCGGGCAACAAGGTAAGTCTGTGGGGCGTTTGGTTTACTGCGGACTGTGTGCAGCTAAAGAGGAAGGGGGCTAATAGAGGTTTTCAGTTCCCGCTCCTCCAGCCTCGCAGATTGTTTGCATGCTATGACTCTCTGACCTTCTGCTTTTCAACCCGCCCACCTGTTGTACTAACCTCTAATTCCCTGGGGAGGACGCAGTCAACCTCTGATACAGCCCATCTTAGAGGCCTCTTCAGATTTGTTTCTAGCCACTTTGCTCTGCCAGGCTAAAGATACGCTCCTTACCCAGTCTGGCCTCATGGGGAAACGAAAGACCACCGCAACAACCCAAGTGGTCCTCGCAACCTCAACCATGTACTGCTTTCTGAAGAGAGCAGCGGGGGTCCTCGACAAGGAAATTGAGCTGGTAACTAGGCGCCTCTCCCGCTCTCCAGTATATCAACTGTTCACCCGCTCTAACATCTCGGCAATTGGTCAGGCCTCCTGGTCAAGCACTGTGGAACTTGAAAAATCTGCAGAATCTCCGCCACCTCCCGCCAGTCAAAACAAAAGTCCTGAAACTCAGGAGGGGGGAGGGGATCCAACAAGGCACGCCCAGCTCCTGTCTTTTTGCCTGGACATGGGCTGCTGGTTACCAATCCGGAAGTGGCAACAGCAGTTTCCCAAAAGAACGTTCAGGAGGAGTGACTTGGCAGGGGATCCGGGGCTAAACGCAAAGGTACGACGGTGGGGGCCAAGGCAAAACATCTTTTTTTTTTGTTTATAATGCTTTTATTAAGATAATACAACAAAGTAAAACATCAATACAAGGTCATGTTGTGGGTACAGAGAAGGAAAAATTAACATTAGAAGTACGCATGACAAAATAAAATCCTTAACCCCCGAAAGGGAATATATATACCTAAAAGAAAAATGCATTTTTCGTATTTTGAGAAAGAAAGAGGGGGAAGAAGGAGAAGAAAGAGAGAAGGGGGAAAAGTAAGATGTAGGAAAATGCAGAGTAAAAAAACATTAATTAGAGAAAAGTCTAAAGAACAACTGACTCTGTTTAAGATGACAGTAACAACTGTGGTACTTTAAATCTGAATACAATCAGGAGTTAATTTTAGAGAGAAAAGAGGTTAATGGTGACCACAACAAGTCTTTTTTGATTAACAGAGGTACTGAATTTGCAAAAGCACGGTCCAACCTGTGGTGATGACATAGCAAGTTCCACCAGGCCTGATAGGAAATTTGTGAGGTATCTTTCCAGTTGGTGGTAATGATCTGAAAGGAAATAGCTAAGTACAAGTCAATAAATTTACCAACATTGCTTTGCACTTCCCATAGGGGCGAAAAACTGCCCAAAAACACATGAACAATATCAAAAGGAAAATTTGTAGATAAAATTTCATTAAGCTTTAACCAGATACAGGACCAAAAGGATTTAACTAAAGGACATTGGAAAAACATATGGATAAAATCACTGTTCTCACACGGGCAGGACCAACATTTCTTGGAGTCTAACAGATTAAATTTGTGCATATCAGAGGGAGTGAAGAAAAGTCTGTTATAGAAGAAAAATAGAGTTTGTGTAGTACTGGCCGAGCGAGAAGAATTGTGTATTTTTGACCAAATAGAATCCCAAGTTTGAAAGGAAAATTCCTGAGCCAAGTCTTTCTCCCATATAAGTTCCAGTTTAGATTTTGTTCTAACATCCATAGAGCGGGATAATAATTTGTATATAGTCGCTGCTTTGGACGGGACCAAAAAATCAGGTGGGGAGGAGGAAACTTGTTCAGGTATCCCAGGGGAAGTGATCTGAGAGAGGAAGTGAGTCAGTGAAGCCTTCAGTAGGGGATACTGAGAGGCATGCGTGAAAGTGATATCAAAAGATGTGCAGATATCAGTGAAGTCCCTAGGGGATCCGTCCTTCAACAACTGGTCTAAAGTGGTAATACCTTTATCAATCCATTCCTTCCAGAATAACGCTCTGTTATTGATCTTCAAAAATTTATTATACCAAATAGGAGTATGAGAAATTTGATCCTCGAGGGTAAGTGATTTCAAAACAGAGAAGATGCAAGGGCTTTAGAGTGGGAAAAAATAGGAGAGGAAAAGCGCTTCGGAGGTTGAGATAAGCAAAAAGCCGAACAGAGTGTAAAAGGCTTGATTTGAGCTTGTTCTAATGAGCTCCAAGCCGTTATAGGAGTGAGAGGCGAATCCTTTAAAAAAGTCCAGATTTGCTTCAAGGTAAATGAGGAGTGATAGCATCTGAGGTTAGGGAAGTTAACTCCGCCACAGGCCTTGGGTTGTTGAAGGCGAAAAAGTGAAATTCTGGCTTTACGATTGTTCCAAAGAAATTTGGTTAAGGAGCGATTGATCTTGGTAAAAAAGGAGAGCGAAAGAGAAACCGGGAGCATTGAGAGATAGAAATTTATAATGGGTAGGAGCATCATTTTAATTGAAGCCAATCTGCCCCACCAGGATATGAAAAGAGGAGACCAGCTTTCAATAAGGTTGGAAAGTTTTTTGAGTATTTCCTCAAGGTTAATTTTAATAGTCTCTTTGATGTTGTTAGCATATAAAATACCCAAGCATTTGATGCTCTTGGGATTCCATTCAAAACCAGATCCATGGAACATATGAGAAAAGCAGAACTTGTTTAAGGGCAAAACTTCAGACTTTTCGATGTTCAATCTATACCCGGACACTATTGAATATTCCTGTAATAAAGAAAAAAGAGCAGGCAAAGAGGTAGAAGGATTGGAAATATATAATAAAATGTCATCCGCATAGGCGGTAAATTTAATATCAATATTTTTAAATTGAAAGCCAGTGTACTGTGAAGATCGTCTAATCTTCTCCAAGAAGGGTTCCAGTGCAAGGATAAATAGAAGTGGGGAAAGGGGACATCCTTGTCTAGTGCCCCTTAGAAGTGGAAAATATTTAGACTGACAACCATTAATCCATATAGAAGTAGAGGGAGCAGAATATAACAGTTGGATATACTTAATAATAGAGGGGCTAAAGCCTTGCCATCTCAACGCACCAAAAATAAAGTCCCAGTTGACCCTATCAAATGCTTTCTCAGCATCTAATGTGATGGCAGCGACTGGAGAATCCATCTTGGAAGCAAGGTGAATAATATTGAGGAAGGTTCTGGAGTTGTCCGTAATAGATCTGCCTTTAACAAACCCAGATTGATGAACGTTAATGAGATCAGGGATTACCTTATTAAGACGAATGGCTAGTAATTTAGCAAATATTTTACAGTCTGTGTTGATGAGGGAAATGGGCCTGTAGTTCTTACAAAGGGAGGGATCTTTATCCTTTTTAGGAATCAGACACAACATAGCTTGAGTAAATGATCCTGTCGACTCTCCAATAGTTAGGAAGTGATTAATCAATGAGAGTAATTGGGGGACTAGAAACTGTTTGAAGTGTAGAAAAAATCTAACGGTGAAACCGTCCTGGCCAGGCGTTTTGTCCTTGGGTAGTAGATTCATAGCACTAGAAATTTCACTGTCCAAGATAGGTGAGTCTAAGGACGAAAAATCTATGGAGTTATCAAGGGGTTTAGGGATCGTTTGAAAGAAGAGGTCAATTTGTTCAGGCGAAGGGACGGATTCTGGAGTGTATAAAGTAACATAATATTGAGTAAAACACTCAAGAATTTCCGCATCTGTAGTACGACGTGTTCCGGCACTATCTGTGATAGCGACGATTTTAGATTTCTGCTTTTTGATTTTAAGATAGTTAGCCAGTGATTTGCCTGCTTTATTCCGTCCACCATACATTTTTGCATTAAATTTAAGAAGATTATTGCAGGCGGAATCCCAAGAATGTTTGTTGTATTGCAGTTTGGCTTTAATAAGAGAGGACAAAACATCAGGGCAATTAGAGGTGAAATATTGATGTTCAAGAGCTTTTATTTGTTTTAAAACAAGAGAGGACTCCGTAAGGGCCTTTTTTTCCTCCGAGAAACAAATTCAATAATAAAGCCTCTAGCAGTAACTTTAAAGGCGTCCCAAATATAGTGAACTTCAGAATCAGAGGAGAGATTATTCTGGTAAAATTCCTGAATGAAAAGTGTGAATTGTTCTACAAATTGGGGATCCAGGAGTAGAGAATTGTTAAAACGCCAGCGACGAGAAGTAGAGGAAGGAGTGGGATAGTCCATGTCTAGAATGATGGGGGCGTGATCTGAAATAAGAATGGAGCCAATTTCTGAATTACTCATGAATTGAAGAGCGTGTGTAGTAAGGAAAATATAATCTATACGAGAGTGAGATTTATGTACAGGGGAAAAGAAAGAAAATTCCAGCGTGTCAGGATGAGAAATTCTCCATGAGTCGACCAAGCCTCTCGAGGTGATGGTTTTGTGGAAGGTTTTCTGCATCTTATTAGGGATGTATTTAGTTTGGGATCGTCGATCAAGGAAGGGATCCATAAGTTGATTACAGTCACCCCCACAATCAAATTGTCTGCAGCCTGGGAGGATAATAGAGTGGAAAATTCCTTCCAAAAAGTTAAATCAATGCCATTTGGGCCATAAACATTGCAAAAGGAAAATTGAATATTATTAACTTTAACAATTGAAAGCAACCATCTACCATTAGCATCGTGAATTTCGTTTTGTAACTGAACATTTAAAGATTTGTGAAACAGAATGATCACACCATTCTTATTGTTCACAGCAGGGGAGCAGGAAATTGCTCCTACCCACTGTTTACGCAGTGAAGATATATCTTGCAGTTTGAGGTGCGTTTCTTGTAACAGTGCAATATGACATTTCAATCTTGCGAGATGAGATAGCACACGCTGTTTTTTAACAGGGTTTCGAATACCTTTAACATTCCATGAAATTACACGGAACCCCGTCATCAACAAAAACTAGAAAGTGACATACATATGGATGAAAGAAAGTTAAGGACACAGAGAAAAGGAAAATATATACTTGCGGAAGGCATTAAAATTAAGAGAAGGCATAGAAGAGGTGGAATATCATTAATCATGTGAGTTGGGCTTATAAGAAAGAGAGTACACGAGCAATTAAGTACCATAGAAGAGGAATAACAATATGGAAATATGAAATACAATTGAACCAAGAGACAAAGTATAAAAGGAGGGAGAGAAGGAGGAAGAGTGAAAAAGGAGGAAAGAGAGAAAAGGGAGCATAGCACCCCAAACAAGATTAGCACATTGGAGATGACAAAAAGCCAGCGGGCTTTAGTCATGGTAAACAAGACAAGACAAGAGGAACAATAATGTGGGAGAGGGGCGGAAACAGACGACCACCACACGAAACGAGGGAAGGGCACCGAGATAGGAAAAGATTACCATAGGAACAACCAGGAAACAGTAAAGAGATAAGACAAAATTGGCAAACATATGAAACAGAGTGGAGGGAGACTTATGTGGTATTTCAAACACGACAGGACGCGGAGAGAGTGAGGGAAAGGAAAAACTTGCATCAGGAACAGCGCAAGGAAGACCTAAAATATAAGAAATAAACCAACCAACAGAGGAGATCACCAAGGAGAATAAATAACGGAGAGAAACTTATATGACACCAGATAAATACACCTGCATCTGAAGCATCAAGGGAGAAACCAGAGAGTAACCAGAGAAATCTTTCTCTCCCTTTTAAGGTTTGCTTAGTTCCATATCTTCTCCCTTGTGGGCATGAATAAACTTCCGCAGGTCAGCTGGGTCGTCAAAAGAGAAAGTTCTGTCCTTGTAAGTCACCTTAAAGAAGCAGGGATGTATTAGACCGTATCTGGCATTCATGGACCTCAAAGAAGGTCTGAGGTCGAGAAATTCCTTGCGTCGACTTGCAGTTGGCTTAGAGACATCCTGGGAAAAAAGACTTTGTGACCGGACCAGAGCATCTGCTTGTGTCGCCTGGCAGCATTAAGAATGGCAATGAGATCAGAATAAAGGAGGAAGTAAGCGATAATGCCTCTAGGTCTAGATGAGGAAGAAGCATTCTGAGAACCCAATCTGTGTGCCCTTTGAATATTGAAGTCCATGGACTTCGGAAGGCCAACTATCTGCAGAACTTGGGACTTCAAAAAGGAGATCATGTCTGAGCCTTCAGATCCTTCCGGAATACCATAAATACGAAGGTTGTTGCGCCTATTGCGATTTTCTAAATCCTCTGTAGTCTTCTTTAATTGAGTAACTTCTTTATTAAGGGACTCGACTCTAGCAACAACATCCTGAGCATCGCTTATTTTTTGTTCCACATCCCAAAGTCTCGAATCAAGTCCAGACCACTTCTCCTCTATTCTCTGAAGGGTAGCAGTAGTGTCTGACATGAAAGGTCTGATATGGCGCAGCTCCTCCATAATATCCTCCAGTGTCAGAGGTAGAGGCGATTTCGAAGGAGAAGACGGGTCCTTCTTGACGCGCTTGTTCGTGGAAGCAGCGGGCTCCCTACGACCTCCAACACCAGACCCAGAGGCACCAGTCAACTTATTCGAGTGTGGAGTATCCATGGTAGAGTATATTGCGCATATAGAAAAATTTCAATGAAAGTTAAGTAGCGGCCGTTTTCCAGGAGGAAAGATGAAGAGGTGCCCCACACCAGACCATTGGTTAGGAGGAATGAGCCCACCAGAATGCATAGGGTAGCCACGTAGCAGAGTGATGTTAAATAAGACTGTCATAAACCATGATCTGTAGTGCTCTCTGTTTGCTTTAAATAACCAAAGTCACTCAAAATGGCTGCAGCTAAAGGTATAGCCTCTGAGGAGAAGTACCTGAACCTAGATACCAGACCAGTCTTGGAAGGAACATAGCTGCAAAATGATATACTCAGCAAACAAAGTGGAGTTAAAGTTCTTCTAATGACATCCACACAAGCAGTAACAGAAGAGAAGGCACCATGTAGAGAGGCCCGAAGGGAGCTCACAACACGCCTTTGCTGAAATGGGCCACAGAAGAAGAGAGGAAAAAATCTCTTTCACCAATTGACGGCCATGTATTCACAAAATGGCGGCCATAAAGACAAGCACTGTGAGAGGGGCAGCCAGAGTATAGAGAAATCGCCAAAAAGACTCCAAAACAACTGGCCACGTCATACCCTATAGCCTGCGACCCAAGAAGCAGGCGCCCGAAGGCCAAAGCTGCGATGAAGTTAGGGGCTGTACATCACCTCAGGAATCCACCATCATAGTGCATCACAGCCAAGCGCTCGACGCTCCAATCCGCCAACCTCTTCGTGTAGAAGGATATGGTGTCCAGCAGCGTACTGTTCCCCTCCGTAGCGTCACCGCTGAGGTGCGATGGACTGACACACAATCAGTCACCACCGTCTGCCAGGCTCCGCACTGAAAGGCGACTCAAAATGGCGGCCGCTCGAAACGGGCGCTGTGAGGGAAATCAGATTGGGCTAGAGAAGAGCATCGTAGAGACCTTACTTCGGTCTGTTATTTGGCCTCGACATGCCCGATAGCTTCCGACGCCTGGAACAGTGCCTTAATTTCAGCACCGCATCCTGCATTCGTCACCCCCTGTGCCGAAAAGAGCTCGGTGCCGCCGAGCGTCTCACGGAGCGGCCATCTTGCTCCGCCGCAGCCGCGCGCCTTCAAGGCAAAACATCTTAAAGCTGATTCTTTAACCATAAACTACCCGGGAACAGTATCCCCGTCGAAAGATGAGCTGGCAGCAATGCTGGAAGACTGTGTGGGTACCCATCTGGATAGACTGGATTCCAAGCTGGAACCCATCAAGCAACGTCTCACTACAATCGAGAGGGAACTCTCTTCTTTGTTCCAACAGAACAACAGGGCTACTAATATAGCCAGCTCCGCTGAAACGGTCTTTCCTGTCAGTGGTGGAAACATGGCTCAGCGTCAACCTACTTTGAAGGCAGTATCGGGGGAGGTTTGTACAGTTGGAGCAGTTAGTAATTTCCCACGCAGGAGCATCACCCAACCTACCCCTTCCAATCCCAGGCCTCGCCCGCCTTCCTCCCAAAGGCAGGATCACAGTTGGAGCCTATAAGAAGAGAGGAAAGCCAAGGCGGTAATATGATCATACACAGGGAAACCGGTGGATGTGAGGCTTCTATCTTGGCATTAGGGGTGCCGAGTATTCAGCGTGTAGGTCCAAGTCATATTCACTTACCCACTGAAGCAACACCTTACGTCGTAGTCCTGGGAAATGTACCAGTGCTGAAGCCGGGTTCCACCGAAGACTTTTACCAGCTAAAAAATAAAGTCCTGCACTGGCTAAATAGCAACACAACTCTGGAATTTAGAGTGGAGAGAAACATCATCATGGTACGGAAGGTGGCCTGGATTGGAGGGTCTAAAAAGAATAGTGACGGGGACTGTGTGATAATTAACTTTAACCAGCTCCATCTAGTAGAGAGAATTCCCCATGTGGTTAATTCTCGCACTTCTACTGGTCCAGTCACTTCTATTACGGCCCTCCCCTTGGGCTTTTTCTACAGAACAGTGTTCCCGGTACCAACACAAAATTCACGGTTCCCGAGGAGACTCATGAGTACGGCATCCTACGAGTGGCACAAGGCCCCGTCACCTGTCCCAGTCTTCAATGCCTTTGCTCCCTTGGGGCTCCTTGATAACTGTGATTGACTGGGAGGATCTGTATCAATGCTTCCCGTGGCATTTTCTCCACGACCAGAATGCATGAACCAGGCGGAACTAGACAACTCGGGGTTCATCCCAGTGATACAACATACCTCTCTCTTATTTCCTGGAATATAGCCGGTTTGGCAAGCAAGTTCCCAGTCTCAGAATGGCGTAGCCTCGTTCAGACGTTTGACATCATTTGTTTGCAGGAGACCTGGGCTGTGGACAATTCCTTTTTGTTGGAAGGGTATAAATCTTTCTTTGTGCCTGCAAGCCCATCTAGAACTGGTCGAGCCAAGGGGGGACTTGTGGTCTATGTTTCGCTGAGGCTGGAAAGTGGTATTGTAGAACTGAAAACAGATAATCACTGCCTGCAGGCCTTGCTCTTTTCTCGAGGGTCCAGTAGATTGTTGCTCCTGAATTTTTATAATGCTGTTTCATCCCTCCCTGAAGTATGCAATATAGCTTGTTTGGGTAAATTTTTTAATAGCTTCAGCGCCTCCACAAGTTACATCTCCAACATTGTTTTGGAGGTGATTTTAATGTTCACCCCTGTGGGGTTCCAAGAATTCAGGGACTAGGGGCTTCTGTCTGTCCCTGCCATTCGGGCATGCATTTTGAACATCATGGGCAGGGGGACTCCCTTAACTCTCTAGTATTCAATTTTGACCTTCAATCAGCGATGGGCAAATTGGACCCTGCCCAGAGCATCTTTACACCCACCTTTAAAAGGCATGGTACTGACTTGTTTATTGATTTCATTCTCGTTTCCACCCCTCTTTTCCATCCAATATCGGACTTTTCTGTCAGGGCAAGTATCCACAGTGACCACAACCCACTGTGTCTTAAAACCAGATGGCTGGCACTAGGTCTCAAGAAGGGGAATGAGGAGGAGGCGCCCTACAGCCCACAGATGGGGGAAAGAGGCTCAAATGGGCACAGATCACCCCTGGCCTATTTCATGAGTCCTTTTTAGCCAATTGCCAAGAAGAAATCAAGGTTTGTCTGGCCGCCAGCGGCACCTGGACGCGTTAGTCATTAAAGCTTTTGAATCCATTTCCTGCTCCATCGCTGATTTACTGACGATTCCCTCCTCGAACAACCAACGAGAAAGGGCACCAAGATGGTTCGACACAACATGCTCACGTGCGGCTAGGTTGCTCAAGGCAGCACTGCATGCTGTCCCTAGAGACAGAGGTTTAGTCAGAACCTGTAGAACTCAATATAAAATGGCCCTTAAAAAACGCAAAGAAGCTCTGAAGGAGGAGGCTTGGGGGAAGTTTATGGGGCCTAGTACTATTGGGAGCAGCACTAAGTTCTGGGGTATTATTAACAGCCCAATCCTGGGAGTAGAGACTGCAAGCACTCTTGATGCGCAGATCATGGCGGATGATTGGGTTAGCCACTTTGAGGGTATGTTTGGGGGTATTATGGACCAGATATCAGCCGGTAGGGGAGTAAATAAAAAGTCGGTACTAACAGTTTCGGAGGAAGAAGTGAGGTGGGTAATAGCGGGCATGACGCGTAACAAGGCGCCTGGACCAGACGGTATTCCGCCCGACCTTTACATGTCCAACACAGAGTTTTGGGCTCCGGTGCTTACCGCTGTCATTAATGCGGCTGTTAGGGCTGGTTGCCCGGCCTCATGGGCCACCTCCACTATTGTTCCCGTCTTTAAAAAAAGGGAATAGAGAGAGTACACACTGTTATCGGCCCATTTTCCTGTTGGACTCTGTGGTCAAAGTGGTTGGACGAATCCTGTTAGATAGGTTAACCACCTGGGCCGCAGAAAACAACATTTTGTCAGATTCCCAATATGGGTTTCGTTCCGGTTGCTCAACCATAGAGCAATGTCTGACCCTCTTCCTGATAGCGAACAAGTACACTGTTGCTCGCACTGGCACTATTTTTCTGACGTTTATGGACCTTTCTTCCGCATTCGATTGCATGAATAGAAGCAGGTTGTGGCAGACCCTGCTCTCTTTGGGGGCGGACAAGAATATAGTCCTTTTCCTACAGGATCTCCATCAAGACACAAGGTCGGCCGTGCGTTATTCCAGTAACATGAAGGTCTCACGCTTGTTCCCTATCAGGAGTGGGGTAAGACAGGGTTGTATCCTGGCCCCTTTTCTATTTAACGTATATAGCAATGGCCTGGAGAGGACCCTTATAGAGACCAGGGCGGATTTCCCGCAGGTAGGACGGCATGGTCTCCCTGTTCTGCTGTATGCAGACAACGCCGTTTTGATGGCCAGGACGGAACGGGGGTTACAAACTTTAATAAACTCTTTCGTCCAGTTTATGGGGGAGCAGGACCTTATGGTTAACAACTCTAAGTCTTTTATTATGCAAATAGGGGCCTGCCCTAGCAGGCCATACACCTTTAAGGTAGGGTCCACTACCGTCCCTAGGACGAGCGTCTTTTCATACCTAGGAGTTTTACTGGATGAGAAAATGAAATTGGGGCCTCAACTCACTCGCAAGAGAAACGATTTATCTAGAGAGACTGCAGCCATATTTAATTTTACAACTAGACTGGGGAAAAGACCAGTGGGAGCCTTATTAAAGCTCTATAGCGCCAAGTGTCTTTCCAAGGCACTATATGGCAGTGAAATTTGGGGGTACACTAATACAGAGGACCTCCAAATCGCGGAAAATAAGTTTCTGAGGCGGCTTCTATCTGTTCCTCAAGGCACCCCCTCTTTCACAATACATGAATAGCTCGGTATGAAATACATAACCGATTTGATAGCGCTTCGTCCTGTCTCGTTGTGGCTAAAAATATGGGCTGGTAAGGGGACAACATTAAATAAACTCATTCTAAAAGATTGTTTGGCCCTTGATCACCCCCCACGTATACCGTGGCTCAAGTACATTGAAGTGACCTTAACGAGCATGGGGAGAGGTGATCTTTTTACTAACCCGGACCGGTCAACTAAGAGAGACCTGAACCATATAAAGGCGAGTTTCTCTGAGCAAAGTGTTGTGGCAAGGGAAGAGAGGGAACTCCTGAAGCCCAGTGTACGCCACTTTGTCATGTTAAAAACCGCCAAGACTGCGGAGCCTTACTTACTGGGATTCATAAACTCGTATGACAGATTTCTGTTAACGAGGTTTCGGTTTGACCTTTTTCACCTCCTTCTTGCTCATCCTAGGGGCTGTAGTAAGGGCCAAACTTTGCTGTCCTGTGGCTTCGATGGTCAATCTCCACAGGACATGACCCATTGTATGATGTTTTGTAGTTATTATGAAACTCCAAGATAGTCCTTCATAATTCCAATTCTGAAAAAGGCTAATTTTAGGCAAGTGCGCCCAGCTTTTATCTATCTACAATTGCTGACGGGTAGCACTGTGTTTTATGTACTTGAATTTTTAAAATCTGCTATCAGACTTAGATCTAGTTGTGATTAACCAGCCTGCTCTCTCCAATTGTATATTGTATTGACCTTGGTTGAATTGTTTTTAATGGTGTAGCATGTATGAACTTGGAGTCAGTGAATTTCTCGCATCCCCATTGGTACAAGTTATTTAAATTTGCCGGTTGTTCCCTGTGAGGATTGTTTTTTTACTAGACATACTATTGTATTTTATATTTAATATGTGCTTTTATGGTTTTAATATCTGAAACCGAATAAAGATTATTTGATTTGAACTTTACTTTGTTTTCACTCTTTCTTTTTTCTCTCGGCAAGCTAATCATTCATCCGCCAATACCAGTGCACAGTCATAAGTCAACCAATCACAGCACAGCTTACGGCATTCACCAGCCAATACCTGCATGCCATCTTGTGATGTAAGCAACCATATACTGTCAGTCTCCCGTAAACTCTCTACGTGCTTATAGCTGTTAATGTTACCTGTTCCCCCAAACTGAAAAATTCTATAACACAGAAAATTGTATCCACTTTCATACAACAGCAGAAATGCATCCTTCAGGAGCTTGCTGTGACTCATGCACTCACTCCTGTGCACTAAGGAATGCTGACCTTGTTTAGTGCATTCGTACAGCAGAAGAGGTACGTCCCTATCTTGGTGTGACTGATAGCTCCTCACAGTACACCTCACCTTAGCAGACAACTTCGAAAATTGAGGAAATCTCAAACTACTATTGACTGGTGATAACTCTCTACCAAAAATGTCTTTGAGCAAACAACAATTTATACATTAATGTTCTCAAAAGTCAAAAAATATTGTCAAGATCACAATAGTTGCTGTCCCCACAAAACTAAGAATTAATGCCACATAATAATTGAATTTAAACTCCATTCACTTCATCTGACCTCACCATTTCCCCCTACAAATCCCAACATGCACGCTCTAACTTCATTCTTCGCCAAATTTCCCTCATGCACACAATGGTCCCATTTAATACTCACATCATTCTCCTTCAACTACCAAGTCAGCCACCTCGTCTCTGCACAATCTTCATGATTCAGGAAGAGGTTGGGGTTGGGTCAATTTGAATCTTGGGGCAAAACCGCCTGAACCATGAAAGTGCAGTTAGCCGGTTCTATGGTCAATTAACCTCATTCATGTAGGTCTAATCATGTTACCAGATCTGTCTGGGCGCAAACCTATACGTAGATTTCTTTTTGCGCTACTGGCACCAGACAGGGAAAGGTGTAGTCCCTACCAGACTTTGGTGTTCACTGATGGACCCGTCTCTTTTTAGCAGGTAATGTGACCTCACGGGGTTCCGGAGCAAGGGTAGGACGATCGCTAGTTGACTGCCTACACCTGTGAGCATTCGCTCATGCACTCATCTTGACCGGTAAGCAATTGCCAAAAAATCAATCGAACTTTGTTTTCATTGTTTGTTTTTGCAGCAACCGGAGCAACGATGTGCTCTGGTTACCCCCGTTAGCCTTGGACTTTGATACTAGGGGTGAGTGTGCAACCCTTGTGCGCTTGTATGTGTGATCAAATGCTAATAGGGATGTGTTACTTATGCCACCACGACAATCGGCATTAGCTGAATCCAGCATCTCCACGCTATCTTATCTGACCACGCTCTGCTAATACCGCGCCTTGATTTCGGGCACCAGCTGTATTCAGTTGCCCACTGCCCCGCGCTGACAGCTCTGATTACGCGTTGCTATTACCATATATTCCTATTTTTAAATTTCAGAGCCCTCCAACTAATTGGTAAGTTACCTTCGGAAATTTTCTGTGAACCCCTCTATTTACCAGCCTTTACAATCCTGTCTGGATAGCATTCCCTCACATCCATATGTAATAAATATGTTTGTATCCGGCAACTCACGTTTTCTTCCTAGCGTTCGCCATAGTTGGGGTTCCGCGGGCTCCTAAGGTCCTTAAACTCACTTTTTACCAATATTTTACCGCTTTTAACTAGGAACCACTAACCGCATCTCTTGTGATACGGTCGAGTGTGTGCTCACGCAATCTTGCACCCACTCGTTATAAATTACTCATCACGTGCTATGAATTTATGTACTAGTGAATTTCTCACAGGTAACTCACGAGCAACCATATAAACTTGCCAGTGTTTGAGTCAGTAGAATTCACTGTTTTGCACAAATTTGCCAAACTGCTGGTCCATGCTTTCTTCCTTCATGGTTTTATTATTTTAATTTCCTTGGTTGTTTCTCCCCTCCTTCTCTCCCACAGGTCTACGGTACTCCCCAGTACAAGTCTACTAGGGCACCCCTACCGTTTCTGGTAATCTATACCATAAAATTCGATACCAGACGGTAGTGCACTTTTCACACGTAGTTTTCGGTCCTAATGAAGTGCCATTTGACCCGCTAGGGGCATACTGGGCACGGAACATGTTGACCATACACCTAGCCCTTTAGGAACATTATTTCCACATAGGGGCACACGCACAGTTTTTATCTAGGCTAGAGCTACCTAACACATTAAATAATTGATCCCGGTAGGACTGCTCCAGACCTATTTTACTTATCTCACCTCGCGTGCACTACCCAGCCCCCACACCCGCACACACCTAACGGCTTCTTCTAAAAGATCCCCGACAAAGAGCCCCGATTTCGGGAGCCCGTCCAGGCATTGCAGCGCCGGCCTGACGAGGGGCAAACGCCCGATGATGAAGCATGACATCTCTCGGGGTGTGTGAGGGCAACATGAAGAAAGACCTGTCTTCCCCCATGTCCCGATAGGAACTGCACATTCCCTTTAGACAATGTGACAGAAGTACAGAAAGCAAGAGAAGAACATTTCTGGTAAAGAACAACAGACAAGGATCTTTGTTTTAAGGTTTACTAAAATTAATTAAAATACAGAAATGCACTAGCTGGGCCAGCCACCAAGTTAAATTAATATGTATTAGAATAAATAGAAAATAAAGCAAAACTCAGTAGAGTTCTAGTCAATACCAAACATAGATTTGCCTTCAGAGAGTGGGGAAGGGTCTCCTCCCAAAATCTTTCCCTTCTGTGGAGCTTTAATCAAAAGCTTTGTACATTTACTACCTTAGTGTTTATGACATATCCCGACCAATAAAGCAAAATAAACTGTTGGTAGAGAAATAGATTCAAGGATTTTCTCTATATGGAGTTCTAGAGATCACAGCACCTGCTCTCCATTATTCAGGCTGAGATAGTTGCTCTGTCCTTGAAAAGGTAGACTCTGCTCACGTAGTCAGGGGAAATCATTTCTCTGCTAGTGAATGTCTATGAGTCTTTATTATGACACAGAATAAACAGCAGCTACGGTTACGGGTTAGACTGCAGCTTTGCAGAAAATGGATGACAGAATAAAGTTAACCTAAATTTCTTGAAAGTTCATTTTCTTGTGATTTATACACCACAAACGAAAACTGGATCTCGACAAGCCAATCGCATATTCAAGTGTAGGTTCAGTAGTGCCACAGATGGTTATACCCCAGTGGATCCTAATGACACCATAAATAAATCTGCTGCCATCTGTGTATTCACATAGATGCCTGGGCTTCATCAGTTAGAGAGATTGATCTCAGGTTAGTCAGCAGCACTGACCTGGGTAAGATATGCATCTCACAGTAACCACAATTCATTTGCAAGCATATGGAGTCTTTGAGGTCTCAGTAAAACGAGGGTCAATTTTACTCGCAATGGATCACCCCACTTACCAGGGCCAATTCCTCCAAGGGTTCTCCTTTTAATTTTACTTCACTGGGAGTGAGGCAGCTGAACACATGCTTGACCATACTCTTCAGTTTGTTGCTTTCTAGCATTGTGCTAATGCAGCCATCACATATCCCACATCTCACCCCTGTCTAATTTGAGACCATAGCTCCGACAGCCCCTCTTCTCATCCATTCTGGTGAGGCCACTGGGGGCAGCTGTCTCTTTCAATCTTATGCATAAGTGTCCCAACCCCCCACCCTGAATGACTAAATCTCCTACAATTCTGCACAATCAACTTCACACCACAAGCGCTCCAAAGGAGCTGTCAGACCTTGTCCACTTCACATCTTTTGTGGTGTGGAGACAGTGCGCACCAAGTCTGCTTACTGCAATCTAGGGCACCACCATTGTCAGCTTTATTGCCCTGGCCTGTGTGCATTTATGTGGTCAGTCAACAAAGCCTCAGTAGTTCTCTTTCTGTAGTCAAGTTGCAGGCATTGCCACACTACTCCCAGGCATGAGTCTGCCCTGGGCGATGACATACTGTGCAGGATGAATTTAGGATGATGCCTTGGTTGATGGGTCTCATGAAAGTCACATTTAGTCAGCTACATCCCCCCCCCATGGCCCCCTTCTTCATGATGGGTTTATCGGCATAATGATTATCTTTCTGGGCATATTTGTGATACCTCTAGGTAGGTGAAGATCCTGCTCAAAATGGTGCCCAGTCTTGACAATTTTGGAGCCTCCGTGGCACAATTGTGGTCGTTTCTGGCATAATATCTGATTTGGCATTATAGTGGCCATTTCTGGCAGTCATCCTTGCATTTAGGTTGTGACCTCAGGCATACTATTGCCCCTGGCATAATGGTGGCCATTTTTGGCATTTTGTTGGCATTTGTCAGGCTGACTGTAGTCCCATGTGAGTCACAGACCACTGATGACTAGAAGTAGAAGTAGAAGTTAGATGACAGCAATGTCAGAACTCTAATGCTTTGGTATGTTCTGTTTATTTTTAACACATTTGATCATCTATTTCTTCTCTACTGGTTAGAATTGTTCTATTTTCTGCTTTCATCGATAAGTGAATCACTCCAAACCTCATTTGGGCAAACATACTTCTCTATCAGTATAACAGCAGTTAAAAATTTTTTTAGTATTCCATAGGTCCTTTAATTTTATGGTGTGATAGTGTCATACAGATAAGTTGGATATTTCTCTTAATTTGGAAAACAAGCATATTCTTCTATTTCCCTTTTACACTTGAGGGCATTACTTAAATATCAATAGAAGGGTTAAACAGCGTAAATCAGTAGTCAGTGGTAAGTACACACCTTTAATGCACAATAGTCAAGGACCGACAGTGCTCTGTACTGTTTTGACTTTCAGTACATTTTGGCAAAGAATTCCAGGAGTAACTCTAGAAAGCAGCAACTATATCAAATCCCCACATACACTCACACGCATGCATAATTTTCACATACAGATATCTAGATATAAATGTTTCCCCGTGCAGAAATGTCACACTGATGTCTGATTTAGTCTTGTTTAATTTTTTGTGCCTCTATGGGAAATATTTACACAGCAGACTGGATGCCTTGTTTTAAATCCGCATAGATCAGATATAAAATTGTATCCTTGTTTTATGCCTCAAATTTGCCTTAGAAGACAAAAGAGCTAATCATTGAATTGTTACTTCCCCCAGTTTAGCCAATAGAATCATTAAGTTGACAGTAGTTCCTTCAAACAGCGAATGGAGAAAGGCATTTTCTGCAGGTTACACCATCATTGGCCATCCTTAGCTTGGTTCTGGTACAGTGGCAAAGAGCAGTCAGGCTTTACTAGAGGAACACGTGTTAAGCATTTCAGAGTACCAACATGGACGATAAGTAACTGAAATGACTCGAAAGAAATCCAACACCAATTTATAAAAATAAAGCAGATTTTTAGACACCAAAATGACGTAAATCAGATAAGTATAATTGGAGTTATAGATTTTAGAAGCCATATTAAATCAATGCAAAACAGTACTGCAAAACTTTCATTGCGGTTAATGGGAAAAAGCACTAGTGACAATTGGTCACTTGCAGGTCGAGTTGCGTGGAACCAAAGGAAGGTAATTTTACCTGGCTCGAGAAGCTCGGGTGCAGAGTTGGGATGGCATTCCTTTGTGCTGAAGCCGGAGCAGCAGGAGAGGTGGTTTTCTATGTACATACATATAACACTTTTTAGCAGCACCGCGGGCCGAGGCTGCGTGGGTAAAACCAATTTCAAATGTAATGCTCTTCTGGCAAGAAATCAATGTGTAAGGCAACACCACAGCCAGTGTTGTGAATCACAGGTGGCCCGCAGACTGTCACTCTCACACACACTCACTCGGCACTGATATGTGGTGCAATGGAGGCAGGTCCTTACCGAGTTCCGTACCGAACGCGCTCACACACATACGCACTCAGCATCCTAATGTGGTGTACTGAAACCCAGGAGGTCAATTGATAACACACTGCAGACCCCGTGGCCCCAAGCCTCCCGCCATCACTCACCCCAACTATCCCACACCCACAGATTGGAGGTAACCGCCCCCCCCCCCGGCACTAGGCCGGGCGCTGCCGAAGTTACATTTAGGGTCTTGGGGAAGCTGGTGGGGGTAGGTACCAGTCAAAAGGGGGTTGGCCATCATTCAGAAAGTTCATCTACAGGATACAGAGCAGAAACGGGCTGAGGGCAATAGTCGGTCACAACAAAGGGTTCCACAAGGACCTTCCGGCAATAGCCCAGTTCTACAAAGCACAGGGGGGGTTACGCAGTCTCTTTACCCACTTCTGATCATTCTCAGAAGCCTTCTGCCAGCCCAGTCAGTCACTCCCACCACACAGGCCCGAGCCGGGCAATACTACCTGGCAACACGAGGTTGTGGGGGGCTGGGTGAGGAGAGGGCAGTTGGTCCACCGAGCTGAGGGCCAAAAGGAGGACAATTGAAGAAAGGAGAATGAAGCAGGGAATGGGGGGGGCTCTCGGAAGAAGGAGGCACCCCGTCAGGTACATGTCGATCAGAGTCGCACCCAGGCAATCCGGGCACAGCATTGATACTGGTCGCACCAAACCGTTCTGGTCACACAGTGAGGTAGGTACCAGTCAAAAGGGGGTTGGCCATCATTCGGAAAGTTCACCTACAGGATACAGAGCAGAAACGGGCTGAGGGCAATAGTCGGTCACAACAAAGGGTTCCACAAGGACCTTCCGGCAATAGCCCAGTTCTACGAAGCACAGGGGGGGTTACGCAGTCTCTTTACCCACTTCTGATCGTTCTCAGAAGCCTTCTGCCAGCCCAGTCAGTCACTCCCACCACCCAGGCCCGAGCCGGGCAATACTACCTGGCAACACGAGGTTGTGGGGGGCTGGGTGAGGAGAGGGCAGTTGGTCCACCGAGCTGAGGGCCAAAAAGAGAACAATTGAAGAAAGGAGAATGAAGCAGGGAATGGGGGGGCTCTCGGAAGAAGGAGGCACCCCGTCAGGTACATGTCGATCAGAGTCGCACCCAGGCAATCCGGGCACAGCATTGATACTGGTCGCACCAAACCGTTCTGGTCACACAGTGAGGATTTGCAAATTCTGCAACTCCCTGGAAAGGAGGCACCATGTCTGGTTCGCATTGATAAGAGTCGCACCAGACAATTCTGGTCTCACACAACGAAGAGTTGCAAATTCCGTGCTTCCCTGGAAATGAGGCACAACATCCGGTGCACGTTGATATTGGTGCACCAGACAATTCTGGTCACACACACAGGTGCAAATTCAGCAATGCCACATGAGGTAGAATGTGTCACTACTATGGTTATGCCCCCACCTCCGAGAGTCACCACCTGTGAATCGGACACCGCACACAATGAGCATGCAGTCGGCGTGTTGCACAAGAGAGATTCGGCACCATCGACAAAGCAGGCCATGCTGGATTCTGCAACCGGTGAATCCGCTCACCACCAACAAGATGCTTATGCGTGCCGAGTTCCCCATGATGTAGGGGCCACACACCTTAAATGCAAGCATGATGTCAGGGGCTCCGTACCCAGCACTCCGGTCTCCAGGCACAAGTCTTAGTTCCACGCCCATGCTAATCTACCAGTTGGGATCCATCAGACAATGTGGCCAAATTAAGAGGGCACCGCTCTCCAGATGTCACAAGTAGATGGCGTGGCCCCCTCATAGTAGATCTTCAATATCCATGAGACCTCTGAAAGAACAGGGGAGAGCCAACAAGCCCTTGGGAAGCACACTTCAGGGTGCCAAAGAGCAGTAGGTAGTCAGCCCAGGCCAGCCACTATTCAGGAAGGTCACACGGTTCCTTTCTATGGCCGTAATCCTCCTTGCGCACAACAGATTCCTCTGACTGTGTGCACCATGCAGTTCTAGGTTCTCCGGTCCCACGTCACCACAAGCTTATCACTGCCCTGCTGAAGTACGACACCAGTAGTTATACTGTAGTGTGCCATTGAAGTTGGGGGTGGTTCAAAAGGTCTCCCTTTGAACCACAGATGTCTCCCCTAAATTTCAGTCCTGTCTGCCATGAGGCTGTGGAATGCAGATCTTAATCTTTAGTGGGGCCATGACCTGGCTCCAGAGGCCAAGTGTCAAAACCTCTTCCTCCAGTCTATCCAGCCAGGCCCCAAATGGCAGAGGTCTGTCATTCCACTTGCATGCCCAGTGTTTTATAGCTGTCCATGGGGAATGCCGAGATGTGCTCCCCCAACCTCCAGTGTGGACTGGAGCAAAGCACAAAGGTACACAAAGAGTTTTAGTTCATAGAAAGGCCCACATTCTAGAAGTGGCATTTCCACACTCGTCATGACAAAAAAACCTTTACCATTGGAAAGGGGTTGTCGCTGCAAATCCAATGGTAGGAAACCTTATGAGGCTGCTCCATTGCAATCCATTATTGCAGCCCAAAGAAATTTCAACCCTTTCCTCATGCTAGCCTATGGGAAGGGCAAACCTCCTAGGTAGTGGAAACAAACATGGGCATTCTTCATTACCTGGGCAGGGAACACGCATGTGTACTTGCCAGGCCTTTCACCTATCACTCATTTCACCCCTTAAGACATACCCTTGGGGTAGTCTAGTGGTAGTGAAAAGTCCTCTCAGGATGGTTAGTGATTTAGAAAGGCCAGCCTGAGTAGAACCACAATTGTGCACACTCAGACCTGTTGCAGGCTGGACACATGTTTAAGCACATCAGGTAAGCACCACTTCCTAACATGTGTACGAAGGGTGTGTGCACTTTCACACTGCATTTACAGTGGGAAATTGCCAAAAGCCATACGGCCACAACAAGAGAATCGGAAAAACCCAGGAAGAAAAAGGAAAAAGTTTAGGGAAACACTACCTCAAGAGTATCAGGTCTAACAAACAGGGTGCAAAACGTCGACAACGAAGCCACTGCTGATGTTGGATGAAGGTTTTGAGGAGTTCCCTCGAGGCACAGTGTCGAGTAAAGGAAGTGACAAACAAGCCTTGGCAGCAGTAAGCACAGCAGAAAGGTATTTCGATGTCCCAAGCCGCCTGAAACTTCGTGGAGGTCAGGACTACGTTTCCCACAATGCACTGGACCATCTACTTCTGGGCGATCCCTCAGACGGCCCGATGGCCAGCAATTCTTAGGTTCCAGTATGTTGTTTTTACCTGCGGTTGCAGGGGAATGGTGCCACCAGTCCAAGGGAATCTGAGGTTGCCTCTGGCTCTCGCAGGGGCCCCTCTGTCTGGGGGAATTGAGCTTTGGGCTAGGACGAGTTGCAGTCGTGCAGATCCAGGAGTGTTGCCACAGAATCAGAGTATCCCTCTTTTGGTTTGTTAAAGCCCTGTTGTTGCAGATTTGGGTCTCTTCTTTCACCTCTTTGATGCAAGTTGGTTCGGAACTGAGGTTCTGGTGTTAGGGGTAGCTCTTGAATCCTAGATTTAGGGGTGTTATGGGTTTGGGTGCAAGTGGCCAATGGGCTACTAGCCCCAGTGGCTAATCGACCCCTGAGGTGATCACATCGGGGTGTAGGTCACCTTTTCTACCCAGAACCCTCTTTTCTGCCCCTGTGAAAATGGCAGGTCTTCCTAGGCTGTACAGACTAGGTAGCCCACCCCAGAGGTGTGGCCAGCTTTCTGGCGGTGTTCACCTCCTGAATACCTCATTTTTCCCACCTGCTCAGGTGCAGATGTGCCTAGGGAAGGGGGAGGGCTTTTTCCTCCTTTGGGAGGAAGCCTGGTTGCATATCACAGGCGCTGCAGCCTTTGAAGCTCACCGTCTTGATGTGCTGCTTCACTAGCCTTCCTGTCAGGGAGGGAGATGTAACCACCTTCCCGTTCAGGCCATTGTTTCTAACTCCTGGGAGAGTTCACACCTCCTGGCAGGGGGGTCAGATTTCTGTCTTGGTGGTAGGAAGTGCGGGCTGGCAGCAGGAGCACAAGTAAGGCGGGAGTAACCAGGTGGGCAACATCTAAGGCAGCTGAGTGGGCCATCTGGGTGCATGTCACATCGTCCTCAACATGAGATTCATGTTAGGGGTGATGTGGCACATTGTTTGATAACAAATACAACATATTTAGGTGGTACCTTAATGGAGTTAACAACCTCTGGTTTGCCCGGGTGCCAGCCCATGTTATCCTACGGACCGTCTATCACTTATACTGCTCTTCAATGATAAAGGTCACTATAGCGACATATAAACGTGAACTTATATGTCCACACCTTTAATATAATGCACCCTGCCTCCTGGGCTTAGGAGGCCTTCCTTAGGGGTGTCTGGCATATATTAAAAATAGTGTATTGACTTTGCCACACATGGTGAGGGCACAGTTGAGTTCGAACAGTTTGCACTGCTCCTGCATTCTGCAATAGCATGCCTGTTGTCAGTTGTTTACTTGGGCCACTCAGGGGTGCACAAACAGTGCTTCAGGCACTAGTGACCTCTTTAACAACCATGCCCTGGGTAGCACTGGTACCATATACTAGGGGCTTATAAGGGGGTTAAAGTCCTTTGCAAATTGGGGTTACCAATTCACACATATCAGTTTTAGTGAGAGAGCCCTGGAGCCTGGTTAGCAAGCTTCAGTGCACTGTCAGTCGAAAACCAGCATCTATTAGTCCAGATGGGGTCAAAACGTGTGGGGGGGGGGGGAATCTGCTTAAAGGGCCCGTTTTCCTACAACTATATTATGATATATGACAAATCGTCCAGGATTTGGCTTCATTCTCCCTACATCCCCCAGAGAAGTCTGAGAAAAATTCAAATGGTTGATTTTTCTGCCTTGAAAACAAGCTCTCTGGAAGCTCTGAGAACTCCCACAGAAAATAATTATTCCTCAAACAGTGCAAGATAACCCTTGCATGTTCGAAAAACCAATAAGCTAGTCTTCTTAGAGATTTTTACAGCGAGCGGATCTTACAAAATGTTTGTAGTGAGACGACTAGAACAAAGGGACATTTTCACCCTTGAGAGATTGAAGTGTTAATCCCTAACACATCTGTGCCCTCATCCTGCCCTTTGTGCTTGGAAGCTCTTTCTCTTCATTGTCAGTAGTGATCCAGCTCATTGGCACCATCTAATTGGAGTTACCGCCAGCCCATGAGATGTAACTTATCTCTGTTATTCCCTTCTGTTGGAATACATATGAAATAATTGCATTATCGTAAGGAAAAAACTAAAACAAATACTTGACAAGCGTTAGAAGATTTTTCGAATTACAGTTATGACTTTATAATTTTCATGATTTATTTGAAATATTGAAAACATTAGGCATACCGTATGATCTTTTACAGGTGTAGAATGATTTCATAGTTATGTACTCAATACATTTTCTGATGGTTTATTTGCAATATTGAAAACATTAAACATACTGTATGATCTTTTACAGGAGTGGAAGGATTTCATACAGTTATGTACTCAATACATTTTCTGATGGTTCACATATCTGTCATAGTATTGGCCTATTACCAGTCTTAACTTAAAGTGCTATGAAACAACGACAACAATTCTACTAACTCCCGCCTTTCGCACTACAATAATGAAATACCTTTTTCAGCCTAACAATTCTCAGACTTAAATGATCTCCTTTCTCAGATCAGCTCACTTTTGCAGTTGCAGCTCAGTTGCAGTGCTCAGCCTTTGACACTACAATAATTTCTACCTTTTTCAAGTTATAAATTCACTTACGTGGAATAAATCATCTAAAATCCCTTCAACATTCTAATGAGTCCCCTCAATAACAAATGCAGTTGCATTTATGTTGCTGACTTGAGTGACTAAATTGTCACGGCTTTGCCTACCTGTTTCAGGCAAGAAAATCCACTTTCAGCAATAACACCAAATGCTGACGCGCATTAGCACAACACTAGTTAAACTTCAATTCCTTGCCTTACACTTTAAGGGAGATCACCCTTAAAAACTATTGTTTCTAAAATGGGTTCTGCTGGCCTTGTCCGCTCCACCGCCTAACAATTCTCAGACTTAAATTCTCTCCCTTCTCAGACCTACTCACCTTTGCTTTTGCAGCTCTCAGTAAGGGTGGGTCACACATTTATCATAACAGCTCTCGTTTTGGAGTCCTTACTGTTTGTCTAAACGTGAATGATGACAGAGGGCTTCAGATGTTTATCTGATTATTTAGGCAGTACTAGCTGTATTTTAAAGAAACCTTTGTATGATTTATGGATGCAGACACAGGACAAGTTATAAGAGGAATGGATAAACTAAAAACTGCCAAATATTCACGATAGCAGAGATTTGTCTTTTTTGCGTTGTTATTCTAGGCATTGCCTGAAATTTCTGGGCAAAGCTGCTTTATTGTGACAGTAAGTGGATTAAGTGTTATTGAATATGTGTGAATATCCTCACCTGATCCTATGTAACTTCCTGTTTTTGCACTCAATTTCTATTAGTGATGTAAAAACGTTTGCAGTAAGGAGAGTATTTAATAAACTGCAGAGAGACTTTACAATTGAATAACTGTATCAAGCAGCCCCAGTTTATTGGAACCTCGTGGTATTCTTTAAAATCTCACTGATATCTCTAGACTATATCCGCTCTGAAGGTCTACAATGGTTAATTTATTTCCCAGTGTTTGTTGTGTGCTATAGGGCTCTGTGCTCTAGCTAGGCCTTAGCGAAATTTTAATTACACCGGCCAAATTAACTTGAATTCTGAATTTTGCATTCCTCAAAATTTTGCATTATGCAATTATTTTGTGTCATTTTTCCAGTGCGGGAAACCAGTTTGTGCACAAAATGGCCAAGATATGTTTTCTCCCTGAACCACTCTCCTATCGGTATCTCGAGGGACTTTTTTATGCGAGGTGGACACTTAAAAGTGAAAAAAAATTGCTGTTAAAGTGTATTTCAGGGGGAAAAAAGTAAGCAATTTCCTCCATCCCAATTTGGCCCAGCACTACTAGGCTGTTCATTAAACCCATCTCTTGCTGATGTTTGAATCTGCAAGGCCAATTAGCACATGGTTGCATTTTATGGGATCCAAAACTATTGGTTGTTTGGATAATTCTAAATAAATCATATTCCCTTATATTTTTTTGTGGAACGAGCTAGTCCTGATTAAACGTTTTCGGTATGTGCTGTTCGGGTGTGTGCTTATTAAATGTAATCAATCTCCTTTAACTTTGGGCCCACATCTTAATGTTTTCTGACAGGATTCAAAGGAACACACACATGATAAAGACTTCTATCCTGTTTCTTAAATATTGCTCTGTAAAACACTTTGTTGACCTCGGTACTAGGTCCATTCTATTTTAATACCCCCAATAGGATACAACGTAATACAGCCCTTTAACTTTCCCAGTCCAGTGACTCCAACAAACACATTAATTACAGCGAGTTTCTGCAGCCTGCCGCCATTTTAAAAGAGCTAGGTTGCAACTTTTTACATGACTGACCGACTAAACACCCAAGGAAACCACGCATGCCAGTCAGGATTGATATTTTTTATGCAAGTTTGTCTCGGAGGGCCAGCAAAAACTTATGCCTTTGTAATGCATAAAGTTAAAAAAGTCCCCTAAAATCCCCACTCGAGTTATGAGCTCCTTGCTTCTTTCTTTCATTTAATAATTTCGGTTTGAACCACTCTATTGATAACAAAACACAACCACTGAGCAGCTCTGCTTTATCACTATAACATAAACACCTTTATCTGTGTAAGTGGGAGATACCGTTAACAACTCAGACAAGCTTAATGGTTGTTTTACAATTTCCTGTTCTGTCTAGACACAGAAATACAGTAACAGTCGTCTGTTGTGCTACTGTGTGGTTTAGATAAACGTTTAGGATTTCATAAAAATAATGCCAAGTTTCCATGAATGCTGCATTCGTTGGAAAATTAACTTGAACATTCGTGGTTGTTTAAAACGTCTGCAACAGCCAACACGTAAAGGTAATGGCAGGAATTAATTATGGTAGGACCAAAAAGCCGTCTTAGAGGTGTGTCTAATGTTCTTTGATTTCTACAACTGCTCACCCAGCCATACAGCCACTCAGTTACCCACACAGTCACTTACTCACTCACCCAGACAGCTGCTCACACATCTACTTACCTGTATCTATTTTATGAAGTGTATTGAAGTTTACTTTCCTGGATGATGTCTTCAGTGATGTCATTTGAGATGGCAGTCAGTCAAAAATAATCTTTAATTGGTTAATATAAACCATAAAAGATATGAAACACGCAATAAAAACACTTTTGAGATGTCAAGTGATAAATGAGTAATGTCACTGACCATGTCATGAATGATGTAATATGTGAGGTCATAAGCAGTGCACTTGTAAGTTATAGTTATGTCAGGGAACTATAAATGCTGAATTTCGCTGGTTTTGTACGGAGTGAAATCTGAGCCTAACAATAACTTCCCTGTAACCTTTGGTTTTTAATGTGGTACATATATATATATATATATATCAAAACAATACCCTTTCAGGCTCAGATTGCAGCATGAATTATGCAAAAAAAGGAAGGTTTAGGTGGAGAGCAACTACTGTATAGGGCACGCTTCAACACATGCAACACTCGAAATCTGCTCACCTCAAATCCCTGCTTTCCTAGCAAAGTCAAAACTTTACCTTAGGGCATGAGTTATAGTTTCATGAGATAAGCATAACTATAACTGCTGAATTTCTATGGTTTTGTGCATGTAAAATCTGAACCTAACTATAACATCCCTGTAACCTTTGTTTTTTTTTGGGTGAATTTCTAAGATTTTTTAAATTCTTTTTCCTAACTAAAATGTCCCTATAACTTTTAGTTTTGTCAGTGTATTTCTAGTTTTTTTTAACGTAAAGTGATATTTAATTACTATATGTTAAGGGGGAGGGGGGCACATAGCTCCTCTCCCCCGGACAATTTCTGCCCTGTGGACCCCATCCCTGGGTACCGGCTGATTCCTAAAGGGAGAAGGGAGCCCTGTGGACCCCCTCCCTGGGCTGATTTCGCCTTCGAGGACTCCATCCCCGGGGTCCAACTAATGATTAAAGGGGGAGGGGAAATGCAGCCTCCCTTCATGGGCCGATATCGGCCCTATCGAACCCAACCTCCGGGGCCCAGCTCTTTATTAAAGAGAGAGGAGGGCCCCT
This sequence comes from Calotriton arnoldi, assembly GCA_963921515.1. NCBI lineage: Eukaryota > Metazoa > Chordata > Amphibia > Caudata > Salamandridae > Calotriton > Calotriton arnoldi. The sequence goes on along the minus strand of CAWUFW010008110.1, from coordinate 841,143 downwards.
CCCCCTAAATCTATACATTCTCCCTCCCAGGACCTGCCCCACCCAGGTGGTATAAAAAAAAAGCAAGGACAGGAAACTGCGCTTGGTTTTTAAAACATTTTTGGCAATGTATTCTCTGCGAATTCGCTGCAAAAGAATTGTTTTTTAAGAAAAATGTTTTTGGCCCTAGGTGGGGTCCCTGTGGGACTCACCACCAGACCAAGGGGGTCAGGGTATTCTTACCCTGTCCCCTTATGGGTTCTTTCATCTTTTTTCTAGGGACTCACCCGAGTCCAAGTCCCAAGATGGCTGCCACCAATTCCTGTTTGAAGTGGGGGCAGCCAATCAGATCTCATTATGAGATCTGTCAGTTCCGTGGAGCATCTGTGTTCCCTAGATATACACACATCTTTTTTCTTTAATAACTCCAAAACTACTGAACAGATTCACACCAAATTACCATAAGGGCTCTCTTTGGACCAAGATCTAGCTTTCTGGCAAATTTGGTGTAATTCCGTCAATCGGTGGGGTCGTGGTCGAGGTGGCCATGATGGCGGCTGATACTTAACATTGCTCCTGGTCCCCCTCCACTCATCTTTCTCAATCCGTGGCCTGACAGCCGACTGTACTTCTCCATATATGTGGGAGAGGAGCCGGGCCACAGGGCCACCGAAATCTCTGGAGGCGATGATCCAAGATTCCTGGGCAACCACCTTCAATGGTGCTGCGGGCAGGGCCTGTACAGAAGACCGCGAACCGGCGAGGCCCGAAGGAAACCCGGCCTGGAAGCTGAGCAGATGACCCATATGCCAGTGGGGTGCCACATGGTGGAATCGTGGGGCCTCCCCTGTGCCAATACTTGCTGGTTCTGCCTTGTGAGAGGGCCGTACAGAGACCCCTGGTGGACAGAGGGGCGTCGAGCCCCGGCACTGCACGGGCCTTGCAGCTGTGACCTAACCACTCCTTGGACTCCAGCAACAGCCTGACATGGGGTTTCGGTTACTCTGGCCTGGGGTCGGCTCCCCCTTCCTGGGGGTGCAGGGGACCTCGCAGGTGCCCATGGGGACCAGACGTTGGCCCTGCTCTGCATCCCCATCCTCAGACTTAAGCCTGGACACGAGGTCTGCCTCTCCTTCAACCTCTGGGGACATGCAGGGCCCACCAACACTTGGATTGGGGGGTCCATGAGAAGGGGCATACCCCTAACCCCCAGTATGAGTGGAGAGGACCAGAGGCTGGAACACTAGTCGCAACAGGTACTGACTAGCTGAAGAGGACTGCTTGAGGGGAATGATCTCCACAAAGGTGAAGCTCTGTGACTGTGGGTGCGTGGTGACCCCCTTATCTTCCCCTTATGGCTCTGACTGTTGCAAGGACCCTTAATTAGGTGCTCCAGAGCACTGCTTGATACCTTAGTAACCAGGAGTGGGAAACCTTGAGACTCTCCCCTCTCATGAACTGCAACTTGGGCGACACTGCCACTCTTGCTGCTCGTGCTGCCTCCAGGTAAACGAACCACAAGGTTGGAAGGGGTAGGAACCCCCCACCCCCTTGTAACCGTTTAAAGAAACTGGATACACGTTGCTATGGGGATGGACAAGTCACTGTCTCAGGCGTCCAACTAATCCAAGATGGACCAATTCACAGTGCCGCCCTCAATGGCCGCAGGTCCCCCTGATGCTCCTCCGGAAGCGCAGTGACTTCCTGCGCAACCTGACCTTATTTCCATACTCAAGGCGATTCAAGACTCCCATGAGCCAGTAGAATCCAAGGTAGGTGAGATGCAGGTGTACGTATCCTTGCTGCACCAACATCTCCGAAATGTCACCGCTCGGGTGACCGAAGCCAAAACCCAGGTGTCTTCATTAGAAGATGACCTAGCCGCACTCTAGCTGCAAGTTTTCAAATTATTGTCCACAGCGACGCAACTGGGGGAACAAGCCGAGGATGCTGAAAATCGCTCCAGCAGGAACAATCTCTGTTTCTTTGGATTCCCTGAAGGGGTCGAAACCCCCGACGTAGAACGCTTTCTAGAGACATGGCTGAGGTCTTGGGTCCCCGCAGGCAAGCTTTCACCCTGGTTTGTGCTGGAGTGGGCTCACTGGTTTCTAAGCCTGCTGCCCTCCTCCTGGGGCACCTGCCCCCCTGTTGATTGCAAGGATCCTCAACTATTGCGATCGCAACACAATTCTCCGGGATGCTAGGGGACATATAGAGCTCTACTTACAAAACTCAAAGATCATGATTTTTCCAGACTACACGAGAGCGGTCCAACAACGTAGGCGCTCCTTGAATAGATCAAGTAGAAGCTACGTGCCCTCATCCTGCAGTATATGCTTATGTATCCAGCAAAGCTGAGAGTTATCCTCAAGTCTAATAGTTACTTATTTGAGACTTCTGATCAGACATGAAAGTGGGCAACAGAACGGAGAGTGCTCTGAGGAACAGAAAGTTTTGGTGACAGTGCCCTCAAATCAGGTGACACTGCCCCCCATCTCCCTTATAAACCGACAAACAGGTGATGGGTCTATTCCTGTTGGGCTCGTTCGCACCCTCGGGGCTGACTTGAGTCCCCTGGCTCAGACCGGGGTTGCGTTACCAGGTGAGAGCGAGCAAGACAACGCTTTAATGGACACTCCGGACCTCTTTTGTTCGTAGAGTGTCAACTCGGGTGCCTCATCGCCCATAATGAGACAGTCTTTGTTGCTAATGTTCTTACTTTTCTTCTCATTTGAGCTTGGATGAGGCCTGGCTGATGTTGTTGCCACCCCTGCTGTACTCTAAAGTGCACTCATAACTGTATATGCTGTCAGGTACTGGGATCCTACAGAGAGTCCCCCCCCCTCAGGGGCTACTGGTTTAGACATTGTTTCTACACAGCATGATTAGGGTTAGGGTGACAGGTGCTTCTGGGGTTGAATTATGGAGTGGGGGGCATAGGGGGAGGTGGTTGGGTTGGTTTATTGTTTTATTCCTGTGTCAGTGTGTATTTGCATTTCCAGTCACACACAACACAAACACTTTTCTCCCACACCACTCACCGACAGTGTGTGCCAGTGCTTTCTGCCTCCCCCCTCTCGAGGCGCCATCACTACTAGTTCTTTGGTGTTCTGGAATAGGGGTCTCGCCCTCCTCCCCTGCTCTTCCTCTGTACTGATGCTGATTAAGGTACTCTCTTGGAATGTAAACAGCATCCTTGACCATATCAAGAGGTCGGCAGTCCTTAGATATGTAAAACGCTTTCACCCTTCAGGACAATCATCTGATGGGTACACACTGCTCCCTTCTAGGGCGCTTCGAATTCAACCTGGTCTTTCATGCAGGGTTCTCCTGGGCTCTCGAGGGGTGGCCATCCTGTTGTATAATTCCCATTTGTGGTCTCTGCCTCACATGTTGAACCCATGGTCGTTACATGGGTGTGGAGGGTAGGATGGAAGGTAGGCAATATAACTTTCTATCAGTCTATATCCCACACTCCCAGCTTCATCCCACACTTCAAACACTTAGGTCACTCCTCGTGACTCTCCCCCAGGGGTTCACATTGGTGGGGGGTGACTTAAATGCCGTCCCTGATCCCATACTGGATATGTCTTGCTCTCCCCAGCCAGGATGTCAGGTGCGCGCAAGACAACTTTTGGACTGGGCTTACCTTGGGGCTTTGTGATGCGTGGCGTACATGGCACCCCCAGGCCTGCACCTACACACTCATCAGCAATGCATAAGACTTTGTTGCTCACTGACCTGGAGTGGCTCTTGGCATCAGATGCCCTTCAGATCTCAGAGGTTGAGACCTTGGCTCTGGGTATTTCAGGCCACTCCCCTGTTTAACTCCTGCTCGGCACTTGCGAGATGGCATTGCACCTCATGAGGCACGTCAACGCTTGGCTTCTTAAAGATCAAGAATGCTGAGTTGTTTTTAAAACGGAGAGCTGCTCCTATTTTGAGGTTAACCACGGCACTGTGCCCTCCCCAGGGATGCTCTGGGTGGCTAGCAAAATCACTCTCAGACGGTTAATTAAGGGCTATGTCTAAGGCAAAGAATGGCAGAAGCTCTCCCAGGTAACGGCTCTTGACAAGCAGATTCTCACCCTAGAGTGAAAGATGCAACAACGACCCTCACCTAAAATAGACCGGCAGCTAGTCTGCGCTAGGTTCCGCTTCCTGAAATTTCATTAGAAGAGGTCAGGCAATGCTGGAGAGCTTCAACGCAGCAGGTTTACGAACACAGTGACAAAACAGGAACATTGCAACTAGGGTGGTCTCCTCAGTTTGCGATGCCAGGAGTCCTGCGTATATGTGCTGGTCCCTGCAGTGGCCCAGGTCTTTATGGACTATTACTGCACTTTGTACATGGCAGTCCTTCGCCCCCACCGGGAGACTACTCATCTGATTCTCTCATATAAGTTATTGCCTTGGATCCCTACATCCCTTGTGAAGGATTTGGACCAGCCGATCACGCTGTAGGAGATTGGAGAGGCGCTTTCAGCCATGACCCCTGGGAAAACTCCAAGTCCATATGGCTTCCCGATGGAATATCTTTGTAGGTTCCAGTCTCTCCTCCTCCCCCATCTGCTGGCACTCTACACCGAAACAACAGAGAGAGGGATGTTTCCTGTGGGGTTAGACACAGCAATGATAGCCGTGCTCCCAAAGCCGGACCAACTGGCGGACCATTGCCCTTCATACCGGCCCATCTCACTTATAAATGCGGACATCAAGGTATTTGAAAAAGTCCTGGCCGACTGCCTTACCAACACTCTGTCCTACTTGATTCACCCCGACCAATGCAGCTTTATGCCCAACCGGAGTACTCAACACTGTATCCAGAGAGTCCAGGGGCCCTTTCACGAGGCCCACCTCCCGGGTTCTGCCGCATTATTACTTGTGGATTTCAAAAAGCCTCTTTCCGTGCCCTTGTTGGACTTCTTTATGCTAACCCCACTGCTCAGGTCCGGGTGATCAATACGCTTCCCTCGCCCTTCCCGGTCTGCAGGGGTACCCGTTAGGGCTGTCCCTTTTCACCTCTTTATTCACCCTGGCGATTGAGCCCCTGCCACATCTCATCTGCTATGATGCTCATATTCGGGGATGGTCCTGGGGTGGGGTGCCGGAGGAATGCATTGCGCTTCATGCTGATGACATCTTGGTGTTTTTGGCTGATCCGCAGGCCTCGGGCCTCCGCTGTATAAAGGTCTTGCGACTGTTTGGCGAGGCTTCTGGATTCCAGATAAATGAACCCGAAATCACTACTGGTGCCTATCGCTGGCAACGTGGACTGTTGGTCTTGGCAGACCAGGATTCCGGTGCGCCACCTATCCTTTAAGTATCTTGGCGTCTTTGTTTCCGAATTCTGGATTTGGCCTGGAGCCTCAAATTGACTCCTCTGCTGTGTTGGGCAACAGAGGACAAGCAAAAATTGAGCCGCTTGCCATTAAAAGGTCTTGGGAGAGTGGCTCTTTTTAAAATGATGGTCCTGCCCCGCTTTTAGTACATTTTTTCAAATTTCCCTTACCCTATTCACCAACGGTGGTTCCAGACCCTGACTTCAAAGGTCAACAAGTTCCTCTGGGTTGGAGGTCACCCTCTGGTGGCCTTCGTCAGTGGCCGTCACTCCCTTTACGATGGAGGGATGGGCACAGAAGACCTTTCTTGTTGCTACTTGACCTATCGGTTTGTCGTTCTAAATAACTGGTTCTCTGGAGGATGGGATGACCAGGCCTACCAGATGGAACTGGCCATGCTGGGTCTGAATGAAGCTGGGTCTGCTCTACGGAAACACAATCCCTCTGACCCTCCCTGACTGTATCCGAGTGACAATCTTGTGTTAGAAGGCGGCACTTTGTTTCATAGGATGGGACTGCAAACTCACGCATTGACCCTGCTGTGGCAGGGAACATGCTTGCATCAAACTGCTGGTTTGAGGGCTTTACCCACTGGGATAGAATAGGCATATCCCACATAGGAGACCTCTGGGTGGGCAGTGGCTTACACATGTTTCAAGCACTACAGGAACACTACCAGCTCTCCCGCACCCAATTGCACAAACTTTTGCAGCTGTGACATGCCCTATTGGCTAATATCCACCCGGACACACAGATCCCTGCGTTCAGCACCCTGCAGGCTGAAGTACTGATGGCAAAACTGGGCAAGGGAGCTCTGTCCCGGATCTACCGCTCCTTAGTTATTAATGCTCCAGACTGCTTTTTTGGGTTGCACAGGCAATGGGAGGCCTGGGTAGACATGCTTGAGGATGACAAATGGCGTGAGGCTAGAATGGCCCACAGGGAATTGGCCATCCAGCATGCCTTCGCTTGGTCCAACTCAATTGACTCGACATTGTGTACCTGACTCCGCAGCACTTTAATCGGATGGGCAGAGTATCTCAGGCTTGCTGTGCTAGATATCTCTTACCAGAGGCAGACTTCTTCCACATAATATGGTCCTCTTCAGGATTGACCTCATTCTGGGAAGGGGTTGAGGGGAAACTCTCTGCAATTTTGAGCCGACGGCTTCATCTTACCCCAAGGATCACACTACTGGGCATGCTGGAGGACGTTGGTGGGCAGAGAATGGAACGTGCTTTTATTGGGGTGACGACACTCGAGGAAAAACGGGACATCGCCGGCCACTAGAAAGCCCAGTCCCCCCTCGTTGATGGAGTAAAGGAGGGGGGCAGACAGGTGTGCTCATGTGAGCACCCCATATTCGAGGCTAGAGGTTGCCCTCGCAAACATGAGAAGATCTTGGGCAGATGGTGGGCCGACTATAGTCTAGATGTAGGTAATAATTAACTTCTGTCATGCTATATCTTTAATGTGTCAATTGGTGGATAATGGACATGTTTCTGTTGTTGTTGAAATGTCAATAAAAATTGGTTATAAAAAAACAAATTCCGTCCAGCGGTTCAGGATGCAGTCATATCTAAAATCCCCGTGGGGAAAAACACCTTTTGGGACCCCCCTTTTCTCGGCCCCTGCTTGATGAATCACCCCTAACTTTACAAACAGCAGCTGAAGTGAGTGGCAAACTAGTTTAGAATATTTTGTGAAGATTCATCCCACAGTGGCAAAGTTCTTAGCAAAACAAAAAACACTTTTCCTATGGAAACTAGGTCCTTAACTATATATATATATATATATATATATATATATATATATATATATATATATATATATACATATATATTATCTACTGGCGGTCGCCAGTAGATAGTTATAGTTAAAACCTATTATCCATAGGAAATCCGCGACATTCTATTTGAAATAACGTTGGCGCCGGTTGACAAATCTTCGCGAAAGTTTCCAACTTGTTGGGGCGCTCCGGTCCGCTCCTATCCTGAAAGTCTCGGGGTGATACGTCAAGCGGGGGCCGAGAAAAAAGGGGGTCCCAAAACGCATTTTCCCCATTCATTTTTCCATAGGAACATTTAGTCGCAGCTACAGCCCGAACTGCTGAACGGAATTACACCAAATTTGGCAAAGCGGTAGCCCTTGGTTCAGTGTCGTGCCTTTTGCTTAAATGGTGTAAATCCGTTCAGTAGTTCCTGAGAAAATCAAAAGTAAAGTCACATATATATCTGGGCGGAGCCTAACCACACATGTCATCGTGAGATCTGATTGGCTGGCAGCACTTCATCCTGGAATTGCTGGCAGCCATCTTGGGACCAATATAAATGATAGTACCTCATTGAAATGCATTGTAGTGAATAGAAGATTTTGAGGGTCACCAAAAGGAGAACTATAAAGGGTGATAACAGGCTTTAGTTACATTAGAATTTATTTGTTGATGGTACCATACTAATTTTAGGAATTGTGGTGTATTCTAAGGTGATTTTACCATGTGAAAAACCTTCTGCTGGGATATCATGAATCATGTTTGAGAGAACACTATTTTCACATGCTTGTCCCATGGAGGTTTGGAAGGTGCTCCAGAAGCTAAAATGAGAGCATATTTTCTGTAAATTCACATTATCTTTCTCAGTCATGTGAGAATGAAGTCTGACATTCTCAGTAAAACATGTACATCCAACAAGGGCAGAGACTGTCAGTTGATTCCTTTGTGTTCTACTGCAGCTTCCCAGAGTGTTCTAAAGAACAACTAGAGTGCTAACAGCTTTACTTATGACAAAAGTATGGCACACCTGAAGCCATCTTGATTGAAATAAACTGGTAACACTTAAAACATTTAATTTAAAAAGGAACAAAATGATGGGGTTCATTTTGTCATAGAAATTATGGTTAGTGCTGTAGAAAGAAAAATTAGGACATATTTCAAGTGTGATCTCAAATATCTTCCTGTTATATTTCAACAGGAGCAGCCTGCCAGTTGATGCCTTTGTGTTCTACTGCAGCTTCCCAGAGTGTTCTAAAGAACAACTAGAGCGCTAACAGCCTTACTTATGACAAAAGTATGGCACACCTGAAGCCATCTTGATTGGAATAAACCGGTAACACTTAAAACATTTAATTTAAAAAGGAACAAAATGAGGGGTTCTTTTTGAAATAGAAATTATGGTTAGTGCTGCAGAAAGAAAAATTAGGGCATGTTTTAAGTGAGATCTCAAATCCTCTTCTATTTCATTAGAAAATTCTGACATGCAGACTGAAACAATCACTTTCAATACCAGTAGATAGTTATAGTTAAAACCTATTATCCATAGGAAATCCGCGACATTCTATTTGAAATAACGTTGGCGCCGGTTGACGAATCTTCGCGAAAGTTTCCAACTTGTTGGGGCGCTCCGGTCCGCTCCTATCCTGAAAGTCTCGGGGTGATACGTCAAGCGGGGGCCGAGAAAAAGGGGGTCCCAAAACGCATTTTCCCCATTCATTTTTCCATAGGAACATTTAGTCGCAGCTACAGCCCGAACTGCTGAACGGAATTACACCAAATTTGGCAAAGCGGTAGCCCTTGGTTCAGTGTCGTGCCTTTTGCTTAAATGATGTAAATCCGTTCAGTAGTTCCTGAGAAAATCAAAAGTAAAGTCACATATATATCTGGGCGGAGCCTAACCACACATGTCATCGTGAGATCTGATTGGCTGGCAGCACTTCATCCTGGAATTGCTGGCAGCCATCTTGGGACCAATATAAATGATAGTACCTCATTGAAATGCATTGTAGTGAATAGAAGATTTTGAGGGTCACCAAAAGGAGAACTATAAAGGGTGATAACAGGCTTTAGTTACATTAGAATTTATTTGTTGATGGTACCATACTAATTTTAGGAATTGTGGTGTATTCTAAGGTGATTTTACCATGTGAAAAACCTTCTGCTGGGATATCATGAATCATGTTTGAGAGAACACTATTTTCACATGCTTGTCCCATGGAGGTTTGGAAGGTGCTCCAGAAGCTAAAATGAGAGCATATTTTCTGTAAATTCACATTATCTTTCTCAGTCATGTGAGAATGAAGTCTGACATTCTCAGTAAAACATGTACATCCAACAAGGGCAGAGACTGTCAGTTGATTCCTTTGTGTTCTACTGCAGCTTCCCAGAGTGTTCTAAAGAACAACTAGAGTGCTAACAGCTTTACTTATGACAAAAGTATGGCACACCTGAAGCCATCTTGATTGGAATAAACTGGTAACACTTAAAACATTTAATTTAAAAAGGAACAAAATTATGGGGTTCATTTTGTCATAGAAATTATGGTTAGTGCTGTAGAAAGAAAAATTAGGACATATTTCAAGTGTGATCTCAAATATCTTCCTGTTATATTTCAACAGGAGCAGCCTGCCAGTTGATGCCTTTGTGTTCTACTGCAGCTTCCCAGAGTGTTCTAAAGAACAACTAGAGCGCTAACAGCCTTACTTATGACAAAAGTATGGCACACCTGAAGCCATCTTGATTGGAATAAACCGGTAACACTTAAAACATTTAATTTAAAAAGGAACAAAATGAGGGGTTCTTTTTGAAATAGAAATTATGGTTAGTGCTGCAGAAAGAAAAATTAGGGCATGTTTTAAGTGAGATCTCAAATCCTCTTCTATTTCATTAGAAAATTCTGACATGCAGACTGAAACAATCACTTTCAATACCAGCAGAAGACTACCAGTTAACTCCCTGGTGAGCAGTAGCTTTACTCCAGTGATCTAATGAGCAACTAGAGTGCTAACATTCTGATTTTATGGCAGATGTGAGACACATCTGAATGCCTTCTTGATGGAATCAAAGTAAAAAACTGAAAGCATTTCCTACTGAGGAGACTGCAGTAAATGAAGAAATTAGAAAACTTCATAACAAAGAAGTCTTCCAAGATGGCCACCAGTGAAAAAAGAGCCCAAATGTAGCACAAATATTACCCAGATGTAGCCCACATATAGCCCAATGACAAAAGTGTGCAAAACACTTTATTTTTAGTTTTTTGCAGTTTTATGTAGTGCAGACTGGTCAGGTATTGGAGCATTGCATCTTAAAACATGACCCCCTACACTACAAAAACACCACTGCACTACCTTAAACCCTAAAACACTACCCCCAGCACGACCCCTACACTACACAAGCACCACTGCACTATCCTAAACCCTAAAACACTACCCCCAGCACGACCCCCTACACTACCCAAACACCACTGCACTAACCTAAATCCTAAAACACTACCACCAGCACGACCCCCTACACTACCCAAACACCACTGCCCTAAAACATGACCCCCTACACTACACAAACACCACAGCACTACCCTAAACCCTAAAACACTACCCCCAGCACGACCCCTACACTACACAAGCACCACTGCACTACCCTAAACCCTAAAACACTACCCCCAGCACGACCCCCTACACTACACAAACACCACTGCACTACCCTAAACCCTAAAACACTACCCCCAGCACGACCCCCTACACTACCCAAACACCACTGCACTAACCTAAATCCTAAAACACTACCCCCAGCATGACCCCCTACACTACCCAAACACCACTGCACTACCCTAAAACATGACCCCCTACACTACACAAGCACCACTGCACTACCCTAAACCCTAAAACACTACCCCCAGCACGACCCCCTACACTGCCCGAACACCACTGCACTGCCCTAAACCCTGAAACATCACCCCCAGCACGACCCCTACACTGCCCGAGCACCACTGCACTGCCCTAAACCCTGAAACACCAGCTCCAGCACGACACCCCTACACTGCCCAAACACCACTGCACTGCCCTAAACCCTGAAACACCAGCCCCAGCACGACCGCCTACACTGCCCGAACACCACTGCCCTAAACCCTGAAACACCAGCCCCAGCACGACCCCCTACACTGCCCGAACACCACTGCACTGCCCTAAACCCTGAAACACCAGCCCCAGCACGACCCCCTACACTGACCAAACACCACTGCACTGCCCTAAACCGTGAAACACCAGCCTCAGCACGACCCCCTACACTGCCTGAACACCACTGCACTGCCCTGAACCCTGAAACACCAGCCCCAGCACAACACCCTACACTGCCCGAACACCACTGCACTGCCCTAAACCCTGAAACACCACCCCGTGCATGACCCCCTACACTGCCCGAACACCACTGCACTGCCCTAAACCCTGAAACACCACCCCCAGCACGACCCCCTACACTGCCCGAACACCACTGCACTGCCCTAAACCCTGAAACACCACCCCCTGCACAACCCCTACACTGCTCGAACACTACTGCACTGCCCTAAACCCAGAAACACCATCCCCAGCACGACCCCCTAAACTGCACGAACACCACTGCACTGCCCTAAACCCTGAAACACGACCCCCAGCAAGACCCCCTACACTGCCCGAACACCACTGCACTGCCCTAAACCCTGAAACATCACCCCCAGCAAGACCCCCTACACTGCCCGAACACCACTGCCCTAAACCCTGAAACACCACCCCCAGCAAGACCCCCTACACTGCCCGAACACCACTGCACTGCCCTAAACCCTGAAACACCAGCCCCAGCACGACCCCGTACACTGCCTGAACACCACTGCACTGCCCTAAACCCTGAAACACCACCCCCTGCACGACCCCCTTTACTGCCCGAACACCACTGTACTGCCCTAAACCCTGAAACCCCACCCCCAGCATGACCCCCTACACTGCCAGAACACCACTGCACTGCCCTAAACCCTGAAACACCACCCCTTGCACGACCCCCTACACTGCCCGAACACTACTGCACTGCCCTAAACCCTGAAACACCACCCCCAGCACGACCCCCTACACTGCACGAACACCACTGCACCGCCCTAAACCCTGAAACACTACCCCCAGCAAGACCCCCTACACTGCCCGAATACCACTGCACTGCCCTAAACCCTGAAACATCACCCCCAGCAAGCCCCCTACACTGCCCGAATACCACTGCCCTAAACCCTGAAACACCACCCCCAGCAAGACCCCTACACTGCCCAAACACCACTGCACTGCCCTAAACCCTGAAACACCACCCCCAGCAAGACCCCCTACACTGCCCGAACACCACTGCACTGCCCTAAACCCTGAAACACCACCCCTAGCACGACCCCCTACACTGCCCGAACACCACTGCTCTGCCCAAAACCCTGAAACACCAGCCCCAGCACGACCCCCTACACTGCCCGAACACCACTGCACTGCCCTAAACCCTGAAACACCAGCCCCAGCACGACCCCCTACACTGCCCGAACACCACTGCACTGCCCTAAACCCTGAAACACCACCCCCAGCACGACCCCCTACACTGCCCGAACACCACTGCACTGCCCTAAGCCCTGAAACACCAGCCCCAGCACAACCCCGTACACTGCCCGCACACCACTGCACTGCCCTAAACCCTGAAACACCAGCCCCAGCACAACCCCGTACACTGCCCGAACACGACTGCACTGCCCTAAACCCTGAAACACCAGCCCCAGCACGACCGCCTACACTGCCTGAAAACTACTGCACTGCCCTAAACCCTGAAACACCACCCCCAGCAAGACTACCTACACTGGCCGAACACTACTGCACCGCCCTAAACCCTGAAACACCACCGCCTGCACGACCCCCTACACTGCCCAAACACTACAACTGCCCTAAACCCTGAAACACCACCCCAGCACGACCCCCTACACTGCCCGAACACCACTGCACCGCCCTAAACCCTGAAACACCAGCCCCAGCAAGACCCCCTACACTGCCGGAATACCACTGCACTGCCCTAAACCCTAAAACACTACCCCCAGCACGACCCCCTACACTGCCCTAACACCACTGCACTGCCCTAAACCCTGAAACATCACCCCCAGCACAACCCCCTACACTGCCTGAGCACCATTGCCCTGCCCTAAACCCTGAAACACTAGCCCCTGCACGACCCCCTACACTGCCCGAACACCACTGCACTGCCCTAAACCCTGAAACACCAGCCCCAGCACCACCCCCTACAATGCCCGAACACCACTGCACTGCCCTAAACCCTGTAACACCACCCCTGCACCGCCCCCTACACTGCCCGAACACCACTGCACTGCCCTAAACCCTGAAACACCACCCCCTGCACGACCCCCTACACTGCCCTAACACCACTGCACTGCCCTAAACCCTGAAACACCACCCCCTGCACCACCCCCTACACTGCCCGAACACCACTGCACTGCCCTAAACCCTGAAACACCACCCCTGCACCGCCCCCTACACTGCCCGAACACCACTGCACTGCCCTAAACCCTGAAACACCACCCCCAGCATGACCCCCTTTACTGCTCGAACACCACTGCACTGCCCCAAACCCTGAGACACCACCCCCAGCATGACCCCCTACACTGCCCGAACACCACTGCCCTAAACCCTGAAACATCACTCCCAGCACGACCCCCTACACTGCCCGAACACCACTGCACTGCCCTAAACCCTGAAACACCACCCCCTGCACGACCCCCTACACTGCCCGAACACCACTGCACTGCCCTAAACACCACCCCCAGCACGACCCCTTACACTGCCCGAACACCACTGCACTGCCCTAAACCACCACCCCCAGCACGACCCCCTACACTGCCCGAACACCACTGCACTGCCCTAAACCCTAGAACACTGCCCCCAGCATGACCCCCTACACTACTCGAACACCACTGCACTACCCTAAACCCTAAAATACTCCCCCAGCATGACCCCCTACACGAACACAACTGCACTGCCCTGAACCCTAAAACACTTCCCCCAGCACGACCCCCTACACTACCCGAACACCACTGCACTGCCCTAAACCCTAAAACACTCCCCCCAGCACGACCCCCTACACTACCTAAACACCACTGCACTGCCCTAAACCCTAAAACACTACCCCCGCATGACCCCCTACACTACCCAAATACCAATGCACTACCCCAATCCCTAAAACACTACCCACCGCACAACCCCCTACACTACCCAAAGACCACTGCACTACCCTAAACTCTAAAACAATACCCCCACACGACTCCCTACACTACCCAAAGACCACTGCACTACCCTAAACCCTAAAACACGACCACCTACACTACACAAACACCACTGCACTACCCTAAACCCTAAAAAACTACCCCCAGCACGAACCCCTACACTACCCAAACACCACTGCACTACCCTAAAACATAAAACACTACTCCCAGCAGTACCCCCTACGCTACCCAAACACCACTGCACTACCCTAAACCCTAAAACACTACCCCCAGCAGTACCCCCTACACTACCCAAACACCATTGCACTACCCTAAACCCTAAAACACTACCCCCAGCAGTATCCCCTACACTACCCAAACACCACTGCACTATCCTAAACCCTAAAACCCTAAAACACTAACCCCAGCATGACCCCCTACACTACCCAAACACCACTGTACTACCCTAAACCCTAAAACACTCCCCCAGCACGACTCCCTACACTACCCAAACACCACTGCACTACCCTAAACCCTAAATCTACCCCCAGCATGACCCCCTACACTACACAAACACCACTGCACTACCCTAAATCCTAAAACACTACCCCCAGCACGACCCTCTTCACTACCTAAACACAACTGCACAATTTGTTACAGGCGTTGCAACGCAGGCCTGTGGTGCTTACTGGAAGTACCTGGTGGGCTAGTTGGGCCCCAGGGACTCTCAGGATTCAAGGTGACCTAATCCCCCAACTTAAAACGCGCCACGGGGCGCGTTTGCACAGTGGTGAAGGGAGGGGCGGGGCCTCAGGTGACATGTGCGCAAACGCCCTGTGGTGCGTTTTAAGTTGGGGAGTTAATTCCCTTTGAATCCTGGGGGCCAACTAGCCCACCAGGTACCTTCAGTAAGCACAACAGAGTTGCGTTGCAGAGAGGTGAAAAAGGTGCGTGGCCTCGGAACGCCTCTCTGCAACTCAGCTCAGTGGTCCTAACTGTAGGTACCTGGGGGGCTAGTTGGGCCTCAGGGACCCTCAGGATTCAAGGGGACTTAATCCTGCAACTTAAAACGCGCCACGGGGCGCGTTTGCACACATGTCACCTCAGGCCCCCTCCCTTCACCACTGTGCAAACGCGCACTGGCTCTGGTTAGTCAGAGTCAGTTACCACCAGTACCCGTCTGAAAAAGTTGTGGGCACAGGATGATTTTGCAACAAGGCCTCTTTCTGCTCCTCTGTTGGTTCTTTCTGCACATCTTTTGCTTCTTTCTGTGCGTTTTTTCTTCTTTCTTCACATGTCCTACCTCTGTTGGCATAGTTAGAAACTAGCATTTAAAAAACCTTTGAAATTCACTTAAAAAATCATAGGTTTCAGGCACGTTATAGTTAGAAATTAGCATTTAAAAAACCTTTGAAATTCACTGAAAAAAACCATAGGTTTCAGGCACATTATAGTTAGAAATTAGCATTTAAAAAACCTTTGAAATTCACTGAAAAAACCATAGGTTTCAGGCACGTTATAGTTAGAAATTAGCATTTAAAAAACCTTTGAAATTCACTGAAAAAACCATAGGTTTCAGACACGTTATAGTTAGAAATTAGCATTTAAAAAACCTTTGAAATTCACTGAAAAAACCATAGGTTTTAGGGACAGTTATAGTTAGTTGGACATTGCACTCGTACAAAACCCGTGAAATTCCCCTGTTATAGTTAGTTCAGCTAACTATAACTCGCGCCCGCAATGCACTGCTGATGACGTCACATATTACATCACTCATGACATGGTCAGTTACATCACTGATGACATCACTGATGACATCATCCATGTGATAATTTCATGCATCTTCTCACACCCTAATATAACTTTTGATACACCCACTCTAAATTACAGACTGCCATTCTCAAAACCATAGACACTCCAACACCAAAAACTACATACCCACTCACTGATTCTTAGGTCTACACACACATCCACTCACTCACCTGTACAGTCACTCATACTTACAGTCACTCAGTACAGGACTATCATATGCACTCATACACCTATATAAACACTCACACACCGCCACTCATCCATAGAGGTACTCACACACCTAGTCAGTCATGCAAAAAATTAATCACACACCCATTTACTCACCTATACAGTTATACACACACCAGCTCACTTACTCATACAAATACTAGCACATTCTTACGCTCTTATACAATAACTGATACAAGCACACACGCATCCATACAGCCACTCTCACAATCACACACTCTCACTTATAGCCATTTAAATACTCTAACACACATATATACTGCCTTTTACATATGTAGTTACTCGCACATGTACCACTGAGATATACATTCACTCACTAACACACCCATACACACACTCACCCACCCAAGCAGTCCATCACAGATGCACTCTTGAAATCATGCACCCAGTGAATCACCCACTCACACATCTATGTATAGAGTCACACACACCCCACCCACACAAACACTCAGGCAGCCATACAGATACTCAGAGAACCAATCAATAACCCATATAGACACTCATGTAGCTATTCGCAAATCCATGCATCCACTTACACACCTACAAACAGACGGATACAGACATTCACACAGTTTAGTCACTAACCCATGCATTCAGTAAGATACGTTTAATCACTCACTTGTAGAGTCAGTCACTCACGTACTAAATCATCCATTCAGACACTTATACACCCACTCATTCTTCAATACGCCTTTCCCTATATATATTAAACATATTTAAACTTTACAGAAACACACAGTCACTGGATGATGTCATCAGTGATGTCATCAGTGATGTCATTTGAGATGTAATCAGTGATGTCATCAGTGATGTCACTGACCATGTCATGAGTGATGTAATATGTGACGTCATCAGCAGTGCATTGCGGGGGCGCGAGTTATAGTTAGCTGAACTAACTATAACAGGGGAATTTCACGGGTTTTGTACGAGTGCAATGTCCAACTAACTATAACTGTCCCTAAAACCTATGGTTTTTTCAGTGAATTATATATTATCTACTGGCGGTCGCCAGTAGATAGTTATAGTTAGGACCTATTTTCCATAGGAAATCCGCGACATTCTATTTGAAATAACTCTTGCGTCGGTTGACGAATCTTCGCGAAATTTTCAAACTTTATGGCCCGCTCCGGTCCGCTCCTACCCTGAAAGTCTCAGGGTGATTCGTCAAGCGGGGGCCGAGAAAAAGGGGGTCCCAAAACGTGTTTTCCCTATTCATTTTCCCATAGGAAACTTTAGACACGGCTACAGCCCGAACTGCTGAACGGAATTACACCAAATTTGGCAAAGAGGTAGTTCTTGGTTCAGAAAGAACCCTTTTGTTAAATGGTGTAAATCCGTTCAGTAGTTGCGGAGAAATTAAAAAAATAAGAGTCAAAAAATCAATTTCCCATAGGAAACTTTATGCAAGGCTACAGCCCGAACTGCTGAACGGAATTACACCAAATTTGGCAAAGAGGTAGTTCTTGGTTCAAAAAGAACCCTTTTGTTAAATGGTGTAAATCCGTTCAGTAGTTGCTGAGAAAATCAAAAGTAAAAACACATATATATCTGGGCGGAGCCTAACCACACATGTCATCGTGAGATCTGATTGGCTGTCAGCACCTCATCCTGGAATTGCTGGCAGCCATCTTGGGACCAATATAAATGATAGTACCCCTTTGAAATGCATTGTAGTGAATCGAAGATTTTGAGGGTTACCAAAAGGAGAACTATAAAGGGTGATAACAGACTTTAGTTACATTAGAATTCATTTGTTGATGGTACCATACTAATTTCAGGAATTGTGGTGTGTTCTAAGGTGATTTTACCCTGTGAAAAACCTTCTGCTGGGATATCATGAATCATGTTTGAGAGAAAACTATTTTCACATGCTTGTCCCATACAGTTTTGGAAGGTGCCCCAGAAGCTAAAATGAGAGCATATTTTCTGTAAATTCACATTATCTTTCTCAGTCATGTGAGAATGAAGTCTGACATTCTCAGTAAAACATGTACATCCAACAAGGGCAGAGACTGTCAGTTGATTCCTTTGTGTTCTACTGCAGCTTCCCAGAGTGTTCTAAAGAACAACTAGAGTGCTAACAGCCTTACTTATGACAAAAGTATGGCACACCTGAAGCCATCTTAATTGGAATAAACTGGTAACACTTAAAACATTTAATTTAAAAAGGAACAAAATGATGGGGTTCATCTTGTCATAGAAATTATGGTTAGTGCTCTGGAAAGAAAAATTAGGACATGTTTCAAGTGTGATCTCAAATATCTTCCTGTTATATTTCAACAGGAGCAGCCTGTCAGTTGATGCCTTTGTGTTCTACTGCAGCTTCCCAGAGTGTTCTAAAGAACAACTAGAGCGCTAACAGTCTTACTTATGACAAAAGTATGGCACACCTGAAGCCATCTTGATTGGAATAAACTGGTAACACTTAAAACATTTAATTTAAAAAGGAACAAAATGATGGGGTTCATTTTGTCATAGAAATTATGGTTAGTGCTGTAGAAAGAAAAATTAGGACATGTTTCAAGTGTGATCTCAAATATCTTCCTGTTATATTTCAACAGGAGCAGCCTGTCAGTTGATGCCTTTGTGTTCTACTGCAGCTTCCCAGAGTGTTCTAAAGAACAACTAGAGCGCTAACAGTCTTACTTATGACAAAAGTATGGCACACCTGAAGCCATCTTGATTGGAATAAACTGGTAACACTTAAAACATTTAATTTAAAAAGGAACAAAATGAGTGGGTTCATTTTGCCATAGAAATTATGGTTAGTGCTGTAGAAAGAAAAATTAGGACATGTTTTAAGTGAGATCTCAAATATCTTCCTGTTATATTTCAACAGGAGCAGCCTGTCAGTTGATGCCTTTGTGTTCTACTGCAGCTTCCCAGAGTGTTCTAAAGAACAACTAGAGTGCTAACAGCCTTACTTATGACAAAAGTATGGCACACCTGAAGCCATCTTGATTGGAATAAACTGGTAACACTTAAAACATTTAATTTAAAAAGGAACAAAATGAGGGGGTTCATTTTGCCATAGAAATTATGGTTAGTGCTGCAAAAAGAAAATTTAGTGCATGTTTTAAGTGAGATCTCAAATCCTCTTCTATTTCATTAGAAAATTCTGACATGCAGACTGAAACAATCACTTTCAATACCAGCAGTAGACTTCCAGTTAACTCCTTGGTGAGCAGTAGCTTTACTACAGTGATCTAATGAACAACTAGAGTAATAACATTCTGAATTTATGGCAAATGTGTGACACATCTGAATGCCTTCTTGATGGAATCAAAGTAAAAAACTGAAAGCATTTCCTACTGAGGAGACTGCAGTAAATGAGGAAATTAGGAAACTTCATAACAAAGAAGTCTTCCAAGATGGCCACCAGTGAAAGAAGAGCCCAAATGTAGCACAAATATTACCCAGATGTAGCCCACATATAGCCCAATGACAAAAGTGTGCAAAACACTTTTTATTTTTAGTTTTTTTGCAGTTTTATGTAGTGCAGACTGGTCAGGTATTGGAGCGTTGCATCTTAAAACATGACCCCCTACACTACAAAAACACCACTGCACTACCCTAAACCCTAAAACACTACCCCAGCACGACCCCCTACACTACACAAGCACCACTGCACTATCCTAAACCCTAAAACACTACCCCCAGCATGACCCCCTACACTACACAAACACCACTGCACTACCCTAAACCCTAAAACACTACCCCAACACCACTGCACTAACCTAAATCCTAAAACACTACCCCCAGCACGACCCCCTACACTACCCAAACACCACTGCACTACCCTAAAACATGACCCCCTACACTACACAAACACCACTGCACTACCCTAAACCCTAAAACACTACCCCCAGAACGACCCCCTACACTACACAAGCACCACTGCACTACCCTAAACCCTAAAACACTGCCCCCAGCACGACCCCCTACACTACACAAACACCACTGCACTACCTTAAACCCTAAAACACTACCCCCAGCACGACCCTCTACACTGCCCGAACACCACTGCACTGCCCTAAACCCTGAAACACATACCCTAGCACGACCCCCTACACTGCCCGAACACCACTGCACTACCCTGAAACACCACCCCCTTCACGACCCCCTACACTACCCGAACACCACTGCACTGCCCTAAACCCTGAAACACCACCCCCAGCATGACCCCTACACTGCCCGAACACCACTGCACTGCCCTTAACCCTGAAACACTACCCCCAGCAAGACTTCCTACACTGCCCGAACACCACTGCACTGCCCTAAACCCTGAAACACCACCCCCAGCACGACCCCCTACACTGCCCGAACACCACTGCACTGCCCTAAACCCTGAAACACCACCCCCAGCACGACCCCCTACACTGCCCGAACACCACTGCACTGCCCTAAACCCTGAAACACCACCCCCTGCACGACCCCCTACACTGCCCGAACACTACTGCACTGCCCTAAACCCTGAAACACCATCCCCAGCACGACCCCCTACACTGCACGAACACCAAAGCACTGCCCTAAACCCTGAAACACTACCCCCAGCAAGACCCCCTACACTGCCCGAACACCACTGCACTGCCCTAAACCCTGAAACACCACCCCCAGCAAGACCCCCTACACTGCCCGAACACCACTGCCCTAAACCCTGAAACACCACCCCCAGCAAGACCCCCTACACTGCCCGAACACCACTGCACTGCCCTAAACCCTGAAACACCAGCCCCAGCATGACCCCTACACTGCCCGAACACCACTGCACTGCCCTAAACCCTGAAACACCACCCCCTGCACGACCCCCTACACTGCCCGAACACCACTGCACTGCCCTAAACCCTGAAACACCACCCCCAGCACGACCCCCTACACTGCCCGAACACCACTGCACTGCCTTAAACCCTGAAACACCACCCCCTGCACGATCCCCTACACTGCCCGAACACTACTGCATTGCCCTAAACCCTGAAACACCACCCCCAGCACGACCCCCTACACTGCACGAACACCACTGCACTGCCCTAAACCCCGAAACACTACACCCAGCAAGACCCCCTACACTGCCCGAACACCACTGCCCTAAACCCTGAAACACCACCCCCAGCAAGACCCCCTACACCCCCCGTACACCACTGCACTGCCCTAAACCCTGAAACACCACCCCCAGCATGACCCCCTACACTGCCCGAACACCACTGCACTGCCCTAAACCCTGAAACACCACCCCCAGCATGACCCCCTACACTGCCCGAACACCACTGCACTGCCCTAAACAATGAAACACCAGCACCAGCACGACCCCCTACACTGCCCGAACACCACTGCACTGCCCTAAACCCTGAAACACCACCCCCAGCACGACCCCCTACACTGCCCGAACACCACTGCACTGCCCTAAACCCTGAAACACCAGCCCCAGCACAACCCCGTACACTGCCCGAACACCACTGCACTGCCCTAAACCCTGAAACACCAGCCCCAGCACGACCGCCTACACTGCCTGAAAACCACTGCACTGCCCTAAACCCTGAAACACCAGCCCCAGCAAGACCCCTACACTGCCCGAACACCACTGCACTGCCCTAAACCCTGAAACACCACCCCCAGCAAGACCCCCTACACTGCCCGAACACCACTGCACTAAAGCCTGAAACACCACCCCCAGCAAGACCACCTACACTGGCCGAACACCACTGCACTGCCCTAAACCCTGAAACACCACCCCTGCACGACCCCCTACACTGCCCAAACACCACTGCACTGCCCTAAACCCTGAAACACCACCCCTGCACGACCCCCTACACTGCCCGAACACCACTGCACTGCCCTAAACCCTGAAACACCACCCCTCAGCACGACACCCTACACTGCCCGAACACCACTGCACTGCCCTAAACCCTGAAACACCACCCCCAGCACGACCCCCTACACTGCCCAAACACCACTGCACTGCCCTAAACCCTGAAACACCACCCCCTGCACGACCTCCTACACTGCCGGAACACCACTGCACTGCCCTAAACCCTGAAACACCACCCCCAGCACGACCCCCTACACTGCCCGAACACCACTGCACTGCCCTAAACCCTGAAACATCAACCCCAGCAAGACCCCCTACACTGCCTGAACACCACTGCCCTAAACCCTGAAACACCACCCCTTACACTGCACGAACACCACTGCACTGCCCTAAACCCTGAAACACCACCTCCAGCAAAACCCCCTACACTGCCTGAACACCATTGCTCTGCCCTAAATCCTGAAACACTAGCCCCAGCATGACCCCCTACACTGCCCAAACACCACTGCACTGCCCTAGACTCTGAAACACCAGCCCCAGCAAGACCCCCTACACTGCCCGAACACCACTGCACTGCCCTAAACCCTGAAACACCAGCCCCAGCATGACCCCCTACACTGCCCGAACACCACTGCACTGCCCTAGACTCTGAAACACCAGCCCCAGCAAGACCCCTACACTGCCCCAACACCACTGCACTGCCCTAAACCCTGAAACACCAGCCCCAGCATGACCCCCTACACTGCCCGAACACCACTGCACTGCCCTAAACCCTGAAACACCAGCCCCAGCACGACCACCTACACTGCCCGAACACCACTGCACTGCCCTAAACCCTGAAACACCAGCCACAGCACAACCCCCTACACTGCCCGAACACCACTGCACTGCCCTAAACCCTGAAACACCAGCCCCAGCACGACCCCCTACACTGCCCGAACACCACTGCACTGCCCTAAACCCTGAAACACCACCCCCTGCATGACTCCCTACACTGCCCGAACACCACTGCACTGCCCTAAACCCTGAAACACCACCCCCTGCAGCACCCCCTACACGGCCTGAACACCACTGCACTGCCCTAAACCCTGAAACACCACCCCCTGCACTGCCCCCTACACTGCCCGAACACCACTGCACTGCCCTAAACCCTGAAACACCACCCCCAGCATGACCCCCTTTACTGCTCGAACACCACTGCACTGCCCCAAACCCTGAAACACCACCCCCAGCACGACCCCCTACACTGCCCGAACACCACTGCCCTAAACCCTGAAACACCACCCCCTGCACGACCCCCTACACTGCCCGAACACCACTGCACTGCCCTAAACCCTGAAACACCACCCCCTACACTGCCCGAACACCACTGCACTGCCCTAAACCCTGAAACACCACCCCCAGCACGACCCCTACACTGCCCGAACACCACTGCACTGCCCTAAACCCTAAAACACCACCCCCAGCATTACCCCCTACACTGCCCAAACACCACTGTACTGCCCTAAACCCTAGAACACTACCCCCAGCACGACCCCCTACACTACCCGAACACCACTGCACTACCCTAAACCCTAAAATACTACCCCCAGCACAACCCCTACACTACCCGAACACGACTGCACTGCCCTAAACACTCCCCCCAGCACGACCCCTACACTACCCGAACACCACTGCACTGCCCTAAACCCTAAAACACTCCCCCAGCACGACCCCCTACACTACCCGAACACCACTGCACTGCCCTAAACCCTAAAACACTCCCCCAGCACGACCCCCTACACTACCCAAACACCACTGCACTGCCCTAAACCCTAAAACACTACCCCCGCATGACCCCTACACTACCCAAACACCAATGCACTACCCTAATCCCTAAAACACTACCCCCGCATGACCCCCTACACTACCCTAAACCCTAAAACATTACCCCCGCATGACTTCCTACACTACCCAAAGACCACTGCACTACCCTAAACCCTAAAACACGACCTCCTACACTACACAAACACCACTGCACTACCCTAAACCCTAAAACACTACCCACTACACAAACACCACTGCACTAGCCTAAACCCTAAAACACTACCCCCAGCAGTACCCCTACACTAACCAAACACCACTGCACTCACCTAAACCCTAAAACACTACCCCCAGCAGTGCCCCCTACACTACCCAAACACCACTGCACTACCCTAAATCACTACCCCCAGCACGACCCCCTACACTACCCAAACACCACTGCACTACCCTAAACCCTAAAACACTACCCCCAGCACGACCCCCTACACTACCCAAACACCACTGCACTACCTAAACCCTAAAACACTCCCCCCAGCACGACTCCCTACACTACCCAAACACCACTGCACTACCCTAAGCCCTAAATCTACCCCCAGCATGACCCCCTACACTACACAAACACCACTGCACTACCCTAAACCACTACCCCCAGCACGACCCTCTTCACTACCTAAACACAACTGCACAATTTGTTACAGGCGTTGCAACGCAGGCCTGTGGTGCTTACTGGAAGTACCTAGTGGGCTAGTTGGGCCCCAGGGACCCTCAGGATTCAAGGTGACCTAATCCCCCAACTTAAAACGCACCACGGGGCGCGTTTGCACAGTGGTGAAGGGAGGGGGCGGGGCATCCGGTGACATGTGCGCAAACACGCCCTGTCTGCGTTTTAAGTTGGGGAATTAATTCCCTTTGAATCCTGAGGGACCCTGGGGGCCAACTAGCCCACCAGGTACCTTCAGTAAGCACAACGAAGTTGCGTTGCAGAGAGGTGAAAAAAGGTGCGTGGCCTCGGAACGCCTCTCTGCAACTCAGCTCTGTGGTCCTAACTGTAGGTACCTGGGGGGCTAGTTGGGCCCCAGGGACCCTCAGAATTCAAGGGGACTTAATCCCGCAACTTAAAACGCGCCACGGGGTGCGTTTGCACACATGTCACCACAGGCCCCCCTCCCTTCACCACTGTGCAAACGCGCCCTGTAGCGCGTTTTAAGAGGTAGTTTTAATCCCCCTGCCCTATTATGTACTAGGGACTTGCAGAGGAGGTCATGCTAATCACAGGGGTACCCCAACGCATAGTGTTCCCTAGTGTATGTAGGTGTTTTCACTGTATTCTAAGTGTCTTTTAGCATAGCACTGGCTCTGGTTAGTCAGAGTCAGTTACCACCAGTACCCGTCTGAAAAAGTTGTGGGCACAGGATGATTTTGCAACAAGGCCTCTTTCTGCTCCTCTGTTGGTTCTTTCTGCACATCTTTTGCTTCTTTCTGTGCGTTTTTTCTTCTTTCTTCACATGTCCTACCTCTGTAGGCATAGTTAGAAACTAGCATTTAAAAAAACCTTTGAAATTCACTTAAAAAATCATAGGTTTCAGGCACGTTATAGTTAGAAATTAGCATTTAAAAAACCTTTGAAATTCACTGAAAAAACCATAGGTTTCAGACACGTTATAGTTAGAAATTAGCATTTAAAAAACCTTTGAAATTCACTGAAAAAACCATAGGTTTTAGGGACAGTTATAGTTAGTTGGACATTTCACTCGTACAAAACCATAGAAATTCCCCCGTTATAGTTAGTTCAGCTAACTATAACTCGCGCCCCCACAATGCACTGCTGATGATGTCACATATTACATCACTCATGACATGGTCAGTGACATCACTGATGACATCACTGATGACATCTCAAATGACATCACTGATGACATCACTGATGACATCATCCAGTGACTGTGTGTTTCTGTAAAGTTTAAATATGTTTAATATATATAGGGAAAGGCGTATTGAAGAATGAGTGGGTGTATAAGTGTCTGAATGGATGATTTAGTACGTGAGTGACTGACTACAAGTGAGTGATTAAATGTATCTTACTGAATGTATGGGTTAGTGACTAAACTGTGTGAATGTCTGTATCCGTCTGTCTGTTGGTTTGTAAGCGGCTGCATGGCTTTCTGAATAGCTACATGAGTGTCTACATGGGTTATTGATTGATTGTCTGAATATCTGTATGGGTGCCTGAGTGTTTGTGTGGGTGGGGTGTGTGTGACTCTGTGCATAGATGTGTGAGTTGGTGATTCACTGGGTGCATGGTTTCAAGAGTGCATCTGTGATGGACTGTATGGGTGGGTGAGTGTGTGTATGGGTGTGTTAGTGATTGAATGTATATCTCAGTGGTACATGTGTGAGTAACTACATATGTGAAAGGCAGTATATATGTGTGTTGGAGTATATAAATGGCTATAAGTGAGAGTGTGTGATTGTGAGAGTGGCTGTATGGATGAGTGTGTACTTGTATCAGTGATTGTATAAGAGCGTAAGAATGTGCTAGTATTTGTATGAGTAAGTGAGCTGGTGTGTGTATAACTGTATAGGTGAGTAAATGGGTGTGTGATTAAGTTTTTGCATGACTGACTAGGTGTGTGAGTACCTCTATGGATGAGTGGCGGTGTGTGAGTGTTTATATAGGTGTATGAGTGCATATGATAGTCCTGTACTGAGTGACTAAGTATGAGTGACTGTACGGGTGAGTGAGTGGATGTGTGTGTAGACCTAAGAATCAGTGAGTGAGTATGTAGTTTTTGGTGTTGGAGTGTCTATGGTTTTGAGAATGGCAGTCTGTAATTTAGAGTGGGTGTATCAAAAGTTATATTAGGGTGTGAGAAGATGCATGAAATTATCACATGGATGATGTCATCAGTGATGTCATTTGAGATGTCATCAGTGATGTCATCAGTGATGTCACTGACCATGTCATGAGTGATGTAATATGTGACGTCATCAGCAGTGCATTGCGGGGCGCGAGTTATAGTTAGCTGAACTAACTATAACGGGGGAATTTCTATGGTTTTGTACGAGTGAAATGTCCAACTAACTATAACTGTCCCTAAAACCTAAGGTTTTTTCAGTGAATTTCAAAGGTTTTTTAAATGCTAATTTCTAACTATAACGTGTCTGAAACCTATGGTTTTTTCAGTGAATTTCAAAGGTTTTTTAAATGCTAATTTCTAACTATAACGTGCCTGAAACCTATGATTTTTTAAGTGAATTTCAAAGGTTTTTTAAATGCTAGTTTCTAACTATGCCTACAGAGGTAGGACATGTGAAGAAAGAAGAAAAACGCACAGAAAGAAGCAAAAGATGTGCAGAAAGAACCAACAGAGGAGCAGAAAGAGGCCTTGTTGCAAAATCATCCTGTGCCCACAACTTTTTCAGACGGGTACTGGTGGTAACTGACTCTGACTAACCAGAGCCAGTGCTATGCTAAAAGACACTTAGAATACAGTGAAAACACCTACATACACTAGGGAACACTATGCGTTGGGGTACCCCTGTGATTAGCATGACCTCCTCTGCAAGTCCCTAGTACATAATAGGGCAGGAGATTAAAACTACCTCTTAAAACGCGCTACAGGGCGCGTTTGCACAGTGGTGAAGGGAGGGGGGCCTGAGGTGACATGTGTGCAAACGCACCCCGTGGCGCGTTTTAAGTTGCAGGATTAAGTCCCCTTGAATTCTGAGGGTCCCTGGGGCCCAACTAGCCCCCCAGGTACCTACAGTTAGGACCACAGAGCTGAGTTGCAGAGAGGCGTTCCGAGGCCACGCACCTTTTTCACCTCTCTGCAACGCAACTCTGTTGTGCTTACTGAAGGTACGTGGTGGGCTAGTTGGCTCCCAGGGTCCCTCAGGATTCAAAGGGAATTAATTCCCCAACTTAAAACGCACCACAGGGCGTGTTTGCGCACATGTCACCTGAGGCCCCGCCCCTCCCTTCACCACTGTGCAAACGCGCCCCGTGGTGCGTTTTAAGTTGGGGGATTAGGTCACCTTGAATCCTGAGGGTCCCTGGGGCCCAACTAGCCCACTAGGTACTTCCAGTAAGCACCACAGGCCTGCGTTGCAACGCCTGTAACAAATTGTGCAGTTGTGTTTAGGTAGTGAAGAGGGTCGTGCTGGGGGTAGTGTTTTAGGGTTTAGGGTAGTGCAGTGGTGTTTGTGTAGTGTAGGGGGTCATGCTGGGGGTAGATTTAGGGTTTAGGGTAGTGCAGTGGTGTTTGGGTAGTGTAGGGAGTCGTGCTGGGGGAGTGTTTTAGGGTTTAGGGTAGTGCAGTGGTGTTTGGGTAGTGTAGGGGGTCATGCTGGGGGTAGTGTTTTAGGGTTTAGGGTAGTGCAGTGGTGTTTGGGTAGTGTAGGGGGTCGTGCTGGGGTAGTGATTTAGGGTAGTGCAGTGGTGTTTGGGTAGTGTAGCGGTACTGCTGGGGGTAGTGTTTTAGGGTTTAGGGTAGTGCAGTGGTGTTTGTGTAGTGTAGGGGGTAGTGTTTTAGGGTTTAGGGTAGTGCAGTGGTGTTTGTGTAGTGTAGGAGGTCATGTTTTAGGGTTTAGGGTAGTGCAGTGGTCTTTGGGTAGTGTAGGGAGTCGTGTGGGGGTAGTGGTTTAGGGTAGTGTAGGGGGTCTTGCGGGGGGTAGTGTTTTAGGGATTAGGGTAGTGCATTGGTGTTTGGGTAGTGTAGGGGGTCATGCGGGGGTAGTGTTTTAGGGTTTAGGGCAGTGCAGTGGTGTTTGGGTAGTGTAGGGGGTCGTGCTGGGGGAGTGTTTTAGGGTTTAGGGCAGTGCAGTGGTGTTCGGGTAGTGTAGGGGTCGTGCTGGGGAGAGTGTTTTAGGGTTTAGGGCAGTGCAGTGGTGTTCGGGTAGTGTAGGGGGTCGTGCTGGGGGTAGTGTTTGAGGGTTTAGGGCAGTGCAGTCGTGTTCGGGTAGTGTAGGGGTTGTGCTGGGGTAGTATTTTAGGGTTTAGGGCAGTGCAGTGGTGTTTGGGCAGTGTAGGGGGTAATGCTGGGGGTGGTGTTTTAGGGTTTAGGGCAGTGCAGTGGTGTTCGGGCAGTGTAGGGGGTCGTGCTGGGGGTGGTGTTTCAGGGTTTAGGGCAGTGCAGTGGTGTTTGGGCAGTGTAGGGGGTGGTGTTTCAGGGTTTAGGGCAGTGCAGTGGTGTTCGGGCAGTGTAGGGGGTCGTGCAGGGGTGGTGTTTCAGGGTTTAGGGCAGTGGTGTTCGGGCAGTGTAGGGGTTCATACTGGGGGTGTTTCAGGGTTTGGGGCAGTGAAGTGGTGTTCGAGCAGTAAAGGGGGTCGTGCTGGGGGTGGTGTTTCAGGGTTTAGGGCAGTGCAGTGGTGTTCGGGCAGTGTAGGGGGTGCTGCAGGGGTGGTGTTTCAGGGTTTAGGGCAGTGCAGTGGTGTTCGGGCAGTGTAGGGGGCGTGCAGGGGGTGGTGTTTCAGGGTTTAGGGCAGTGCAGTGGTGTTCGGGCAGTGTAGGGGGTCATGCTGGGGCTGGTGTTTCAGGGTTTAGGGCAGTGCAGTGGTGTTCGGGCAGTGTAGGGGGTCTTGCTGGGGCTGGTGTTTCAGGGTTTAGGGCAGTGCAGTGGTGTTCGGGCAGTGTAGGGGGTCGTGCTGGGGGTGGTGTTTCAGGGTTTAGAGTGCAGTGGTGTTTGGGCAGTGTAGGGGGTCATGCTGGGGCTGGTGTTTCAGGATTTAGGGCAGAGCATGGTGTTCGGGCAGTGGAGGGGGTTTTGCTGGAGGTGGTGTTTCAGGGTTTAGGGCAGTGCAGTGGTGTTCGTGCAGTGTAGCGGGGTGGTGTTTCAGGGTTTAGGGCAGTGGTGTTCAGGCAGTGTAGGGGGTCTTGCTGGGGTTGATTGATGTTTCAGGGTTTAGGGCAGTGCAGTGGTGTTCGGGCAGTGTAGGGGGTCGTGCTGGGGGTGGTGTTTCAGGGTTTAGGGCAGTGCAGTGGTGTTCCGGCAGTGTAGGATGTCATGCAGGGGGTGGTGTTTCAGGGTTTAGGGCAGTGCAGTGGTGTTTGGGCAGTGTAGGGGGTCATGCTGGGGGTGGTGTTTCAGGGTTTAGGGCAGTGCAGTGGTGATCGGGCAGTGTAGGGGGTCGTGCAGGGGGTGGTGTTTCAGGGTTTAGGGCAGTGCAGTGGTGTTTGGGCAGTGTAGGGGGACGTGCAGGGGGTGGTGTTTCAGGGTTTAGGGCAGTGCAATGGTGTTCGGTCAGTGTAGGTGGTCTTGCTGGGGGTGGTGTTTCAGGCTTTAGTGCAGTGGTGTTCAGGCAGTGTAGGGGGTCTTGCTGGGGGTGGTGTTTCAGGGTTTAGGGCAGTGCAGTGGTGTTCGGGCAGTGTAGGGGGTCTTGCTGGGGCTGGTGTTTCAGGGTTTAGGGCAGTGCAGTGGTGTTCGGGCAGTGTAGGTGGTTGTGCTGGGGCTGGTGTTTGAGGGTTTAGGGTAGTGCAGTGGTGTTCGGGCAGTGTAGGGGGTCGTGCTGGGGCTGGTGTTTCAGGGTTTAGGGCAGTGCAGTGGTTTTCGGGCAGTGTAGGCGGTCGTGCTGGGGCTGGTGTTTCAGGGTTTAGGGCAGTGCAGTGGTGTTCGGGCAGTGTACGGGGTTGTGCTGGGGCTGGTGTTTCAGGGTTTAGGGCAGTGCAGTGGTGTTCGGGCAGTGTAGGGGGTCGTGCTGGGGGTGGTGTTTCAGGGTTTAGGGCAGTGCAGTGGTGTTCGGGCAGTGTAGGGGGTCGTGCTGGGGCTGGTGTTTCATGGTTTAGGGCAGTGCAGTGATGTTCGGGCAGTGTAGGGGGTCGTGCTGGGGGTGGTGTTTCAGGGTTTAGGGCAGTGAAGTGGTGTTCGGGCAGTGTAGGGGGTCATGCTGGGGGTGGTGTTTCAGGGTTTAGGGCAGTGCAGTGGTGTACGGGCAGTGTAGGGGGTCTTGCTGGTGGTGGTGTTTCAGGGTTTAGGGCAGTGGTGTTCGGGCAGTGTAGGGGGTCTTTCTGGGGGTAGTGTTTCGGGGTTTAGGGCAGTGCAGTGGTGTTCGTGCAGTGTAGGGGGTCGTGCGGGGGTGGTGTTTCAGGGTTTAGGGCAGTGCAGTTGTGTTCGGGCAGTGTAGGGGATCGTGCATGGGGTGGTGTTTCAGGGTTTAGGGCAGTGCAGTGGTGTTCGGGCAGTGTAGGGGTCGTGCTGGGGCTGGTGTTTCAGGGTTTAGGGAAGTGCAGTGGTGTTCGGGCAGTGTAGGGGGTCTTGCTGGGGGTGGTGTTTCAGGGTTTAGGGCAGTGGTGTTCGGGCAGTGTAGGGGGTCTTGCTGGGGGTGGTGTTTCAGGGTTTAGGGCAGTGCAGTGGTGTTCGGGCAGTGTAGGGGTCTTGCTGGGGGTAGTGTTTCAGGGTTTAGGGCAGTGCAGTGGTGTTCGTGCAGTGTAGGGGGTCGTGCTGGCGATGGTGTTTCAGGGTTTAGGGCAGTGCAGTAGTGTTCGGGCAGTGTAGGGGGTCGTGCAGGGGGTGGTGTTTCAGGGTTTAGGGCAGTGCAGTGGTGTTCGGGCAGTGTAGGGGGTCGTGCTGGGGGTGGTGTTTCAGGGTTTAGGGCAGTGGTGTTCGGGCAGTGTAGGGGGTCTTGCTGGGGGTGATGTTTCAGGGTTTAGGACAGTGCAGTGGTGTTCGGGCAGTGTAGGAGGTCTTGCTGGGGGTAGTGTTTCAGGGTTTAGGGCAGTGCAGTGGTGTTCGGGCAGTGTAGGGGTCATGCTGGGGGTGGTGTTTCAGGGTTTAGGGCAGTGCAGTGGTGTTCGGGCAGTGTAGGGGGTCGTGAAGGGGGTGGTGTTTCAGGGTTTAGGGCAGTGCAGTGGTGTTCGGGCAGTGTAGGGGGTCGTGCTAGGGTATGTGTTTCAGGTTTTAGGGCAGTGCAGTGGTGTTCAGGCAGTGTAGGGGGTCGTGCAGGGGCTGGTGTTTCAGGGTTTAGGGCAGTGCAGTGGTGTTCGGGCAGTGTAGGGGGTCGTGCTGGGGTAGTGTTTTAGGGTTTAGGGTAGTGCAGTGGTGCTTGTGTAGTGTAGGGGGTCGTGCTGGGGGTAGTGTTTTAGAGTTTAGGGTAGTGCAGTGGTGTTTGTGTAGTGTATGGGGTCATGTTTTAGGGTAGTGCAGTGTTGTTTGGGTAGTGTAGGGGGTCATGCTGGGGGTAGTGTTTTAGGATTTAGGTTAGTGCAGTGGTGTTTGGGTAGTGTAGGGGGTCGTGCTGGGGGTAGTGTTTTAGGGTTTAAGGTAGTGCAGTGGTGTTTGTGTAGTGTAGGGGGTCGTGCTGGGGGTAGTGTTTTAGGGTAGTGCAGTGGTGCTTGTGTAGTGTAGGGGGTCGTGCTGGGGGTAGTGTTTTAGGGTTTAGGGTAGTGCAGTGGTGTTTGTGTAGTGTAGGGGGTCATGTTTTAGGGTAGTGCAGTGGTGTTTGGGTAGTGTAGGGGTCGTGCTGGGGGTAGTGTTTTAGGATTTAGGTTAGTGCAGTGGTGTTGGGGTAGTGTTTTAGGGTTTAGGGTAGTGCAGTGGTGTTTGTGTAGTGTAGGGGGTCATGCTGGGGGTAGTGTTTTAGGGTTTAGGATAGTGCAGTGGTGCTTGTGTAGTGTAGGGGGTCGTGCTGGGGTAGTGTTTTAGGGTTTAGGGTAGTGCAGTGGTGTTTTTGTAGTGTAGGGGGGTCATGTTTTAAGATGCAACGCTCCAATACCTGACCAGTCTGCACTATATAAAACTGCAAAAAAACTAAAAATAAAAAGTGTTTTGCACACTTTTGTCATTGGGCTATATGTGGGCTACATCTCGGTAATACTTGTGCTACATTTGGGCTCTTTTTTCACTGGTGGCTATCTTGGAAGACTTCTTTGTTATGAAGTTTCCTAATTTCCTCATTTACTGCAGTCTCCTCAGTAGGAAATGCTTTCAGTTTTTTACTTTGATTCCATCAAGAAGGCATTCAGATGTGTCACACATTTGCCATAAATTCAGAATGTTATTACTCTAGTTGTTCATTAGATCACTGTAGTAAAGCTACTGCTCACCAAGGAGTTAACTGGAAGTCTACTGCTGGTATTGAAAGTGATTGTTTCAGTCTGCATGTCAGAATTTTCTAATGAAATAGAAGAGGATTTGAGATCTCACTTAAAACATGCACTAAATTTTCTTTTTGCAGCACTAACCATAATTTCTATGGCAAAATGAACCCCCTCATTTTGTTCCTTTTTAAATTAAATATTTTAAGTGTTACCAGTTTATTCCAATCAAGATGGCTTCAGGTGTGCCATACTTTTGTCATAAGTAAGGCTGGGAAGCTGCAGTAGAACACAAAGGCATCAACTGACAGGCTGCTCCTGTTGAAATATAACAGGAAGATATTTGAGATCTCACTTAAAACATGTCCTAATTTTTCTTTCTACAGCACTAACCATAATTTCTATGGCAAAATGAACCCCCTCATTTTGTTCCTTTTTAAAATAAATGTTTTAAGTGTTACCAGTTTATTCCAATCAAGATGGCTTCAGGTGTGCCATACTTTTGTCATAAGTAAGACTGTTAGCGCTCTAGTTGTTCTTTAGAACACTCTGGGAAGCTGCAGTAGAACACAAAGGCATCAACTGACAGGCTGCTCCTGTTGAAATATAACAGGAAGATATTTGAGATCACACTTGAAACATGTCCTAATTTTTCTTTCCAGAGCACTAACCATAATTTCTATGACAAGATGAACCCCATCATTTTGTTCCTTTTTAAATTAAATGTTTTAAGTGTTACCAGTTTATTCCAATCAAGATGGCTTCAGGTGTGCCATACTTTTGTCATAAGTAAGGCTGTTAGCACTCTAGTTGTTCTTTAGAACACTCTGGGAAGCTGCAGTAGAACACAAAGGAATCAACTGACAGTCTCTGCCCTTGTTGGATGTACATGTTTTACTGAGAATGTCAGACTTCATTCTCACATGACTGAGAAAGATAATGTGAATTTACAGAAAATATGCTCTCATTTTAGCTTCTGGGGCACCTTCCAAAACTGTATGGGACAAGCATGTGAAAATAGTTTTCTCTCAAACATGATTCATGATATCCCAGCAGAAGGTTTTTCACAGGGTAAAATCACCTTAGAACACACCACAATTCCTGAAATTAGTATGGTACCATCAACAAATGAATTCTAATGTAACTAAAGTCTGTTATCACCCTTTATAGTTCTCCTTTTGGTAACCCTCAAAATCTTCGATTCACTACAATGCATTTCAAAGGGGTACTATCATTTATATTGGTCCCAAGATGGCTGCCAGCAATTCCAGGATGAAGTGCTGACAGCCAATCAGATCTCACGATGACATGTGTGGTTAGGCTCCGCCCAGATATATATGTGTTTTTACTTTTGATTTTCTCAGCAACTACTGAACGGATTTACACCATTTAACAAAAAGGGTTCTTTTTGAACCAAGAACTACCTCTTTGCCAAATTTGGTGTAATTCCGTTCAGCAGTTCGGGCTGTAGCCTTGCATAAAGTTTCCTATGGGAAATTGATTTTTTGACTCTTATTTTTTTAATTTCTCCGCAACTACTGAACGGATTTACACCATTTAACAAAAGGGTTCTTTCTGAACCAAGAACTACCTCTTTGCCAAATTTGGTGTAATTCCGTTCAGCAGTTCGAGGCTGTAGCCGTGTCTAAAGTTTCCTATGGGAAAATGAATGGGGAAAACATGTTTTGGGACCCCCTTTTTTCTCGGCCCCCGCTTGACGAATCACCCTGAGACTTTCAGGGTAGGAGCGGACCGGAGCGGGCCATAAAGTTTGAAAATCTCGCGAAGATTCGTCAACCGACGCAAGAGTTATTTCAAATAGAATGTCGCGGATTTCCTATGGAAAATAGGTCCTAACTATAACTATCTACTGGCGACCGCCAGTAGATAATATATATATATATTATCTACTGGCGGTCGCCAGTAGATAGTTATAGTTAGGACCTTTATCCATAGGAAATCCACAACATTCTATTCCCAATAAGTTTGGCGTCGTTTGATGAATCATCGCAAAATTTTCAAAACTAGTGGGGCGCTCCGGTCCGCTCCTGTCTTGAAAGTTTCGGGGTGATTCATCAAGCGGCGGCCGAGAAAAAATGAGGTCCCAAAACGTGTTTTCTCCGTTTTCTCCATGTTAATTCCCATAGGAAATTTTAGCCACGGCTACAGCCCGAACTGCTGAACGGAATTACACCAAATTTTGCAAAAAGGTAGCACTTGCTTCAGAAAGCGACCTTTTTTTTAAATGGTGTAAATCCGTTCAGTAGTTGCGGAGAAATTCAAAAAATAAGAGTGAAAAATCGATTTCCCATAGGAAACTTTATGCAAGGCTACAGCAAAAACTGCTGAACGGAATTACACCAAATTTGGCAAAAAGGTAGTGCTTGGTTCAGAAAGCACCCTTTTTAAAAATGGTGTAAATCCGTTCAGAAGTTGCTGAGACAATCCAAAATAAAAGTTTCGATATTTAGAGGCACGGAGGATCTGCGCACCCTCCCTACCACGAGCTGCATGCTAATTTGCTGTCAACACTCCAAACCAGGAAGTGTTGGCAGCCATCTTGGGGACAAGAAAAGACAAAAACAAGGGCGCAAAACGCAAAAAGGGGGCAGGGTAGAAACACCCTGACCCCCTAGCCCTGCTCAGGGGGTCCTACAAGGACCCCCAGGGCCCAAAATTTTTTTTTTTTTTTTTTTAAATCGGCAGAAAACGCGATGGGTGCGCGGATCCTGCCGATAAAAAAAAAAAAACGAAGCACGGACTCCCGCGCTTCGTGGTTAATTGGCCCCCGGGTGGGCCAAGTCCCGGGGGCATGCGGGGCTTTATTATTAATTATATGGGGGCCTCTAAGGCCCCCAAGACCCGGGGACTGCCACCCCCGGGGCTTTAAACAAAATGGTGCGGGAGGGCTCTGAGCCCTCCCGCAGCCCCGGGGACCGCCACCCCCGGGGCTTCTTTTTAAATTAAATCACCTGTGTGGGGGGCTCCAGCCCCCCACACGCCCCAGGGACCGCCACCTCCCCGGGGCACTACCAAATTTAAAATGCGGGTCCGTTTTGGACCCCCGGGGACCACCACCTCCCCGGGGCTTTGCAGATGTGGGGAGGGGGGCCGCGCGGCCCCTCCTGGAGCCATTGATGGCCCTGGGGACCGCCACCCCCAGGGCCGGCTCCTGCAGTGTCCCGGGGTGCTCACCCCCGGGACACTGTAGTTTGCAATGACAGGACGGGAGCCTCGCGGCTCCCGTCCTGTCATTACAAACTGCTTTGCTTCACTAAAGCGAGAGCAGGAAACCTGCTCTTGCTTCAATGAAGCAAAGCAGATTGCTTTCCACATGGGGAGCTGCATGTCAGCAGCTCCCCATGTGGAAAGCAATGCCGGCTCCCGAGGGACGCGGGGAGCCGGCTGGGACCGCGGGGGGATTGGGGACCCCCCCCACGGTCCCCAACGGAGAGGGCCAGCCCCGGGGGATGGGGTCCCCGGGGCAATTAGTGGCCCGGGAGGGGGGCCACGCGGCCCCCCAAAAAAAAAAAAAAAAATAAAATAAATAAAGGCCTGCCCCGGGGGTGGGGTCCCGGGGCAAAAGGAGGCCTGAGGAGGGGGCCACGGAGCCCCCTGCTTAAAAAAATAATAAAAAGAGTGGCCATGCCCCTGGGGATGGGGTCCCCGGGGCCGGAATCGGCCACGGGAGGGGGGCCACGCGGCCCCCTTCCCGTTTTTTTAAAAGAAAAAAAAGGGGTAAGGCCCTGGGGGATGGGGTCCCCAGGGCCCAAAAAAAGGAAAAAGGAAGGGGGGCCAAACAAAAAAACGATCGGGCCGCAGGCCCCGCCCCCTTCCTTTACCACTCTGCAAACGCGCCCCTGGCGCGTTTGCAGAGGGAGAACGTATTCCCCTTGAATACTGGGGGTCCCTGAGGGCCAACTAGCCCACCAGGAACCTCCAGTATGCGCCAGGGGCTGCGTTGCAGAGAGGTGTACAGAGGCCACGCCCCTTTTACACCTCTCTGCAACGCAGCTCTGTGGCGCTTACTGGAGGTACCTGGTGGGATAGTTGGACCCCAGGGACCCTCAGGATTCAAGGGGACTTAATCCCCCAACTTAAAACACGCCACGGGGCGCGTTTGCACAGTGGTGAAGGGAGGGGGCGGGGCTTCAGGTGACATGTGTGCAAACAGGCCCTGTGGCGCGTTTTAAGATGGGGAATTAAATCCCCTTCAATCCTGAAGGTCCCTGGGGGCCAACTAGCCCACCAGGTACCTCCAGTAAGCGCCACGGAGCTGCGTTGCAGAGTGTTGTAAAAAGGGGCGTGGCCTCTGAACACCTCTCTGCAACGCAGCTCTCTGGCGCATTCTGGAGGTATCTGGTATGCCAGTTGGCCCCTAGGGACCCTCGGGATTGAGGAGGAATTAATTCTCCAACTTAAAACGTGCCACAGGGCGTGTTTGCAGACATGTCACCTCAGGCCCCACCCCCTACCTTCACCATTGTGCAAATATTCCTCTAAAATCAGCCGAACTACGAATTCCGATTTACTCACCTGTTATCAGGAGAGACCTCAGTGCTGCATCTTTGAGCCCAGTACTGATCCTGAAAAGTAATTTTAACCGTACTTACCAGTAACTTGAATTTCTTTCCATAGGCTAACATTGACTGGTTTCACTTGGAAATTCTTCTAAGTGTTGAGTTTTGGAACTTTATAATATTCCTCTAAAATCAGCTGAACTACGAATTCCAATTTACTCACCTGTTATCAGGAGAGACCTCAGTGCTGCATCTTTCAGCCCAGTACAGATCCTGAAAAGTAATTCTAACTGTACTTACCAGTAACTTGAATTTCCTTCCATAGGCTAACATTGACTGGTTTCACTTGGAAATTCTTCTAAGTGTGGAGTTTTGGAACTTTATAATATTCCTCTAAAATCAGCCGAACTACGAATTCCGATTTACTCACCTGTTATCAGGAGAGAACCCAGTGCTGCATCTTTTAGCCCAGCACTGACCCTGATAAGTAATTCTAACCGTACTTACCAGTAACTTGTATTTCCTTCCATTGGAATCCATTGTCTGGTTTTCCGCAGAAAAGTTTCAAAGTGCCGTTTTTCACAAACTACAAATATTCCTTAAAAATCGTCTGTATGACTTAAACGCATTCTTTCAACTGTTTACAGGAGATGCACCAGTGCTGGATCCAGGATCCACCACTGAGTAAGAAAAAGTAACGATAACACTACTTACCTGCTAAGTGAATTTCCTCCCATAGGATAACATTGGTGATTCTATGTGAAAAAGTTTCGAAGTGTCAACTTTTAAAATACAATAATATTCCTTAAAAATCACTACTGTAACCAAAACGCTTTTACTCAACTGTTTACAGGAGATGTCCCAGGACTGAATCTAGGATCCAGTCCTGTGGTTAGAAAAGTAATCCATAAAGTAACTAATTGCATTTAACTAGAAATTCACATTGAGCTCAATGTTACATTGTGTTTGAAATTGTGTTGCCCATTGCAACAACTGTAACTACTGTACTTAAAAGTCTATTGCCTATTTGCAAAGTATTTAAACTAAAGTAATTCATTCTGAGAAAGTATATTTTGTAATGTAATGTATAATGTAATTACAATGTAATTTAAAAAATAAAATATCTAGAAATAAATAGTTTAAAAAAATTTAGTAAATCAGTAACAAAAAAATAAATATAACAATGAATACATTTAAAAATTGTCATTTACAAAACCTTTGAAATTCACTGGAAAAAACCATAGGTTTCAGACATGTTATAGTTAGGAATTAGCATTTAAAAAACCTTTGAAATTCACTGAAAAAACCATAGGTTTCAGGCACGTTATAGTTAGAAATTAGCATTTAAAAAACCTTTGAAATTCACTGAAAAAACCATAGGTTTCAGACACGTTATAGTTAGAAATTAGCATTTAAAAAACCTTTGAAATTCACTAAAAAAAAACATAGGTTTCAGACACGTTATAGTTAGAAATTTGCATTTAAAAAACCTTACAAATTCACTGAAAAAACCATAGGTTTTAGGGACAGTTATAGTTAGTTGGACATTGCACTCGTACAA
This sequence comes from Calotriton arnoldi, assembly GCA_963921515.1. Classification (NCBI taxonomy): domain Eukaryota; kingdom Metazoa; phylum Chordata; class Amphibia; order Caudata; family Salamandridae; genus Calotriton; species Calotriton arnoldi. The sequence continues at coordinate 802,037 of CAWUFW010008110.1, read as the reverse complement.
AACCCGTGAAATTCCCCCGTTATAGTTAGTTCAGCTAACTATAACTCGCGCCCCCGCAATGCACTGCTGATGACGTCACATATTACATCACTCATGACATGGTCAGTGACATCACTGATGACATCACTGATGACATCTCAAATGACATCACTGATGACATCACTGATGGCATCATCCATGTGATAATCTGATGCACCTCCTCACACCCTAATATAACCTTTGATACACCCACTCTAAATTACAGACTGCCATTCGCAAAACCATAGACACTCCAACACCAATAACTACATACCCACTCATTGATTCTTAGGTCTACACACACATCCACTCACTCACCCGTACAGTCACTCATACTTACGGTCACTCAGTACAGGACTATCATATGCACTCATACTTCTATATAGACACTCAAACACCGCCACTCATCCATAGAGGTACTCACACACCTAGTCAGTCATGCAAATAATTAAACACACTGCCATTTACTCACCTATACAGTTATACACACACCAGCTCACTTACTCATACAAATACTAGCACATTCTTACGCTCTTATACAATCACTGATGCAAGCACACACTCATCCATACAGTCACTCTCACAATCACACACTCTCGCTTATAGCTATTTATATACTCCAACACACATATATACTGCCTTTCACATATGTAGTTACTCACACATGTACCACTGGGACATACATTCACTCACTAATACACTCTTACACACACTTACCCACCCATACAGTCTATCACAGATGCACTCTTGAAACCATCCACCCAGTGAATCACCCACTCACACATCTATGCACAGAGTCGCACCCACCCCACCCACACAAACACTCAGGCACCCATACAGATACTCAGACAACCAATCAATAACTCATATAGACACTCATGTAGCTATTCACAAACCCATGCAGCCACTTACACAGCAACAGACAGACGGATACAGACATTCACCCAGTTTAGTCACTAACCCATGCATTCAGTAAGATACGTTTAATCACTCACTTATAGAGTTAGTCACGCACCTACTAAATCATCCATACAGACACTTATACACCCACTCATTCAATACGCCTTTCCCTATATATATTAAAAATATTTAAACTTTACAGAAACACACAGTCACTGGATGATGTCATCAGTGATGTCATTTGAGATGTCATCAGTGATGTCATCAGTGATGTCACTGACCATGTCATGAGTGATGTAATATGTGATGTCATCAGCAGTGCATTGCGGGGGCGCGAGTTATAGTTAGCTGAACTAACTATAACGGGGGAATTTCACGGGTTTTGTACGAGTGCAATGTCCAACTAACTATAACTGTCCCTAAAACCTATGGTTTTTTCAGTGAATATATATATATATATATTATAAATCATTTAGCAAATCATTTAAATTGATGAATATAGACATTTATTTACCAAAGTGGGACAGGAAGTGACGTTATGCGATTTATGATGCCCTTTGACATTTGATGACTCCCTGTCCTAGCCTTAGACCTTTAACAGACTCTTGTTTGATGTTGAGGGTCTAGTGACAGGGTGAGAAGTGGTGGTAACTGCATTTAAATACCTGTATGCTTTCTGTTCCTATTGCTGCCTTCATAACAACCAAGACAAAGTAAGCAAGGGCAATGCCGTCAGTACCCTTGAGCAAAGAAGGGGTAGAGGGTGTGACTGTTGTCTAACAATAATTGTTGTCCATGTCTGTGAAAATGAAGAACCAAAACACTGTAAGACATGGCTGGACAGTGAACTGAACAACCTGCGCTTCTGCTTTCGCCTGTGAATCCTAGGTGTTTTCCTGTGTATTCTTCATTCTTTCTTGCTGCAGTTAACCTCTGGTGAGAAAAACACACCACAAATGATTTTATAGTTAGGCTTAGATTTTACACACACAAAACCATAGAAATTCAGCACCTCTAGTAACTATAACTTATGCCACCCACAAGGATGTCACTGACCATTTCGTGAGAGATGCAATATGTGCGATAATAAGCAGTGCATTGTCGGAGCATAAGTTATAGTTAGCTCAGGTAACTATAATTGCTGAATTTTTATGGTTCTCTGCGTGTGAAATTTGAGCCTAACTATAACATAATTTAATGTTATTTCATAACTACAATGTCCCTGTAACCTTTGTTTTTCTTAGTGAATTTTATGGTTTTTCAAATTGTATTTCCTAGCTGTAACCTGTAGCCTTTGTGAGTGGGTGTGTAAGTGGCTGTATGTTGGTGTGTTAGTGGCTGTATGGGTCTCTGAGTGGGTGTATGAGTGTCTGTATGGGTATATGAGAGGGTTTGTGAGTAGTTTTGAGGGTGTGTAATTGGATTTGTGGGACTGTGAGTGGGTGTGTGAGTAGCTTTGTGGGCATATGAGTATGTGTGTGAGTGGTTTTGTGAGTGTTAGAGAGGATGTGTGAGTGACTGTATGGGTCTGTGAGTGACTGTATGGTTGTGTGGGTGTGTGAGTGGATGTGAGAGTGGGTGTGTAAATGTGTGAGTGGCTGTGTGGGTGTGTCAGTAGCTGTGTGAGTGACTGGGCCAGAGCGGAACATCATCTGTCCTTTTATCCAACAAGAGTCCACATTTTTGCACAAAATGTCAACCCAACTGTGGCACCTTTCTACAGGTTAATTAGTAAGTGCTAACTCATTGAGTAAATGTCTAGTGCATATTCTACACTACAACTGTGTAATGGAGCAGGAGGAAATGTCTCCAGTGTTCTTGTGTGCGTTTAATTTCGGCAATGTGATTGTTCCTCAAGCATCTTCGTACACAAATCTGTGATAACATGAATCCTTCTATAAAGAATATGAGACAAGACTACAAAGAGGTGAATCTCCACCAAACAAGGGTACTTCCTCCTAACTATATGAAGTAAGTGCTTCTTTGTTTGGTGGAGATGTCCTAATATTCCTCTGCATAGAGAAACCGTCACCAAGATTGGCCGGAAACTTGCTCTGGGTTCTTTTGGTAAGTTGTCCATCAACATGGGAAAATGCCGGAAGACCTTTGCCTACTACTGAGGAGAATTGTGTGGGGCCAAATGGGCAGAGCTTCCCCAGGTGATTTGCACATTTGCCTACTTGTAGTGATTTAAAAGGAGAACCATACACTCTGCTCTCACCAGGAGATGACAAGAAAGAACCCACTCATCACAATCACTACAGATTGCGCTTCGATAGATCAATAATGCATTCACCTCCATCAAGGATTTCAGATAGTTTTTAGGTCTCGGTTAGACAGCGCATGTCTCGAATAGACATGTTGTTTTTAATCTGTGGGCTTCAGCACACCCACAGACTTCCTATTTATCTGCACCATCATCTGTCTCACATTCATTTTTTGTCACCATTTGTGCCTGGCATGCCTCTTCTTGTATTTAGCCTTCCCCACAAAGTATGGTCCAAGTACTTGTAAATATCCACTGCTCTCGTTTTTACAACCATATTAGGACCTACTTTTTTCTTAATTTTTTAGCACTCTACACAGTGCTCGTGCTTTTACCAGCTCCGTTTCCTCCTGCCCGTCCTCATGTCCCATCCACAGTTCACCCCCTCCCGTCACTGCTTTTCCCTCCGTTGTTGCTTTCCATGCTGTCTCTACTTGCTCCCTCGCACCTCCCAGTGTTTGACTCATCCACAAATCACCCCCTCCCCGACCCTGCCACTTCCTTAAACACCAAGTTTAGTTTGTTTAGTTCTAGTGATTGGTGGTGTTCTGCCTTTGAATGTCCTGTTAGTGTATAGATGATGAGCTGATTTGAGCATGTGTGCACAGCTGCTAGTACTTGGCACTCGTGAAGTCTGTTTATTTTCCACACGTGTGGGTACAAGGTGTGTGTGTGCGCACGTGTTTACGCCATATGTGGTCATTTGGCAATGGTGTTTATAGCTAGAAAATCAGACCACGTATGAATCAGGTATGCGTTATCACAGGGCATGTCACAGCGTCTAAAGTACCTATGTCTTCTGCTGTAATTGCTGCTGCGCAGAATGATTGAACTATCTGTGTCTCATCTTGTTGCTTCTCATTTCATAGGGTGGGACTCTATTTCTTCAAATTTGGCTTGTCTGGACACTTTCCTACTTTTTCTGCATTCACCGGTGAAGTGTTTCCGTGTGCCATTGTTGCTCAACTTGAATTCTCTTCAAAGGAGCCAAGAGTCTTGATGTCATCAATATGTGCCTGCCCCTCAGTGTCCATGGCAAAAGTAGTGCTTTTAATGTGTTTGCCAATGCAATGTATTTTTCATGTTCACTACTGTAAACCAGGTTAACCCTGTGATACTTTCTGTTGTTTTTGTGCAGTTTTATATAGCGTCAACACCACCTGAAGGTAGTGGAGCACTTTACACTAGCACCAGTTCCTTTTCAGAAGGACACATTCATTTTTGTAGGCATGGGGAGACTAACCGATTTGTCCAAAATCAAGGATGTGAAGCAGATGCCGAAACTCAAACCCAGTTTCCCAGCTCCATAGTTGGCAACTGTGACCCTTATGCCACATCCTCTCCCAAGAGGATGCCACATCGTCTCCCTAGCCTCGGCCTCAGTTCCACATTTTGGGATTACAGCCAAATCCCTTAATCTCCCCGTGGCAGCCCGCATTTGCTGTTGGTTGCCCGTTCACCTCCCGCTGTCACTCCTTGCCCCGCTGAACTCCATTGCACTGATCCCCTCCTCCCCCGACTCTGCTTTTCACATTTGTTTGTGCAGTTTTGTATAGTGCCACCACCACCCAAAGGTATTGGAGTGCTTTACATTATCACCAGTTACTTTTTTGTGCAGTTTTATATAGTGTTAACACCACCCAAAGGCATTGGAGCACTTTACATTAACACCCGTTGCTTTTCACAAGGACACCATAAACTTAGACAAATCACTGAATCTCCATATGGCAGTCGGCATTTGCTGTTCGTTGCCCATCAACCTCCTGCCCGTCACTGCTGGTCTAAGCGAAACTCCTGTTGCACAGATCCCTTATTCCACCGACCGTATTTGGCCAGGCCCTGGGGGGGTATATGTTCCCGGGGCCAAAATTGACCTGTGGAGTGGGGCCAAGCAAGTCCCCATTATAATAAAAAAGAAACCCCCTGGGACCTGGCCCACCTGGGGGCATATAGAAAACATGCACGGGACAATTTTGCCACAGATTTGTGGATCCACTGCGATTTTGTGGTAAAATTGACAAAAAAAAATGCTTTCAACCCTGCCCCCTTATGTTTATTTTTCTTGGGAATCGTAGGAGTCCGAGTCCCAAAGATGGGTTCCAACACCTGGTTGAAGCATTGGTAGTCATTCAGATCTCAGCATGAGATCTGTCGGACCTGCGGAGGATTTGAGCCCCTAGATATCTATATTGCTTTTTTTTCTTAAATAACTCCAAAACTATTGAAGGGATTAACTCCAAATTACAAAAAGGGCTCTTTCTGGACCAAGAGCTAGCTTTCTGCCAAATTTGGTGTAATTTCATCCAGCAGGTAGGGCTGTAGTTGTGTTCAAAATTCCTATGGGAAATTGCATAGGGAAAATGTGTTTTGGGACCCCCTTTTTCTTGTCCCCTGCTTGACAAACCCCCCCGAAACTTTCCACACAGCAGCTGAACTCAGGTGTGTACTAGTTTTGAAAATGTTGTGAAGATTTGTCAAACGGCGCCAAAGTTCTTAGCAAAACAAAAGATGCTTTTCCTATGGAAACCAGTTCCTAACCGACCACCAGTAGGTAATGTATATATTATACATAAAGGGCCCTCTTCATCTAATGGTCTTCCGTACCATTCACATTTTTCTTCCACCCACTACAGCAAACCTAATGTTGCAGGGGGTCAACCCACTTCAGCCACTGGTTAATGTCACTGTGAGTCATGGAATGCTGTTCTTTCACAATGAGTGCACCCAGAGACAAAGTAGCCCTTTTTGTAATTTGGAGTTAATCCCTTCATGTTTTCTATATGCCCCCAGGTGGGCCAGGTCCCAGGGGGTTTCTTTTTTATTATAATGGGGACTTGCTTGGCCCCACTCCACAGGTCAATTTTGGCCCCGGGAACATATACCCCTGGACTACACTACAGTGGCAATGTGTGTTTTTTGAGCCCAAAAGATATGTGCCATTTTTTTAAATACCTGTTAGGGTCCTGCTGCTCCCTCAACAATAAACTTTTACAGAAACCAATGAAAAAAATATATATGAGTATTGACCAAGTCAATTGACTTTGCCAATACTTGTTTTGTTGTGATTCATGTTTTTAGATTCTGCATGTGAGATTAGAGCTTTAGTGTGACATGTGCACGTTTGTCATGGAGAAAATCACTGCTGATTAGCAGGAGGAGATGGAAAGCAATTTGAGCCTAGTGAAAATTTACAGTATGCAAAATGGAAGAAAAGAAATTGACAGAAACATATTTTATAAGAAGATATTTATTTTACGAACAGTTATTTACTGTTCTAGTCGGTTTTGCTGTTTTAACCCTTTCAGTGCTCACGACGGAGCGGTTCCGTCATGAGCCACGGTGGGCGTGTGCTCATGACGGAACCGCTCCGTCATGGCACCCACCCATGGGGGAAGCGCTGGTGCTCCCCCCATGGGCAGCCCAACATCGTGCCGCAAAGGGGGATGGCAGAGGAAGAGCTTCCGCTGCCACTCCGACCCCCTCTCGGCGATCCTGTGACGTCAGCGTGCACAGCGCGCGCCGACGTCATCAGGAAGCGCTGGACGCCTGGAAACCATTTGTTTCCAGGCGTCGAGGGAGGCAGGGTAAGTTTTCTCTGCTCCGGTGGGGTGGGGGGGGCCAGATCTGTTAGTATTGAGGCATCGGGGGAGAGGAAAGAGTGTTTCCTTCCCCCTGATGTCTCAATGCAGGGCATTCCTGCTGCACGATCGCGCACAGCTTCGCGTTCGTGCAGCAGGAATGCCCCCACTAGACACCAGGGATGCCTTTTATCATGAAAGGAAGCGACCCCTTGGGCAAGGGTCGCTTCCTTAGGGGTATAATTAATTTGAAGACTTTTCTGCCCCCCCCCCCGGGGGACAGATCGCCCGATTTTTTGGGGCGTTTCTGGCCCGGGGGGGGCAGAAAAGCCCACCAGGGATGCCTTTTATCATGAAAGGAAGCGACCCCTTGGGTAAGGGTCGCTTCCAGGGGCCTTATTTTAAAAAAAAAGTATATTCTGTCCCCCCTAGGGGCAGATTGGTTTGTTTATTTGGCCTTTCTGCCCCCAGGGGGTGCAGAAAACCCCACTAGACACCAGGGAATTTTTTTAAATTAAATTGGAAGTGACCCCTTGGGCAAGGGTCGCTTCCTTAGGGGGATAATTATTTTGAAGACTTTTCTGCCCCCCCTGGGGACAGATCGCCTGCATTTATTGGCGTTTCTGGCCCCGGGGGGGCAGAAAAGCCCACTAGAGCCTGGGATGTTTTAAAAATTAAAATGGAAGCGACCCCTTGGGCAAGGGTTGTTTCTAGGGGCCATATTTAAAAAAAAAAGTATATTCTGGGTCTGTTTATTTGGCCTTTCTGCCCCCAGGGGGGGCAGAAAACCCCACTAGACACCAGGGAGTGTTTTAAATTTTAAATGGAAGCGACCCCTTGGGCAAGGGTCGCTTCCTTATGGGCCTTATTCATTTTTAAGACTTTTGTGCCCCCCCCCCTGGGGACAGATCGCCTGCATTTTTTGGCGTTTCTTGCCCCAGGGGGGGGCAGAAAAGCCCACTAGAGCCAGGGATTTAAAAATAAATAAATTGGAAGCGACCCCTTGGGCAAGGGTCGCTTACAGGGACATTTTTTTAAGTGTATTGCAGATCGGCCCGTTTATTTGGCCTTTCTGCCCCCAGGGGGGGCAGAAAACCCCACTAGACACCAGGGAGCTATTTAAAATTAAAATGGAAGCGACCCCTTGGGCAAGGGTCGCTTCCAGGGGCAGATTTTTTTAATGTGTGTATTCTGCCCCCCCTGGGGGCCGATCAACCTGTTATTTTGGCCTTTTTGCACCCGGGGGGGGCAGAAAATCCACTAGGCACCAGGGATCTTGTTTTGTGTGTAATGGAAGCGACATGGTTGCTTCCAAGGGGGAAAAATTGGGTTAATGTTTTTTCTGCCCCTCCTGGGGACAGATCTGCCCCTTTTTTGGCCTTTCTGCCCTAGGCGGGAGGGGGGAGGCAGAAAACCCTTCTAGGCACCAGGGATTTATTTCTTTAGCAAGGGGGGCACATTTCTGTCTGCTGTTTTCTGCCCCACCTGGGGGACAGATCGGTCTGGCAGACACCCTCACCCGATCCCTTGGGCAAGATCACCCCCCATTTTTCTCAGCCCTATTTGAAGGCCCATCTGGCAGATTGACTATTTGGGTAGTGACATAGCGTGTTATAACGTTAATTGTTTTATTTCTTGTGAATTGCAATTGTAATGCTTTATTTCTCCCTTTTTGTTTTAGTTCAAGGCTGTTGCTCTTTAGACTGTTCCAGGTTGCGGTTTCGTTACTGGTGGTTCTGCTGTTTGTGTAGTTGCATGTGTTTGGTAAGAGACTTTTTTTTGTACAATGTAAATGAGTTTCCTTTCTCTGCATGAATGTGTTTTTTGCAAATGGTGTAATAATAGCAGTATGTTTGGCTTCTGTTTTTTGAGTGTCAAAAACTTTTTGCATTTGTGCTCGATGTGTATTTTGTTGTCTTGTGAGTAATTGGTTTTGTTTTTTTCTTTCTAGTGGGATATCGTTGGTTTTTGCTGTCTCTCTGCAGAGTAGGTGCTGGTGAGTGTAGCGGTCTCATCCAAGTGAATCGTAGAGTTTTTGAGTATATAGATCTTTGTGATAAAGGTACACATTTTTTTACTTATTTTGCACAGTGTTGGTTGTTGTTGACTTGTTTGTGCAGTCTCCTTTCTTAGTAAGGATAATGGCTAGCCGCAGGATTACTGCTCAGCAGGTTGTTGGTATGCTTTTTGAGTCTTCCTCTGACCATGGTTCAGAGACTGACTCTGCTTCTGAGGCAGAGGAGGGAGGGGAAGATTCAGGCAGTGAGTTTTCTCTCCACGTGGAATCATCGGATGATGAAGCTACTCTCAGTGCGGATGAAGCGACTCTTAGTGCGGATGAAGTGCCTGTTTTAGCGGAGGACATTGATGTGCCGATAGTGCAGCAAGAGGCATCTGTGCTGCAGCCTGGGGCTGCAAGGCTTCCAGTTGGAAGTGATGACCTCTGGGTTGCCCCAGGCATGGTGCAGCTGGCATTGCCAGACTTTACTGGTGTTCCAGGGTGTAGAGTGAATACAGAAGTTTTTTTGCCGATAAAGTTTTTTCAGTTGTTTATGGACGATGTATTTTTGGCAGAGATTGTTGAGCAGACTAATTTGTATGCCGAACAGTTTTTGAGGGACAACAGTGCCAGCCTTAAGCCCCACTCTAGAGCTACCCGGTGGACTCCCACAAATCTGGAAGAGATCAAGAAGTTCTTGGGTTTAACTTTTTTGATGGGCTTGCTAAGGAAGCCATCAATGTCTTCATATTGGTCTACTAGTCCCTTAATGGCAACGGCTATATTTCCGGCAGTCATGAGTCGTGATAGGTATTTGCTTCTGCTTCAGATGCTGCATTTTGTCGATAATGGTTTAGCGTTGCCATGAGATCACCTTGAGTGTGACCGTCTTTTTAAGATTCGGCCTGTCATTGATCACTTTGTAGATCGATTTTCTGAGATCTATGCTATAGCAGTGGATGAGTCTTTGGTCTTGTTCAAGGGCCGCTTGGTTTTTAGGCAATACATTCCTAGTAAGAGGGCACGCTATGGAATTAAGCTGTATATGCTGTGTGACAGTAGGACTGGATATGTCTCTAATTTCAGGGTGTACACCGGTAAGGAATGCAGGATTAATCCCCCTGGTTGTCCGTCCACTTTTGGAGTGACTGAGAAAATTGTGTGGGAACTTGGTAGAGGACTTTTTAACAAAGGTCACCATTTATATGTAGATAACTTCTACACTGGTGTGCGGTTGTTCAGGGAATTGGCCAAAGTGGACACTGTTGCTTGTGGCACAATCCGCTCTAACTGTATAGGTTTCCCAAAAGAACTAGTTTGTCAAAAGCTTGTGCGGGGACAGTGCAGTGCGTTGCGTTGCGTTGCGAGGAACTTCTAGCTGTGAAGTTTTCAGACAGGAGAGATGTCTACATGCTGACTACCATCCATGATGAAAGCACTTCACCTGTGGCTGTTTGGGGTCAGGTTGCTGAAGCACGCAAACCTGTGTGCATTTTAGACTATAATAGGCACATGGGTGGTGTTGACAGAGTAGATCAGAGGTTGGAACCTTAAGCTGCTCTTCGTAAGGCTTACATTTGGTATAAAAAGATGGCTATCCATCTTTTCCACTTGGCAACCTTTAATGGTTTTCTTGTATTCAAGGATTCTTGTCCTGAGTCAAAGATGACTTTTGCTAAGTTTCAGGAGTCTGTAATAGGCAGCCTTGTTTTAGTGGAACAGGCAAGTGTTCCTAGAGTTGGAGTGGTGGAGGATGTGGCTAGATTGAAAGATCGCCACTTTCCTGATCACATTCCTCCCACACCCTCAAAAGACTTTCCCAGTAGGAGATGTAGAGTCTGTTGGCGAAGAGGTATGCGGAAGGAGACTCGTATGTACTGCCCCGAGTGTCCTTCTAACCCTGGGCTGTGTGTGCCTGCTTGTTTTAGAATGTACCACACACAAAATAATTTTTGGGAGCATCCGTGAGTGGTAAAGTGAACTGCCTGGTCTCTATTGTTTTATATTTTTTGTTCAGTTTCAAGGTTGGCATTTGTGCAATGTATTTAGTTTCAGATTTTGTGTTAGTAGATTTGTATCTATTTGCAATTTGTTTGAGTTTTCTTTTTTGTATAAAAAAATCCTAAATGTGATGGCGGTGTGTGTAGGCTGGCACTTGGCTGATGGTGTGTGTAGGCTGGCACTTGGCTGGTGGTGTGCGTGGACTGGCGCTTGGCTGGCGGTGTGTTTGGACTGGCGCTTGGCTGGCGGTGTGTTTGGACTGGCGCTTGGCTGGCGTGTGTGCGTGGACTGGCGCTTGGCTGGCGGTGTGTGTGGACTGGCGCTTGGCTGGCGGTGTGCGTGGACTTGCGCTTGGCTGGCGGTGTGCGTGGACTGGCGCTTGGCTGGCGGTGTGCCTGGACTGGCGCTTGGTTGGTGGTGTGCCTGGACTGGCGCTTGGCTGGCGGTGTGCCTGGACTGGCGCTTGGCTGGCAGTGTGCGTGGACTAGCGCTCGGCTGGCGGTGTACGTGGACTGGCGCTTGGCTGGCGGTGTGTGAGTAGTGACTTGCTGCTGGTCACTACACACACTGCTAGCCAAACGCCACTCCACGCAATCCGTGAGCTGGTGTGGTTGCTGTGTCAGGAATGTGGGCGTGTGAAAGTGATGGGCCCTTGAATGGCGCTGTCTGCTGGTGTGAGTGTTGTAATGTGCTGGGCCCGCGGCTGGGGGTGTGAATGGTTTTGTATGTGTCACACGTATGAAAGGTGTATGAATGGCCTGTAAAGAGGTTGGTGCCTTGTCGTGGCTTTACAGCTCACGAGCTGTGAGTCAATGGTTCAGTTTCTCGTCTTTCCAATTATTAACAGTGCATTTCATTTTTGGGAAATCTCTGGTTAATACAACTGTATATACTGAACCATTACTCACCCTCGTACCAAATCCAACCAGTATGTCTGTGTGCTTGAGGAATAGGTGGTTGTGCAGAAATATTCGTCTTTTCTGTCTTTCTCAACCAGGGTGTACCTTATCCCTTTTTGTGAATGTTGTAATGTGTTGGTTTTGTGCCTGGTGGTGTGAATGGTCTTGTGTGTATCACGTATGAAAGCTGTGTGAATGGCCTGTAAAGCGGTTGGGGCCTTGACGTGGCTTTACAGCTCACGAGCTGCGAGTCACTGGTTCAGTTTTTTGTCCTTTCAATTATTGACAGTGCATTTCATTTTTGTGAAATCTCTTGTTAATAAAATTGTATATATTGAACCATCACTCGCCCTTGTGCCAAATCCAACCAGTATGTGTGTGTGCTTGAGGAATAGATGGCTGTGCAGTTATCTTTGTCTTTTTTGTCTCTCTGCCAAGGTGTACATTCCATCTAAAAATAACCTACCTACTGTAGATATTGTCGTAAACTAAACACCCATGGGAGTACATGGTGATGTCTCTCTTGTGGATCCCAACAAGTTATCTTACCCACAATGTCCTGCAAACCTCTAAATGTGTCTGTTACATTTTCCTTGCATTTTTGTGCCAAAATTTTCACGCTGCAGAAAGAAACAACAAATTTCCTACCCCCCCGCCTTTCTCCAAGTATCCCAATAGAAATGGTACCTCACTCTCGTGGGTGGGTCAACGTTTTGGGCCCTTGCCTGTCACGGGTACTTGGGCCTCCCACAGAAGTGAGGCACCATTTTTATCGGGAGACCTGGGGAAACGCTGGGTGGTAGGAAATTTGTGTCAGCCCGGTGATGCCACAACTTTCCCACACAAAAATGTGTGGAAAAAGTGATTTTTTCAGCTAAATTTGAGGTTTGCAGGGGATTCTGGGTAAGAAAACGTTGGGGGATCCACGCAAGCCATACCTCCCTGGAATCCCCCAGGTGTCTAGTTTTCAGAAATGTGTGGGTTTGGTAGGTTTCCCTAGCTGGCCGCCGAGCACGGGGCCAAAAACCCAGGTGACCCCCCTTGCAAAACCAGGTTGTTTTGTGATAGGCAATTTTGATGTCGCCTCAATACGTTTTGGGCCCTTGCCTGACGCGGGTACTTGGGCCGCCCACACGAGTGAGGCACCATTTTTATCGGGAGACCTGGGGGAATGCTGGGTGGTAGGAAATTTGTGTCAGCCCAGTGATGCCACAATTTTCCCACACAAAAATGTGTGGAAAAAGTGATTTTTTCAGCTAAATTTGAGGTTTGCAGGGGATTCTGGGTAAGAAAACGTTGGGGATCCACGCAAGCCATACCTCCCTAGCATCCCCCGGGTGTCTAGTTTTAAAAAATGTATAGGTTTGCTAGGTTTTCCTAGGTGCCGGCAGAGCTAGGGTTAAAAAACTACAGCTAGGCACTTTGCAAAAAAAGGGTCATTTTTCACAGTGAAAATGTGGTGTCCACCTTGCGTTTTGGGCCGTTTCCTGTCGCAGGCACTAGGCCTACCCACACAAGTGAGGTACCATTTTTCTCGGAAGACTTTGGGGAACGCGGGGTGGGTGGAATTTTGTGGATCCACGCAGATTCCAGAACTTTCCACCACAGAAAAGTGAGGAAAATGTGTTTTTTTGGACAATTGTTTAGGTTTGCAAGGGATTCTGGGTAACAGAACCTGGTGAGACCCAGTCAAGTCACCCCATCCTGGATTCCCCTGGGTGTCTAGTTTTCAAAAATGTATAGGTTTTCTAGGTTTCCCTAGGTGCCGGCAGAGCTAGGGTTCAAAACCTACAGCTAGGCACTTTGCAAAAAAAGGGTAATTTTTCACTGCGAAAATGTGGTGTGTCCACCTTGCGTTTTGGGCCGTTTCCTGTCACGGGCACTAGGCCTACCCACACAAGTGAGGTACCATTTTTCTCGGAAGACTTTGGATGACGCGGGGTGGGTGGAATTTTGGGGATCCACGCAGATTCCAGAACTTTCCACCACAGAAAAGTGAGGAAGATGTGTTTTTTTTGACACTTTTTAGGTTTGCAAGGGATTCTGGGTAACAGAACCTGGTGAGAGCCAGTCAAGTCACCCCATCCTGGATTCCCCTGGGTGTCTAGTTTAAAAAAATGTATAGGTTTGCTAGGGTTCCCTAGGTACCTGCAGAGCTAGGGTTCAAAAACTACAGCTAGGCACTTTGCAAAAAAAGGATCAATTTTCACTGTGAAAATGTGGTGTGTCCACCTTGCGTTTTGGGCCGTTTCCTGTCGCGGGCACTAGGCCTACCCACACAAGTGAGGTACCATTTTTCTCGGAAGACTTTGGGGAACACGGGGTGGGTGGAATTTTGGGGATCCATGCAGATTCCAGAACTTTCCACCACAGAAAAGTGAGGAAAATGTGTTTTTTTGACAATTTTTTAGGTTTGCAAGGGATTCTGGGTAACAGAACCTGGTGAGAGCCAGTCAAGTCACCCCATCCTGGATTCCCCAGGGTGTCTAGTTTTCACAAATGTATAGGTTTGCTAGGTTTCCCTAGGTGCCGGCAGAGCTAGGGTTCAAAAACTACAGCTAGGCACTTTGCAAAAAAAGGGTCATTTTTCACTGTGAAAATGTGGTGTGTCCACCTTGTGTTTTGGGCCGTTTCCTGTCACGGGCACTAGGCCTACCCACACAAGTGAGGTACCATTTTTCTCGGAAGACTTTGGGGAACGCGGGGTGGGTGGAATTTTGGGGATCCATGCAGATTCCAGAACTTTCCACCACAGAAAAGTGAGGAAAATGTGGTTTTTTGGACAATTTTTTAGGCTTGCAAGGGATTCTGGGTAACAGAACCTGGTGAGAGCCAGTCAAGTCACCCCATCCTGGATTCCCCTGGGTGTCTAGTTTTCAAAAATGTATAGGTTTGCTAGGTTTCCCTAGGTACCGGCAGAGCTAGGGTTCAAAAACTACAGCTAGGCACTTTTCAAAAAAAGGGTCATTTTTCACTGTGAAAATGTGGTGTATCCACCTTGCGTTTTGGTCCGTTTCCTGTTGCGGGTACTAGGCCTACCCACACAAGTGAGGTATCATTTTTCTTGGCAGACTTTGGGGAACGCGGGGTGGGTGGGATTTTGTGGATCCACGCACATTCCAGAACTTTCCACCACAGAAAAGTGTGGAAAATGTGTTTGTTTTGACAATTTTTTAGGTTTGCAAGGGATTCTGGGTAACAGAACCTGGTGAGAGCCAGTCAAGTCACCCCATCCTGGATTCCCCTGGGTGTCTAGTTTTTTAAAATGTATAGGTGTGCTAGGTTTCCCTAGGGGCCGGCAGACCTAGGGTTCAAAAACTACAGCTAGGCTTGTGACATAAGCCTTTTTATAGTACTCTTGAGGACGGTTTCAGTACCCTGCCACAGATGTACAGTGTCTGTGGTTGGTCAGGGATTCTCAGAAGTCTACTAAGTTGCAGATTTATTTTACGGTAACTGAGAGAAAGTGCCTCTTTTTGCCTCGTCACCTCTATTTTTATTGGGTTGATGCAATTCGTATTTGATTTCTGCACATTGGGCCTCCTCTGTCCAGTCCCCAATGTAGGTGCAATAACCCTTAAAACACGAGAAAATTATCTAATTTGTGAAATTGTCTAAAATTGGCAAATTCCACTCTTGAGTAAGGCCATAATATATGGTAGAAACAAATATACCAAGGCCATGGAAAAGTTAAATATCACCGGTGAGCTGCAGCACATTTGCCTTCCATTATGTTGGCAAAGAAACATGTCAGTGTAGCCTGACTCCTGCTGCTTGTAAACCTGCAGACGAACCTGTCAAAATAGGACAGGAAAGAATGCTACTTTTAAACATTAAAAAAGTCAGCCTAATTAGGCCTTTTAGCCTACAACGTAGGGTGCCTAGTATTTACAGATGGGACATGTAAGAATTTAATGTTTACATGTACCTATAGTGAGTAGCCCCCAAAAGCTATTTCCAGTGTAAAGGACTGTAGTTACCTATGAGGATAAAATCATACCCTGATATCTCCGATTTAGGACAAGCTACTGGAATAATTTAGACACTATTTTTAATTTTAATTAAAAGTCCAATTCAATGGTGAAGTCCGACATGTATCAGATTTTTAGAGCTAGTGACTTTTAAAATGTTAGATTGTGTCTACCTGAGCACACAGTAGGGAAATGATTAGCCTGCTGACAGTTGGCCCTGCCAGTTCTTCCCCTTAATGAGGTGTAAAAATGGTTGCCAGAGCAGGAACAATGGTTTAGACCTTTTCACAGAAAAGCCTGGTTGAGAGGTGTGTGACACGACAACTGGGCATCTGGGGAGGGTTCAGGAACTTCATTAACTTGAAAAGGGCCAGGGTCATGCCTACCCATTCAAAATTAGTGTAAAGTTAGACCTGTGGAAGAAAGGGCTTTTGTTCTGTAGGCCCTCTGTAGCCAGTTTAGCACCAGCCCAGTGGGAGGGTGAGCTGGCTCCAGAATCAGTTTGGTGGAGCTGAGGAGGAGCGAATAGTTAATTTCCCTAAACGCACCTTTGGCTGGCACATAAACTCTCTTCAGGAGAAGAAATATTCTGCCAGTCAGCGTATGCCTCAAAATAGTGCACAAGGGGATAGTCTGCAGTAAGTCAAAGGTGTAAAGGGTTGTCCCTGGGTTTCTTTTTTTATCATTGATTTAGTCAGGTTTCAGGAGTCACCCACACCAACTGGCTAGTGAAGTCTCCAAAGCTGGCACCTCACCCAGCTTATCAGAACGTTCTCTGGTCCTGCCGAAGCACAGAAGAGGACTCGACCTGCTGCTTTAGGCCTGTGTGAAGACCTGCTCCCACTTGTTGCAAGGACTAAGAAGTGGACTCCAAGGGTCAGTTGGCTGACCTCCTCTGTAGCTACAGGGACAGAAACAAGCTTCAAGATGCCTTTTTTCTGAAATGCTCAGCTGACCAGTAGCAACTGACCTGAACTGGACCCTTCTGCCATGAGTCCTGGCCCTTAAGTTCTGTCCCTGAGGTCCTGGAAGCCTTAAAAATGCCCAAGAGTAGATGCTCCAAAAGCTCAGAAAAGTTGAGTTTTATACATTTTTTGTACTTTCAAGACCTTGAGCGTCCACGGGACCTCGCAGTAAAGGTGTCCAATTTCGAAGGGACTTCGTCCCGTACAGCTCCAGTCTTGCCCCGCTGAAGGGTTTTGAGTGCCATAAAAAAGACTAAATATGAAAGTAGAAATATTGACCAGACAAATGTGCAAAGAGCTATCCTCCTAACGCAGGGACTTTGGCGGTTGTAAAATTTGAATTTCGCCCGCTCTGAGTTTTTCCCACCAAAGCCAATGGCTCCTGCAAGACCTCGTTAAATGGTTTTCTGGCTTCAAGAGGTCTTTGCCGGACACAGTCTGCAAGCTTGCTCCGCTGGAGGATTTCAGATACCATTTATGAAACTAAGCCAGAAGATAAAATCGTTGGCTAAGACAACCCCGCTTGGTGCATCCAACCGATGCTTCATCTTGGTCGACATGATATCATGCCTAGGTCTGGTGAACTACGAATGGTGAATACTGACTTGTGCTTTACTTTTTGCCTAAAATCTGTAAAAATGTATATGTTCCGTTCCCCTTATTGGATTTTTGTTTTTGTTGTTTTGGTGTTTTTACTAAATATTTGTTTTCACTATTTTTCTAAATTGGTTGTGGTATTTTTGTTTTGTGGTTTGTCTTTTTAACTGTTTTGTTACTGCTTAATGCTTTACAAATTTTCCTAAGCTAAGCCTGTATGCTATGTACGATAGATACCTGATGGTTGAGCCCAGGTTTAAATTATTGAAACTGTGTTTTACCTCAACAAGTTTTTGGCCTTATTCCTGGTGATTGACAGCCACACACCCCACTTAATAATCCACTTTCTTACAATCACTTTGTATACATCAGGATTTTGTCCCTTAAAAGGGGGTGGGGAGTTTTCGCTGGAGCTTCGAGAAGGGAATGCCTGTTTGAATAGCTATTGTTTTTTTGTTTTTTTTTACTAGTGTCAACCTAGATGAGGTGCTAAATCAAAGTGCCATGTATTTCAGAGGTGAGTGCCCAACGCTTTCCCTACATACTGCAGATTTCCGTTGTTTCATCTAATTCTTCGATGTGTACAGTGTGCATACCGCCTGTAAACATTTGGGACTATGAAAATATGCACTTTGATGATGGTACGCAGAAGTCAGAATTTTTTTTTTTTTTTACTTCTTTGGATGGCAATTAATGTCTTAGGGGGCTAGTGGGATGTGATCTGATTTCTTCAAGTTGAGGCAAAGTCTGACTTCTTGATCTGGTAGACTTTATAGTTTTGCATTATTTTTATTGGGAGCTCTACACACACAAAATCATATAATAATTGAGCCCCTACAATACCAAGACTGTAGTCAATTCAATATGTGGGGTGCCTGGAGCAGCAGTAAGATACTTATCAGTAGCATAATATAGAGGTTGCTTCACCAAGCCTTTTAGCCAAGGAAGTTTATATTGATTTTTTTAAAAGATCAAAGTGTATTCAATTTGAGCCAGGAGCTTTTGAAGATGTAGCAGTTTTTATCAGTTTTCTACTTATTCTAGACTTCTTCTAAGACTTCTGACTGAATGAGAAGCTCTGTGCTGTATAAGCTGTTCATGTTTTTTCTAGACCTTTCTTAATGAATGTCTTCCACAGAGCTCACCACAAGTTCTGAAATGTCCAGAAATCCTGCCTTTTTTATGGATCCTCTTAAACGTCTTTTTAACATTTTTAGGTTTTGCAGCACAACTCGTTTCATGGCTGAATTATTAGAGAGATTTTGACTGAAACCCCTCATGGCTCAGGAAAAGTTAAGCTTTTTTCCCCCCTTTACTCCACATGTTAAACCAATGTTCAGTGTCCTTCTGAAATTAGAAATGTATTCTTATATAACTGGTGCTCTTAGATGTAAGTGCTGACAATATAGACTGGCACATCAATCTGAAAGAGACCATTAGTTATAGATTCCTTACCTTAGAATTACCCCCAGGCGTCAGACTGGATCTGGAGAATTTTTCACTATCAGTACCCCTGCGTGTCGATAGGTGGCGTCGGTCGACTCAGTGTCCGTCGTCGGCGTTTTGGTGGCCGGGATGACATTGTGGTGTCTACTTAGACGCCGCCCCTGCGTGCTGACTTCCATTCTTTCTTTTTCCGCGCCAGTGCGCAGATCCGGAGAAAGCTTGCTCCTTAGTAATTTTTTGACTAACTTTTTCTCAACTTTTGTCGACATCTTTTTGAGTCTTTCGACTCCTGGTGCATGAGGGATGTGACATCATGGACCGGATTCAAGCCGTGCAACGCCTGTAACCGCCTGATGTCGATTACGGACCCCCACCTCGTGTGCCTCTTGTGTCTGGAGCACGACCACGACCCAAAGTCGTGCTCTAACTATCGGGCCATGAATCCAAAGTCTTTGCGGGAGCGGTCCCAAAAGCTCTTGGATGCCCGGCAACTGGCTCCGCGCCGTTCGAGAGGGAGGTCGCTGGACCGGTCGCGGAGCCACCACCACCATTCGTCATCAAAGTCTTCGAGATCTTTGGGTAAATCGAGGCACAGGAAGAAGGCGAAGAAGCTGTGTTGCTCTTTGCATTCTCCCCATCCGTCGGCCTACGCAGGACCCAGAGCGTCGTCGCTCTCCAGCTCCGGCTTCGGACCCTGCTCCTGGGACGGCTCCGAGCTATCCTCCTTTTTCCGGTGCCGGAGCGTCCCCTGCCCAGCTTCGAGCTTTTTACAAAGCGCTTCACAGCATCTTTGGGCATCCTGACTCTGCTGATGCGCCTTCGGGCCCCGCGGACTAACCTGGGGGCCCTGGGCCTTCGATGCTGGCGGCTCCAGCGGGCCCCCAAGGATCCAGGCCTGGATCCGGATCGACACATTTGACCTCACGGTACCTTCCCCGGTGCCGATCCAGGTGACAATGCCCCCAGTGCCGGTCATGCCCCCGACTGGCTCCGACCTCAGCCTCACCCCCGACTTGGACACGGCGCCGGACCGACGTCACTCGATGTCGGAACCGGCACTGGAGGGTACGTTTGTGCCTCTGTTCATTCCTGGTGTTCTTTTCTGGCCTGAATGGCAACCAGAGCAGGGTGAGGAGAACTGGGAGGGGTCTGTGGACCCTTTGGCAGACCAACTTGAGGAGCCGGACTGGCGAGAGGACCTGGGTGATGCCATTGGTCTGGATACCTCCCCAGACCTTGGCATGCTCTCTCCCCCTACCGTGGCTATGGAGGAGGGAGCCTCATACGCAGTGGTGTTGCGTAGGGCGGCTGAGGCCTTGGACCTGGAGCTTCCTACTGTGGCGGTCAGGACTAACCTCCTGACGGAGGTGCTTCAACCAGCTGCGGCCTCTTCAAAGCCCCTTCTGCCTTTCATTGAAGCCCTCACCGATGTCCTTCTGGGCACTTGGTCCAAGCCCAGCACAGGGGCTCCTGTGGTAGGATGATTGCCCGACACCACCGCCCGGCCCCGGGTGACCCACTTTTCCTCTCCCAACAACCGACCCCCGAGAGCTTGGTGGTCCAAGCCTTATCCTCCAAGGGCGCGTTCCCTACTGCTCCCCCAGATAGGGAATCCAAGAAGCTGGACCACCTTGGGAAGAAGATATTTTCTTCCGCCAGCTTAGCATTGCGGTCAGTGAATACCGCATGCCTCTTGGGCCGTTATACCCATACAGTGTGGGATACGGTTGCGCAAGTGCTGCACAGTGCCCGGAGGAGGCCCGGGCCGTTCTCACCTACGCAGTAGCAGAGGGTCGAGACACAGGTAAATTCACCATCCGATGTGGGCTGGATACCGCCGACTCACTGGGCAGAACAGTTTCAACGTCAGCAGCCCTAAGGCGCTACGCCTGGCTGAGGACATCTTTTTTTTCCAGGGATGTCCAATCCACCTTACTGGACATGCCCTTTGAGGGCCGTCACCTTTTCTGTGCCAAGGCAGACTCAGCGTTTGAGCGCTTCAAGGATTCTAAGGCTACGGCCATATCCTTGGGCTTCGCGGCAACCTCTCACCCCACGCAGTCTGCCTTTTGTGGCTACGGAAGGGGTGCCCCACCATGTTCGACCCAGTCTAGCCACTGTTTCACGCAGGCTGCCCAGCCTGGGAAGGGCCGCAGACTTGGGACCCAGCGACGCGGGTCTGGGGTCCAGCGGGCGGGCCAGTCCACCCCTAACCTCCTTGCAGCAGCCTCCAAACCCTCCTAGTCCGACCTTTCAGGGCCACCAGAAGCCAATGGGCGGCAGGATTCACCATCACCTCCCCCACTGGCAAAACATCACGTCGGACAGGTGGGTTTTGCAGATAGTCTGAAGGGGCTACTCCCTCCCCTTTGAGACTACCCCTCTCTCCATGCCACCATCCTTCCATCGCATGTCGGAGGATCACTTGGCCCTTCTCCGTCAGCAAGTTGCAGCTCTCTTGGCCAAGGGAGCTATCGAAAGGGTCCCTATGCCAGAACTAGGTCGTGGTTGCTACTCCCACTACTTTCTGGTACCTAAGAAGGACAAAGGCCTGCGTCCTATCTTAGACCTCAGGGCCCTCAACCACTTCCTCCGGAAGGAGAAGTTCAAGATGCTCACGTTGGCTCAGGTCCTGTCTGCCCTCGACCCTGGAGACTGGATGGTAGCGTTGGACTTGCAGGACGCCTATTTCCATATCCCCGTCCTGCTTGCCCACAGGCGTTCCCTACGGTTCATGGTAGGCCACGAGTATTTTCAGTTTACTGTGCTTCTCTTTGGCCTTACCAGCACCCCTTGGGTGTTCAAGAAAGTGATGGCGGTGGTCACAGCTCATCTGCGCAGATCAGGGGTTCCAGTCTTCCCCCATCTCGATGACTGGCTGTTGAAGGCAGGCTTGCCCCAGGCTGTCGTCTCCCACCTCCAGACTACGGAGGACCTTTTGCACTCGTTAGCATTCACTATCAACGTGCCGAAGTCACACCTGACTCCCTCTCAGAAGGTCCTTCTCATCCGAACAGTTCTGCATACAGTGCAGTTTCGGGCTTATCCTCCCGAGCAGCAAGTCGGAGATATTCGGGCTATGATACCGATGTTCCAGCCTCTATCCCAGATTTCGGTGAGATTGACTCTGAGGCTGCTGGGCCTCATGGCCTCCTGCATCCTTCTGGTGGATCATGCCAGGTGGCACATGCGGGCTCTGCAGTGGGACCTGAAGTTCCAGTAGCGCAGCATCGGGCAATCTTTCCGATGTTGTCCAGATCTCTGCGGGGACTGCACGACAATTGCAGTGGTGGCTCGAGAACCTGGATTGGGTCAGCGGCAGATCCCTCTCCCTTCCCCAACCAGAGTTGACAGTGGTGACGGATGCGTCACTTCTGGGATGGGGCGGTCACCTGGGAGAGCCGTAAATCAGAGGTCTCTGATCACCGGCGGAATCCGGTCTCCACATCAACCTTTTGGAGCTCCGGGCGATCCGTGTTTCACTGAAGGCATTCCTTCCTTCTCTCAAAGGAAGAGTAGTGCAGATGTTCACAGACAACACTACCGCCATGTGGTACTGCAACAAACAGGGCGGAGTCGGGTGGGGTCGTGGACCCTATGTCAAGAGGCTCTTCGCCTTTGGACATGGCTGGAACATCAGGGCATATCCCTGGTTGTTCAACACCTGTCAGGTTCTCTGGACGCCAGGGCAGACAAACTCAGCCGTCGGTGCATGATGGATCACGAATGGCACCTTCACTCGGAGGTGGTGCAAGGTCTCTTTCAGGAGTGGGGAGAGCCTTGGTTAGTTCTGTTTGCCACCGAAGAGAACGCGCAGTGTCAGCAGTTCTGTGCGTTGGAATTTCCAAGTCAGCACTCGCTCGGCGACGCTTTTCATCGCGAGTGGAATTGCGGCCTCCTGCACGGCTTTCCGCCTGTACCACTTCTGCCCAGAGTGCTGAAGAAGATCAAGCGCGACCGGGCCCAAGTCATTCTTGTGGCTCCGGACTGGGCACGGAGGGTCTGGTACTCCAAGCTCTTGAGCATGGCCATCGATCCTCCGATCAGACTGCCTCTTCGGGAGGATCTTCTGTCGCAGCAGCAGGGGACGGTCCTCCACCCGAACCTGTCCAGCCTCCACCTCCTTGAGTGGAGATTAAGCGGCGACAGTTGACACCTTTTGACCTTCCTCCCGAAGTCTGTATTGTCATCTTGGCAGCCAGGCGTCCCTCCACTAAAACGGTATACACCTGTAGATGGAACAAGTTTGTGGCATGGTGCACAGCAAAGGCTGTGGATCCCCTCTCTGCCCCTCTTTCTGAGGTCCTCTTGTTCATCCTTTCTTTAGCCCAGCAGGGCTCTGCCTTGGGCACTCTTAAAGGCTACCTCTCGGCCATATCTGCCTTTCTTCGCCTTCCTGATCAGCCTTCTCTTTTCAAGTCCCCTATTGTAAATAGATTCCTAAAGGGCATTACTCATCTATTTCCACCTTCTCCTTTCGTAATGCCCCAATGGGACTTGAATCTTATCCTTACTTACCTTATGTGTGCTCCCTTCGAGCCGCTACATAACTGTCCTCTTCGACTTCTTACTTTGAAGACTGCCTTCCTGCTCGCCATCCCCTCTGCTCGCAGGGTGAGTGAGCTTCAGGCTCTATCCTCAAAGCCTCCTTTTATTGCAGTCCATCTGGACAAAGTGGTCCTTTGCACTAGGCCCTCTTTTCTACCCAAAGTGGTTACCTCTTTGCACATAGGTTAGACCATCACTTTGCCCACCTTCTTCCCGGCTCCACACCCTTCCAAAGAGGAGGAGAGACTCCACCGTCTGGACCCAAAACATGCACTGTCCTTGTACCTTGACCGCACTAAATATTTCCAGGTGGACGATGAACTCTTCATTGGTTATGTGGGCGCCAAGAAAGGTCAGGCTGTACAAAAACGCACCATCTCTCGATGGGTTGTCCTATGCATTAAAATCTGCTATTCATTGGCGAAAACCTCCAGTTGGACTGCGTGCCCACTCTGCCAGGGAACGGCAGCCTCTACTGCTTTGGGACGTGGAGTTCCGCTCATTGACATCTGGCAGGCAGCCACGTGGGATCCTTGCACACGTTCACAAAACATTATTGCCTGGATAGCCAAGTCTGGAGAGACAGATGTTTTGGCCGTTCTGTTCTCTAGGACTTTCTGGTGTGAACTTGGTTCGCAGACCCACCTCCGGGGTTGGCATTGCTGGGGTATCTATTCTAAGATAAGGAATCTATAACTAATGGTCTTTTTCAGATGAACAATTTACTTCCCTTCGGTAACGATGTATCTGTAAGAGACATAGATTAGTTACCGCCCTACCCATCCTCCCCGTTCTGCGAACTGACTTCTAGGTATAGGGAGTCCCTTCCAGGGCCCTAGTTATGTGCAATAGTGGTCAGTGTCTTGCATGGCTCTGCGTTTCTGGCATGGGAAGTCGTGTCAGAACTGACGTCAGCGCACAGGGGAGGTGTCTAAGTAGACACTGCGACGTCATCTTGGCGACCATGACGCCGATGACGAACGCGGAGTCGACCGACGCCACCTACTGACGCGCAGGGGTACTGCTAGAGAAAAATTCTCTGGATCCAGTCCGACGCCTGAGGGTAATTCTAAGGTAAGGAATCTATAACTAATGTATGTCTCTTACAGATACATCATTACCGAAGGTAAGTAACTTGTTCGTCAGTGCTTAACTTGTAAAAAAATAAGTGCCAGGGCTCTCGTCAGGAGGCCACTGCAGCTTCCACCACACATTGCACCTGCCATGCTGACAATGATGGTAACAACACTACTAACCATCACACTCCTGCAAGTGTGACAATTCAGACTATTTCATGCCCCGAAAAGCTAAAAGATTTCCTTGAGCGGCAGGTAATAGGCATTTTTAATGTATATTAATAAATAATTAACGGTTGTGGTCATCTCTAAATTAGCCAGACAGTGCCACCTTGTGGCAGACTACTCACATTCCCTGGTGTTGACAATTAAGTGCCGGTGTTATGCACCGGAAACCACTGCTCAAATTAAGCACTGGTACATCTGTACCATTTCCTGGAAAATCTTTTCAAGGGCTGATTGTTGGAAATAACATTATCCAAATTTTTTCTAGTGTCTCTCAAATTTTACCATACAGAAGTTCTAATTTCGTTTGCAGACAATTGGAAGTATTGTTTGACTATCCATCTATTCAAAATTCCTAATTGACCTTCTTAAGTGAAGAGTGACATCAAACTATTGCAGGATGATTTGATTTGAGTGAGGTCAACTTAGCTATCGAGTCAAGCTTGGGAGGAAAGGCCCCCGGGCCGGATGGTATTCCGGTTGATCTTTTTAAACATAATATTTTATTGTGGGGCCCTTTATTAACCCAAGTTTTAAATGCTTGCAGTACCACTGGCCTTTTACCATCCTGGTATGAATCAACATTGGTCCCGATTTTTAAAAAGGGGACAGGTCAAATCCAGCCTGCTACAGGCCGATATCTTTGCTTGACTCTACAGTTAAAATTATTGTCTTGCTATCTAGACTACAAGACTGGGCGGAAGACCACTCGATTCTCAGTGATTTACAGTTTGGCTTCCTCAAGGGCCTGGGCATGGTGGATCAGGGCCTAAACTTAAATATGATGATCGGCAAATATACCAAAGCAAAAAGGGTAAGGCTGTTTTTAACGTTTGTAGATCTAACTGCAGCGTTCGATTGTGTAATACACGATGAACTATGGAGAATTTTAAAGAATATGGGGGTGGATAATTCTATAATATCTTTTTAAGACAATTGTATGCAGGCGCAAATGCAAGGATCCGATTAGGGGTGGGAGGGGAATGCACCGAGCACTTTAGGGTGAAGAGAGGCGTGAGACAAGGGTGTGTCCTGGCACCCTTCCTCTTTACACTATATATTAATGACCTAGGAAGAACTCTGGAGGAAGAGTGTCAGGACCTCCCACAAGTTGGTAAATGACCTATACCCGCATTATTGTGTGCCGATGACGCGGTTCTCATGTCTCGCACCCCAGTGGGAATCCAGAGGTTAGTGCGTAGCTTTTCTAAATATATGTCCAAACTAGGCTTAAATGTTAATATTTCAAAAACATTTGTGATGAAGTGTGGATTAGGCAGCAAGAAATGTAGAACAGTATTGTTAGGCTCTAAATATATTGAATGCTGCAGCACTTTTTCCTACCTAGGGATCCTTTTCGATGGAAGGGGGACATGGACCCAGGCTATTAAGCCAAGGAGGTTGCTGTTTTTAAAAGCCGTAGCTGCACTCGTAAATTTTAGTAGCAAGTTAGGAAAACGAGCACCAGAGGTTTTACTACAGATTTACAAGGCTAAGTGTATCTCTATAGCCACCTATGGGGCAGGCATCTGGGGCTATGAGGAGGTTAACCCATTACAAATTATTGAGAATAGGTTTTTAAGATTTTTATTGACTGTCCCCGATAGTACCTCCACCTTCATGTGTCACACAGAATTAGGCATGACGTATATTGCTGACATATGTAAAATCCAACCGGTACTCCTGTGGCACAGGATTTGGACCTCGGAACAGTTGGAGTTAAACAGATCGATATTAAGGGATTGTGGCAGTCTGGATGGGGCACAGCATATTAGATGGCTTGAGTATATTAAAAACTTTGTTTGTAATCTTGGTCATCCCGAATACTACCTGGATCCATTAAGCTTACGTGAAGTATGGAGGAAAGATTTTAAAGTTAGCTGCATGAATTATTTGGAAGATAAGAGAAGAAATGTGGAGTTAAAGAAAATAACTGTACAGGCCCATCAACTTATAGTCTCCTCTGCTAGAATGCAGCCTTATCTAGGGTCACTAACAAGAGACTATGATAGATTTTTGTTGACTTGCCTGAGACTGGGTATCTTCCATAGACTAGTTACCTACCCGTCCCAGAATGACTGGGCAAGAGTACTGTGCAATTGTCCATGTGACAACGTGTCCGCCCAATCCACTATACATGTTTTGTTCTTTTGTAGATTTTACTCCTGGAATAGGAAGAGGTGGATTCTGCCGATCTTAAGAAATAGTGGTCTAAGACAATGTCGCCCCGCCTTCCTGTTTTTACAATCATTAGGAGAAGAACAGATCATTGTACCAGATTTATTATTTTTAAAGAATGTCTTAAAATGTAGGAATTCAATTGTGATGTAATCAAACTGTTAAAGTTTACTCCCCCAGACATGTACCATCTGTTTTATTATGAATTTGATATATTTGTGAATGTGTAATCTGTGGTTGCTTTTATTGTGCTTTTATGATTATTATGCTTATAATCGAATAAAGCTGATTGAATTGAACTGAACTATTGCAGGATGCATTTTAGAAGATGATCACTCATGAAATGCTTGTAAGGTTCTTTTTACAAAAGTGTCTCTGGTAGACTCCACTAGGAGTCACATCTAAAAAAACACAGGGTTCATCTTGTTCCCTATCAAACATATTGCAATTTAGAGTCTGTTACCAGTATGGGAATCGAAGGAAACATCTCTGACAATGTACAATATGTGCATATCAGTGGGGTAGCCCAGCTATGCTCTTTCCCTTTATTCGGAGCTAAATAAGCATTCTATGTTATAATTGCGCCTTAACTCTTCATTAACATTGTCTTCAGTGTTTTCACATATAACTTGAACTATTGTACTCTGTATCTGCCAAGCCTGTGATGTAAAGCTATAAATGGAAGAAATCAATATAGCCAGTCCTCATTTGCTCTACATTTGGATAATTTGATGGCGTTTTCTTAAACACTAAATGCACATTTAGTTCCAGACCTCCTGCGTCTCTTTCCCTCATTCTCATTCATCATATAACAGCAGTGTTCCAAGAAACTACTGACTTTCCTTGGTCAAATGCTGCATTTAACTGGACACCATTTTAGAAAACAAAGTCTTCTCTAAAGTTTAAATCTACCTTATTAAGGATGCTTAATATCCAGCCCCATTCTCCCTCTAAATCACATTCCTTACTAAGGTCCGAACTCATTGCTCCAACAGCGAAAATTGAGTCATACTGTTCAGTGGGAATTATATTAATCTTAAAGGGATATTTTTCAGTGTAATTAAAATAAAAATTATGATTTAATTGAACACATTTTATACTAATTTGTCACTCATGATGGTCCGATTTACATCCTCTTCTATATGACTGTGAGGTGCTTCAGACCTCAGCATTGACGGGCATCTCATCAAGGAAACTGCCAACAACTTTATGCCAAGTTGGTCAGATATACCATTCTGGCCAATGAGTTTCGAAGATGCATAAGCTAAGTGTGAACTTTTCCTGTCATATCTTCACTCATATTGGGGTGCTCTTGGGGAATACTTTTGTTGTCCCACACAATCAAGGAATTCTTAGGAATGATGCCCTCGAAGAATTAAAGGAAGTAAAAGTTATATATCTTGGTGCTGGGGTTACATCAGAGATTGAATATGGAATGTAGTTTTGTAGGGTTTTTGTTCTGTCACCTTGGCTTCAGTTTGAAGGAGGCGCTTTTTTCAAAGTACTTTTGAGACTCTCAAGAGAAAGGTAAAAAATAAAAGGTTCATCCCAATGATCCCTTAATTCTTGAGCCCATCACTAGTCTTACAGCAAATATGAACTTTTTTACTCTTCCCCACCTTATCACTCATTTCCCCATCCCCTTGCCTCCACCCAATGCTAGAGTATTTGCCTCAGGCTGTGTTCCATCTCTTGGATTGCAGTTATTGGAGACAAAATGGCAAACTCTCCATGACTTATGAGTCCACTCCAGACTCTGCTGCGGAGTGTCCTGGGATCCCTCTTGCTTCATATTCTTCCAGTGACCTTCCTTTTTTTCTTTTAGTTTTTGGTGTCTCCACTTTTGTTTCAGTATTAGAATCTTCCTTCATGTCTTTGGTCTATCAAGACCCTTTTGATTCAGATCCCGACTACCTTCCCTACATCACATCTGATCTTGTTTAAAAATATCTTCCCATGCCAGGCTGTCTTACTTCCTGATAGTCGAGATGCCTGCCTTCCTGTTCTACTTCCCGGATGACTCTGTAAATGTGGCAACATAAAATGCTGGAGCGACCAAGAATGCTCGACCCAATGAAGGTAGAAGGGAACATCTAAGAGCGCCCTATTACAGTTACATTAATGTATATTCCAGTATGCTGTGTGCTTGTAGAGCTTGTTGTTACCCATAAGTAAATTGTGTCATGTAAGAGAAAGAAAGTAAACATATCATGAAGATGGAAGTAAAACCACTAGAGAACGTTTACCAGTCAATTTAAGGTGTGCATCTGTATTTTGAAAACCAGCATAAATCTTCTCAACTGGGTAAAGTTATTTAAAAAATATTTCTTGTTTACACGTCTATGAGCTGGCTGTAATTTCATCCATGCAATAGCATGCAATTGAACTAGACTTTGGAGGTGTATTGAATTTCAAATCAGATCTCAAATCTGGAGTTATACCATGGATGCATGCAGATTGGTATGACCAGAAAAATATTCATTGACACTGACCATTAAAAGTGATTGAGCAATTGTGGAGTGATGTAGATCACAGTGCTCGGAGGACCATCTGTGGAAAGCGCCCTTCACAGAGATGAGTTGGAGATGGCGCACCCACACAGAACAGGATTTTATAAAGAGACATCAGGGTCCTAGAATATCTGCTGCTATGGAAATTTGAAGCTACTTGGGGAAATTGGGCTTGAAGCCACACACAACACCAGAGAATGACATTGAGGCTCTTGCTTATCTTGTAGGGCTAAAAAGCCTGCTGCTGTATGTGTTGCAGGAGTTCTGGGTAGAGTGTAGGAATCACCATGGAGGGCAACGACCACTGCTCCATGCAAGTCATCTTCAGTTCCTCCTCTTCATTACTATAAATGCCCTCCATTTTGAATTAGAGGAAATCTGATAATGTAGACATTTAAAAGACTGGTTTAAATGCTTGCAGCCATACCTGAGATTGTTGGTTAAAAGACTGCCTACTGCTTTTGAGATGAGAAGTGTAGCCATGATCAGATGACTTTTTCCAAAGGACATGATACTAGGTGAGTCCTGTTTGCATTCAAACGTTGGGTGGCGTGGCAGTATGATCACTAGTGGTCTGGTCTAAATTAAAATGGTGTGAGCATTGAAAATAAATTAAATCCCAAAAGCAGAGTGAGACGATACAGGAACATTTCTGATGCCGAATTGTTTACTCCTCCAAGGCTATATATAGCCTGCCTTGTGGAAAGCATCCTCAGTGCAAAGTGTGGTGGGATAACGGGTATGTTAAAGGATATGATCAATGTGATTGTTAGTGTATTTCATTGTTGCATATTCAGTGTATTGAGTTATGCAACGAATTCTTAGTTCATCAAACAGTTTTCAATTATTGTTAATACCAAACAGGACTGTATATTGCGTTTTTCATTGACCATTCACTAGCCTCAGCTGACAGGTTTCACTCCGCCAATAAGCAATCGTGCCTTTCCAGGGCTTTAAAGACATAATGTGCTGAGAGGCCAATGTTATGTGTCAAACCTTAGAGGACTAGTGCTCCTATCTCCTCATCCTAAGAGTTGGGAGGTCAGTATTGAGCGTGCATGTTAAATGCTGATATTGACGTCAAGAGCATTGGAACGGCTGCTTTGCTTTTAACCCGTATAATCACGAAATAGAAGAATAAAAGCAAGTTTTTGATAATCAGAAGCCTTTGCAACGTTGAATGGTATAAACAAACGTTACTTTTTCAACAATGCCAAGTAGGTGAACTTACTAAATGCTACACTATTCTGTGGAATTATCATGTTTAATTTAATATGATATTTTATGGGATTTTCAAATTAAAATGAAAAAGGAATGTTAGTCTGTTTTGCATAGATTGCACAAGTGGGCAAATAATTCCACCCCTCTTTCCAGGAACCAAATTTCAATTCATAGTAAAGTGTAGAGTAATTGAATGTATAAATTGTCGTGACAAATTGCATCACGCCTTTTTATGAATTTATGATTATGTAGAGGTTGCAGAAGTGAGGTACATAGGGTCATCAACTGCTGTATACTGAAGGACAGAATGTGCCCATCACTTTCACTCTTACCTAGCTCGCCCTGTCTGTGCCATAGCC
Source organism: Calotriton arnoldi (assembly GCA_963921515.1). Lineage (NCBI taxonomy): Eukaryota > Metazoa > Chordata > Amphibia > Caudata > Salamandridae > Calotriton > Calotriton arnoldi. The sequence continues at coordinate 771,280 of CAWUFW010008110.1, read as the reverse complement.
TTTGAACTCCCTTCTACTATTCACCCTGTTGACCTTTTTCCGTAACCTCCTGCCCACTATCCTTTCAATTAGATTGTGCCTCCATCTCCACTGTTGGCTTCCTTTCCCAAGCTATGCCCTCCTTCACAAGCTTTGATCACCACCCTCACTCTGTGTCTCTTGTGCCTTCTCTGCTAGCATGCACCCTCTCCCACAGATACATTTATCAAGTACATCCAAACAGCTCTGATGCCTGTGGTTCATCACAGAAGCGAATGAGCTGCTTTGCACAGCTCTGTATGAACTTGTGATATCCACAGTAAGAAGAGCCATGTCCTAAGAGCAAACTTAGGATGCCCCCTGGGGTGGCGCTTACGATATATATTTCATTAATGCTCGTGGAGCAGTGAGCGATACCCAATCTGCACGCATCACACTGTCGAATTTGTAAAACATTAGAAGCATATTGTTCTTAAAACAGGTGTGCATGTACCATCATCCTATGTACAATCTTGGAAATTCACATGCCCACTTTGCTGATGTGATCATTCCCATTGACTATAGCAACTCAAAAAGCTACACAGGTAAACTGCCAGTTTTGAGAGGATAAGGGCCCAAAGGTGCAATGCCAATCATGTATTTTAATTTCCTACCAATCTCTTTACAGGCTATTGTTGATATGCAGTTATTTTGCATTATCACGCACTCGCTGGCTAAGACAAGAATTACTTCTGACTCCCACTCTGAAGTCGGTAATCAGAATCATCAAGGCCATGCTAATTGTGCTATCCGTTGGACTCATCTCAGCAGCAGCATCCTCCCCCCGCCACCCCCCCCCCAGCACCTGGAGACCCTCAGGGGTGGTAAGCAGCGCTTTACAAATACTATTTGATTGATTGATTGGACTAATTATTGTCATGTACGATAAGTTCATATATAACAAATGTCGAGTATCACACAGTACACAATGCAAATACCCATCACTGAGAATTTTCACAATTATTGTGTAAGTTTTAGCAAAATTAAAAGTTTAAAAAAAGATTGGGAAAGAGTAAAAAGACGGCACACTATATAGCATAGAAGGTAAAGTTGATGCGTGTGTTGAGGAACGAGAGAGAGAACTGCACCATATCTACTTAGAAGTGGCGCAGTTCTGCTCTCTCCCTGCACTGGTGCACTTTTGTCAGCCATATGCCTGTGCAGGCACCATTGTCCTATAGTGCAAGGGTGTCTGCGCTGTGGTCAGTATAGTTTTTGTGCAGGAAGGGGTCTCTTTAGGGCATTTTTCACTGTACATGTGCTGTAGAATGCATCACATATAAAAAAATGTCAATGTGCAGTTCCTATTGTGGAGGAGTGTTCAGGTCTGTTATGGAAACCGTCTACCTTTACACCAACTACAGGCATGGTACCGCCTGAGATCCTAACTTTTGAAAAGGCAGTCTTAAAAGAGATTGCTACTACTCGCACCAACAATGTCTGCCACAACACCTCACAGCAGGAAAATGAGGCTATTAAAAATCTGGCCAATGATAACTCTATCACTATAAAAGAGGCCGACAAAGGGGGAGCCATTGTCATCATGTCCACAATGGACTACAGAACTGAATGCCTCTGCCAACTAGAGGACAGAAGATACTACACTCCCTTAATGGAAGACCCTACAACACGATTAACCATCAAAGTCAGGTCTATTGTGACGGCAGCATTAAACCAGGGGTGGATCACCAAAATGAGTCTGAGTTCCTTACCAATGACAACCCACGAGTACCCTACTTTTACACCTTACCAAAAATTCACAAGGGTACTCGACCACCACCAGGGAGACCCATAGTATCGGGCATCGGGTCAGTCTTGGAACCACTCTCTAGATTTTGTGACCACTTCTTTAGACCACTAGTGAAAGAAACACCAACATTTCTTCAAGACACAAGAGATGTCTTGAACCTCATTGATAAACACAACATGGAGGGCCCCCATCTGGACGCAATAATCACCCTGGATGTGGAGGTCCTCTACACTAATATTCCACAACTAGAAACACTGGAGGTTGTGGAGGAAACACTGCGTTCCACCGACTGGTCAGCCATAACTTTCATTATGGAGTGTGCCCATATAGCGCTCACGGAAAACTATTTCCAGTTTGAGGACCATATTTACCATTAAACCCAGGGCACATCCATGGGCAGCACATTTGCCCCAAGTCTTGCATGTCTGTACATGTCAGACTTTGAAGCAAAACACGCCCTCACTGATACCAACGCCTACAAAGACAACGTCATCCTTTCGCGACGCTATATTGATGACGTCTTGGTATTTTGGAAAGGAGGGCGCTATACCATCCCTCTCTTTGTTAGATGGGTCAATAGCCTTAACCCCTACCTACGGTTCACGGCTACCATATCCGAACAGGAGCTACCCTTCTTGGACATTGTGATAAACCTAAAAACTAACGGATTGGAAACAAAGACCTACAAAAAACCTACTGACTGCCATAGCCCCTTGCTTTTCAGTAGTTTCCACCCAAAAGCATTACGGGAAAATCTGCCCTATGGGCAATTCCTGAGTCTCAGGCGTAATTGCAGTAACCTTGAAGACTTTCAGATACAGTCTTCTGAACTCACTACCCAGCTGGCTAGACGGGAGTACCCAGCAAGAAAGATCTATACAGCTCGTAAGAGAGCACGGAATGCGAATAGAGAGGCACTGCTAGAGATCCGGCCAAAAGCTGACACAGAACAAATCACACGTGTCACCACTTTTCCCCCAGAATCTAATATGATCCAACGGATCATTAAGAAACATTGGAGAATTCTACAACATGGTGACTTAGCACCTGATCCTCCTAGGTTCGCTTTGAAAAGAACAGCCAATCTGAAAGATTTATTGATCAGTACTAGACCTAAAAAAGATCCACCAACAAGAAATCAGCTGTGGAATCTGCCACCTGTAACAGGCCACTACCCTTGCGGGCAGTGCATTGTTTGCCCACTTACCAGTGTAACTTAAACAATTGCTCTGACCAATACTTTCACGTGGCACCAAAAGAAACACACTAACTGCAACACGTGCAACTGTGTGTACCTGATTACCTGCCCTTGCCAGCTCAAATACATAGGCATGACAACACGCCCCATAAAAACTATAATTACAGAACACAGAAGCAACATAAGGTGTAAAAAGACCAACACCAGGATGTGTACCCACTTCACTGAATTAAACCACACTACAGATGACTTACATTGGACTATTTTGGAGTCACATCCACAGATCAGGAAGGAGGCGTTGTTCAGGAAGGAACAACAATGTATTTTTAGACTTTCAACCCATATTGTGGGTCTCAAAGATGATATCCCTTGGGTGGAACTGAACCGCATTTGACTACACCACCACCAAACCATGGCATCTTTACCCTGTGATACCTCCTCTATTATATATTATATACAGTGGGCACAGCAACTGTGCGAATTGTCTGTGATACTCCGCCCACGATACCCGGCGGTACAACTATCTAGCCCACCTCCTCTAATAACTATGGGGTTCCATTATGCTTTTTGTACTTCAGATACATCCAATACCATGCAAAGCATCTGCCAAATACCATTAGAAGCTCCCTGTCACTAGACACGACTCCCGTCATGGTTAGTGGGTACAGCGACTTTGCGAACCCCCTTTGATACGTCGACTATTACCACCTGGCCCCTTCACATTGATAATTACTTGGGTCTACAGGGCTTGGTGGTCTTAAGTTACACCTAATACCATACAATGCACACGAATACCCAGCCATCCTCCAGTGCACCTACATCCAATCCTTGGGCACGAGAGATTTAACAACGGCTGTTCTAGGGAATCAATTACAATTCTGGAGTGTTATTTACACACTGAGCCACACATAACATACGGTTGAGACTTTATTACGCAGTGTCTCCATGCCATTAATTTACCACACACAGCGACCCGTCCCACAATTTTTGGGTCATATCTAACCAAAAGCAGTATGGGTAAAACAGGTTTACTTAATAAACGTACTTCATCGTTGTTTTTCTATGTGGTTTTAATAAAGTTGACCACCAAGATGGCCACCTTATCTAGCGTTCTAGCGTTGTCACGCAGGTACCCTGATACGTGCCATTGCGTATACTCGGGCCCCAGAGGGACAGACACGGGGACCGGAGCGAGGGTAGGACGATAGCTAGTTGCCACGCCACCCAAACGTGAGTAATGAATGCCACCAGCCATGGGGACTTGCATTACGGCTACAGGCTGCCTCACCGGTAAGCCCATTAACATGTGTGCTCAAACCGGGACGCTTGGCGTTTTCGTCTGTTTTTCTTTCTTACAGGGCACGAGCAACGTAGTGCTCTGTTGACACACCCCTGTCTTCATCGACCTCAAAGTATAGGGGTGAGTGTGTTCACAGTAAGTCCAAGTTGGACTGGGATGAGATCCCATTCACTTCAAAAGCCTGTTACGTTGTTTAATGGCTATGTACTCACTTGTTGGCAGCGACAGTAGGTGAGAGGTTTGCCCTAATTATGTGTGAACTTGCGAATGGCACAAACTACTGGTGTGTATGCTACCCTGCGTTTTTGCACGCGGGGAATCGACACATATATGGTTATCATGCTATATGCTACCCACCTTTGTGTTGTGGTGTTTGTTTTGTCTGTAATCACGACTGTTACCACTAGAGAATACCTTTTGCAACTCTTGTAACAGGTACTCTCACCCTGTGTTTTTCATTACCCCGATATTGACATTGTTACAAATTGAGAATAATTGTTCTCCCATTTAAATTCGAATCCTTGCCACGGGCGTTTCAACCCCATATTTCTCGACAGAGTTGGTTTTAAAATCGAGCACAAGGTTGCCTTTTATGTGCTCATCAAAACAATGATTCGGCCTATCGGAGAGCATAAGCTGTTAGCCACTAATTGCAGCCACTCTGATTGCTCCACCACAAGCACCCCTTATGACAAGCTGAGACACTTCACGAGTGATTAATTCTTTCGCCTTCACTAGGAGTGTGGTGAGACCCATGTGGGCTGATACGACTTAATGACCAGGTGTCCTTGTTCTAACACCTTGAATTTTTATTCACTCTCATTTCAGGTCCCAGTACTCCAGGCCAAATGACTTGGTGCAAAACAGCAACGCTGGTTACATCATGATGTTCAGAACCAGCATTGCGGTAGTGTAAGAGTCAAGATCACCTTCTCATTTTTTTAGACAACGGTCCTGATAAATTGCCACCAGACCCGCTAGGGCTTTTTAGGCAAGAAACATGTCGACCACTTGCACCAGATAAAATCCTGTAGGACCTTTACTTCCAGGCAGGGTTCACACATATTTTTTAGCTAGGTTAGTGCACCCCCAGAATAAAATTATTTGCCAAGGGCAGTACTAGACCTATTTTAAGTTACACTGCACACTCACCACACTACCCTGTCCACATACCCTCACACACCCAACGGCTTCATCAAAAAAAGATCTCCGCTGAAGAGCCCCTTCGCGGGTGCCTGTCGGGCATTGCAGCGCCGGCCCAACGAGGAGCAAAGCCCAATGATGAAGCATGACATCCTCCGGGGTGTGTGAGGGCAATCCATAACAGACCTGGACACTCCTCCACAATAGGAACTGCACATTAACATTTTTTTATATCTTAGTTGGGAGTAGTTGTGCAGGACCTGGTTAAAAAAGCTCCCGGTTCCTTCTTTTTGAGAGAATACATCACATATGCAAAGAGAGAAAAACCTGGAGAAATAAAATTATTTCCCCTCGTTATGCCAACTTTAGGGAGGCACAGGATTTTGGCACAAATCGGTGTCTACAATTCTTTGTAGATAGCGATTTGGATCAAAACATATTGGTGGGTGTATGGGAACGTCCATGCGCCACCCATCGAATGCCCTCTTCATGGAAAGTAAAGCAAGGCATCAAGTTGTGCTGCATTGTGTTGTGTGAGGCTAAAATGCAACGCCAATCACTATTTGCATTGGGTTGTAAATCCCAGCAATGGACTTTGCTTTAGGTTTGCGTAAAAAAAGTGACGCAAACCAGATGCAAAGCCTTTGTAAATCTGGGCCACAATGTGGATGGAGCACAAAACTGAGAAGCAACACGAAGAACCGTGTACATACTGCCTTTAAATGGTATGGCTGCCAAGAATCTACCTGCCAGTACTAAAAGAGGAATAGTAGTTGCATTCAATTAAATGCTAAGGAGACACATACCTGCTAAAGGACGCACTGCGTTCTACTCAATTCATGTGGATCTTAAGTGTTTTGCCTTTTTTGTGCCTTACTTTCCACCTATGCATTTACTTTGTATCACGGATATGGTGCTTTCAAACTGACTGTAGGTCCCGCCCCACTCAGGTAAACAAAGTAAATGGGGCGTATGGACTGTTGCCACATCACCCTCCAACAAGTGAAGTGGCAGCAACAGTTCTAAAATAGCTGATTGTGCAGGCTAAGTGAGCCAATGAAATCTAACTGAAGAATCAGAGAATTCAATACATGGGAGTGGGAGACGTGAGCACGACAGCACTATGCAACATTACAGTCTAATAAAGATGGAGTGTCCGCCCTTCATTCAATATACATCCAAGGGAAATGCCGAGATTCAGCTTTAGCTTAAGTATACACATGTGATGAGAGGACATGGTGTTGAAGAGTCATCATAATCTTTAAAGACTCACGGTAGAAAGTGATTTTTGAGTCATCAACAAAGTTTAATGTTATAATGTGTTAAAAATTAAAGGTAGAAAGCATTCATACTTGTTCAATTTGGCTTGAACAAAATCATATAGGGGTGATTGAATGCCACTCCTTTAGCTTTTGAACAGTTCAAGTTTGGGAAATATCACTTCTCCCACAGTTCTGCAAAATAAGCAATTGATTTTCCCTTGCAGTGTCAGTCATAAATGATTTTACTACAGACATCCAAGGTGAGAATGATCAAGTGATTTTTTTTCTGGGCCTGCTAAATCCACAGGATTTCTCCTAGATGTTGTGTAGGTACAGCAGTACATGTGGCATTTCCAGAGATCATTAAGGCCAAGAGGAAAAAGCAAACCTTGGGAAGTTCTCTAATCCTTAATGTTCATGGGTGCACAGCCATTGGGAAGCCTTTTGAGTCCACCATTCTTAGATGGGACATTGGTGGGCAGTCATTCCTAGGGTTTCCCGTATCCTATGAGATGAAGAACACACATGTTCCCTCTCTAAAACTAGGGTGATTCCTGGATTCTGCCCTTCGTGGCATGATTAGAAAGCAGGTGAGGTAATCTGTCGATTTCCTGCAGGCTGGGAAAGGAGATAGGTGACTGTGCCCTTGCCCGTCTCTAAGTTGATGGGGCCTACTACAATTGCTCTGCCTCCACTGTTCGAGGGTACCAAGATCTACATAAAATATCATATTTGCTGCGTGATCGAGCTTTGCAACTAACTGGCAGTCTATTGGCAGCAAGGGTTAAATTTTAATAGCATACATTTGGAAGAGAAGAGGGTTAAGAAGACTACTGTTTTCCACTGCATTCACCAGTCAATGCAAAAATTTTATTGAAATACAAAAAAAAATTGAAGACATATTTTAAAAGTATTGTATGTTAACAATAATATCATTGGTAGATTCTTGAAGAAGGCAAAGCCAGAATCCACTAAAGGTGTCATGATCCTAGTGGTTACACTTGCCCTGCTTGGACATGGCCTCTGGGTAAGTGGAGACGTTAGAAAGGATGACTGTGGGTGTTATAGGCCCCAGTGCATAATTTGTAAAAATAATTGTGCCTCTGCCCTCGACAGGAGGACACTACAGCTTGCACCATTTGTTGCCCCTGGCAGCACTGCCAATGACAGCATCAACACACGATTAATCATCACACTCTTAAAAGTGTGACAATTCATACTGTTCCAGGGCCCCAAAGCTATAAGAATGGCTTGGGAGGCAAATACTAATCAATGGAAAAGTAAATTGAATTAATAAACAGATGTTGTTGTGCTCGTACCTAAATTTGGCAGACACCACTGCCATGTGGCAGACTATCATAAGCCTCGGTGTTGGCAATTAAGTGCTGGTGCCGAGCACCGGAAACCACCTGCTCAAATTAAGCACTGATAGGATCGTAGAGCAAGCACATCCCTCAATTGTTTGCAAGTGTACCAATCTGAAATAGCTGTCAATTCAACAGCATGTACACAGCCTTACTAATGGCAGATGGAGTGCTCCAAACATACGTTTCAACTTAACATGGAGGTTGCTTCAGATCCTCTAAATATTGCAGCATTGCTGCCAGCACTGTGTAGTATCATAAACCAAAGATGTCTATCTTGTTGCCATTGAGCTAAGATGGCATAAAGGAAACCACTGTGCTACAAAGAATGATTACTGTATATGGATTGCCTTTAGAGAGTTGGGTCAACAGAAAACTCAAGTCCATGCTCAGCATTGCTGCACATTCCTCAAAAGGAAGCCACAACTTTGCTGATATTTTAAGGCATCCTAGGACATCAGGACAGCTCAGCAGCTTTCTTAATTGCAGCTGCAGGTTTAAGAGGCTTGATACTTGCTAAGATTTATGAACCCAAAAAGACCTGATTAGTTATGAACAGTGATCTTTTTTGGCACACAGGGGGAGTTTCAAAACATTAAACTTCCCTCATGGGACGGACTCATTGCCATTCACCTATTAGTCCAATTGTTCAATTTCAAAGTTCCTCAATACACCACATTACATTTCAAGTGTCAAAAGAAAAAATATATGAAAGATTAGTGAAAGAATTGTTGGTGAAAAAATTGAGTGAAAGGTCAGAAAGTACCTCACGTAAGCGTCACCAGGGGAGCTGCTGGTTGGTACTCACCAGTTTGCCCACGTTATCATCATCAGTGACTTTCATGACCATAAAGGAAAAAAGCATGTCCAAATTTCTCAGAAGGGAGGAAACCAAAGAAAGAAAGACGATGAAAAATGTGTACAGATGCACTGTAAGTGCTTGTGTCATTCAGTACCCACTGGCCCCCACTGTGAAAAAAGAGAGATTCAGTTCTCCAAGTTAAAATGAGGTATAACTCACTTGCGAAAGCATAATTTTATTTGATGCCGTGAGTGTCCTCAGATTTTAAAAAAATGGCATGTATTTGGCCATTTTCAAAGACGAAAGGCCAACATGTTTTGTTGCCAATTTATTTACGGCACGAAGTTGAGGCTGCCCGCGTGAGCGGTTGATATTTGACGACAGCAGTCATCAGTGGGATACGCGACCAATAGGTGCGGGATCCTCATTGTGGTGGTGTGCAGGTACGAGAGATGACAGCAACCACTCGGTTCGGTGTGATGTACGAGTGAGGTGAAGACTGGTCCCCCCCAGCCCTGATGAAGTTGCCGTAAATAAATTGGCAACGAAACATGTTGGCCTTTTGTCTTTGAAAATGGCCAAATACATGCCATTTTTTATTTATTTTTTAATCTGAGGACACTCACAGCATCAAATAAAATTATCCTTTCGCAAGTGAGTTATACCTCATTTTAACTTAGAGAACTGAATCTCTCTTTTTCACAATGGGGGCCAGTGGGTACTGAATGACACAAGCACTTACAGTGCATCTGTACACATTTTTCATCGTCTTTCTTTATTTGGTTTCCTCACTTCTGAGAAATTTGGACACGCTTTTTAGGTCTCGCCTATGCAGTGTGCATGCGCTGCATAGGAAGACCTTTAGTAATCGATTCAGTTTGTGTCCCAAAAACGTGCACGCATTGCTTTCAATGGCAACGCGTGCACGTTTGGTGATTTCCTTGCGGGGGCGAGCTTTAAAACCATCTGTTTGTAATTAACAGATGGTTCCTGCTCGCTCCCGCAAGGGAAACAGGCGCAGGCCCCCTCCTCTCTCCCCTCCCCCTGCTGCCTCTCCTGTTTCATTTTTATTTCCTTCGAATTAGCTGCATTCCAGTATCGGGTTACGTCGCTTTCACTTTCGCGACCGCAGTAAAGTGTCTCGCGTATGTCCGCTCTCGTCTGTTTCCCAGTCCTCTTCACCTCCACCCTGAAGTCTCCCACCTCCCCCAATGTTTTTAATTTCCCTGTGGTTCATATCTCCAACCCCAATGCATTCACAGTGGCAACCTGACCTCCGCCGTGTCACCGAACGTGTGGGAAGACAATACAGTCCACCATAGTGGTGAACTATTAAGATGACTACAATGCCTGACTCCTCCTCGGTTAAGTTTCTCTTACTCTCGTGTGGAACAGCCTGCGCCTAGAGTAAAGGCAGTCTGACCTCAAGACGATGCGTAGCACAAAAGGAAGAGCGCCAGACCCCAAGTATAGCTTGCATGTAAGTGTTTTTATTGTTATTGCTGTCTGGTGTGCGATTGTGGTCATTTGTGACTGATTTCCTATCTTCCCAAATTCAGAATGGTACGCAGCTTATGTGTAGGCTATCATGTATAATTCCACCTACATGACGTATGCAGAGACGTGCATCATCTAGTAACGTAATGTTACGTGCAGTAGCATTATGTTTGTAAACTCAGATGTACGCCTTCACCCCCCCTAATTTTCATAGATTTTATTTATTATTCCGTTACTTCTCGTTTTTCCAGCCCCTGGCAGTGTTGTCAGCCTGCCAGGCGAGCAGAGGAGCAGCGTTGTGATTTTCCTTCCTTCGTCTGTCGGGGAGAACACGTTTTCCATTGCACACTGCATTCTTTTGTCTTTGCATTTTTGATAATGCGTGAAGCCAGAAAATCAACACAGTGACGTTTGAAAGCTTGGCAGGTCGGCCCAAGGGCTTCTGACACAAGATAGTAATGTGGGATTTCCTAGGGTGCCAGGGAAAAATGTTACACTGTGCTGTTGTTCTGAATACTGTTTTAATTTAAAGTCGTTTGTGGGTGAAGTTTGGTTAGAAGCACGTCTGTCGCTGCATGTTTAGCTCTGCAGGCCGATGATTGCAGGAATTCTGTGGGGTAAGAGAAGAGTTACATTTTCATACCCATTCAGACTTTGGCCTCTTTGTCGCATTGTATTTATTAAAACAAATTTTACAGCTGTAGACACCATCACGCTGGAATGTGGCTTCGTCAACCACTATTTTTCTAGAGTACCTTTGATGAAGTGGGTGGAAAGTCCTTTTTGGACTTGTCTGAACTGCTTCCAGCCAGAGTCACCCTTTACTCTTTACTAGTTCAGAGTAGTGCAAGATTGTACTGGCCTCTACCGTCTCCTTTTTTTGTCCTTTGAAGCCCCAGTTGTTTTACCCCATGTCCCGTATTACCCTTTCTATGCACATTTGTGTGGATGTGCCGTGCATCCCCTTCAAGTTTGCCCCAAGTGCTGTGTTGGAGTCTACATATCTTAAAGACATTGGCAAAGCCAAAAGCTCTGGCTAAACACTTATAAGGTCCCAAAGGCGAGACCTATTGGCTATGCCAATGCTTGTTTCCTTTATGGTCATGAAAGTCACCGATGATGATAACGTGGCTAAACTGGTGAGTACCAACCAGTAGCTCCCCTGGTGACGCTTACGTGAGGTACTTTCTGACCTTTCACTCATTTTTTTCACCAACAATTCTTTCACTAATCTTTCAAATATTTTTTCTTTTGACACTTGAAATGTAATGTGGTGTATTGACGAACTTTGAAATTGAACAATTGGACTAATAGGTGAATGGCAATGAGTCCGTCCCGTGAAGGAAGTTTAATGTTTTGAAACTCCCCCTGTGTGCCAAAAAAGATCACTGTTCATAACTAATCAGGTCTTTTTGGGTTCATAAGTTACTGAGTGGGGGGCGACCTGATTATTAACCCCCTGATGCTCCTTTTTTGTGTTTGACTTGCTAAGGTTTCCCTACAACTTGTGTGGTATTGCCTCTTTTTGGAAAGAACTGCGATTTGTCCTGTTCCAGTTTCTTTAAGTTAATAGAAACACATAGTGTATTCATTCCTATGTGGTTATTGTCATTTTTCTGTGCTTTAACAACTATGGTCGCACCCTTTCTAGCTAGGCACTTTTTTCCACTGTGAGGCTTTCCCTCTATTGCAAATGCTTTGTTGGCTCCCATGTGTGTAATTCCTGGCAGGAGTTCATCACAAAAAGCTCTCTTTATGTAACCTTTTGCTTATTTGCTTGACTGTCTCATAAAGATATCTTTTAATACAATTATTAAGTTGATTTAGATGTATTTTGTAAATATGTCATCCTAATCATTCTTAGTTAGCATTCATCTCCAATATATTTTGATTAATGTACCATATTTGAAATACAGCCCTGTTATGTCAATCAAATGAAAATTAAGCTTCAAAATTGTGGGATTAGTTGTGATGAAGACTGTATATGTATGCCTTTGTATGACTGTAACCGAAGGAACTCAGCTTTCTTTTGTCTTTTGTTTTGAGCAAAATGCAAATAAAAACATTTTTTTTTTAAATTTAGGGTTAGAATAACAGTTCAATCCTGGATCTGGACATTGTCTTGAGTTTAATCCTTTATAGCATCTGACACTTTTCATCCAGTCTCACAACTTGATTGGGATGGGATAGTAATCATATATAGGCCCTAATATACAGTTTGGCGGGCCAGCCTCAAAAAAGCTGGGACAACGGAAGAACAATCTCTACAGGGGTTTCTGCCTAGCTCTGCTGTGGCTCTTGCCTTGAACGGCTGTGGGCCACTTTACTAAAAACAAGAGGGGTGTCTAGTCCCCATGACGTGGCAGCACTGCAGACCTCTAAAGTTGGGGGGGGGGGCTGTCTTTGGAAAAAAAATAATTGTATCCCCCATGCTGGGAGTTTTGTACCAGTGCCTAGGGACATTTAGAACTGTTCCTGTCTGGGATCATCATGGTGTACATGATAGTCCCAGACAGGGAAAACAAGCAGGTGGACAGTGTGAGGGGCCACATTGAATAGGATGGCTACTTCAGCAGCCTTTGCGCCAGCAGTTGGCCCTCCAAAGGGGTTTTCCTGAGTGTTGAGCCAGTGGCAGCCTCCTCTTCAGGACAGCCATCATCCCCCAATAAAGGAATGAGGCTGGAAATACAAAAGGTGAGTGGTCAGGACATCCTCCACAGGGAAGGTAGTTAGGTCATTACCTACCACCTTTAAATGAACACTGTAACCTTGTGGTGGCCCGACTAATATTGAGGCATTAAGTTTTCTCAATGTGAAGACACTGAATGGAATCTGAAACATGCACCACTGCAAGCATATTTAATGCAATCTCAGCCACATGTGATACACGCCAGAGATCATCTGAGCTCAGAAGTGAAGCAAAAGTACACCAGTGTGAGAAATCCATATCACAACTCTTCTGTTGTTCATATCACTCAAATAAACTGTAGTCTGAAATTTAAAAGGGAGCAAAATAGTGTAGAAGGGATCAGTGATTTACTTGAAGTAACTCCCTCTGTATCACATTACATAATGAAAAGGAAAAAGTGATAAAACACATTTTCCATTAGCATGATACATACACGTACTAAAATAATTTTCCAAATGAAATTGCTCATTGTGCATTGTTTGATACTTTTTAAGAGGAGGTGAAACCCAAATTATGTAAACAGTTCTGCAATTTATTATTTTCTATATCGTAATGTTTAGCAGTCATAAAAAAGCCAGTTTATAGGAACATATTATAAAGATATTGCTGGTTAATTTCTAGCTATTGTACTTTTATGGAGTTGAAATAAAATGTATAAATATGAGAAAATAGCCAAATGGTCACATTTAATAGGCTTTGTCAGCATCTTACTCTGTGCAAGTTCTGCCTAGAACCAGATAAGTACTTGGTTTAAATCCAGAGAGGTTTATGTTTTATATCAAGAAATCACAACATCTGTGTTCCATCAAAATTTCAGCTGAAAAGCTGATTAGCAGACAAGGAGCACTTAGTAAAATACTATATTTCAAAAGTAAAGAAGAGACAGCTACTAAAATAAAATAGATGCGTTAACGTATGGAAATGACTTAGACGCATGCAACTAAGTTGAAAAAACTAGAAATTTAAATCAATAACTGAAAAACCAGAGCAATTTCTTGGTGGATTCACATATCTACTATTCAGATATGTGAGCATCTGCAGGCTGAAAACTTGATGTATGATTAAGCCATTATTCCTTTCAGATCAATAAAATATGTCTGCTGATTAAAAAAAAAGTTATGTTGTATAAGGTTATGTTCAATGCTAAATATCGCTTTTTCAAATAAATAACTAGTCTGAGAAATACAATGGCCTGCTATATTATAATGCAATATGATGTGTTTTTTACCAGCAGTCATAAAATGTCATAACTAAAGGCATTGTATTACCGGAGTTCTTACTCAATCTGTACTTAAGCGGTCATCGAGAAAGAGCTATAGTTGTTGCTAAAGCAAAAACTTTAAGGCAAAATTGTATGGCCTGTATTACATCCCCAAATTCTTCCTGTGCTCACTGGGGCACAAAGAAGGCACAGAGTTCCAAGGAAGCACTTTTAAAAAATAACAGATTTGTCTGCTACTTTATGAAGTTAAGAAGATTATGAAGAAAAGAGATTTATTTGCAGGATATTGAAACTACTTATTGTTTAAACGGTGTCTACTTTGCATTTGAAGCAAAGCACCAGCAAGTATGGCACTGCCACACTCCCTAAACAATTCACCGTAATTTACCATAGTAGGCTGCCATTCCCACACAACCAGCCAATGTAATGTCCATGTCATAATGGGAATCTAACTTTGTGGAAACATTTGGTAAGAGGGGCTTTTCTTCCACCATCCTAGCCATCTGCTCTGTCAACGTGAGCTGCTTGTTGAACCATTACTCCCATGCCCTTTGGGGTTCTGCGGCTCAAGTCCTCTCAGGTGTTCCTGGCGACCTTCGCCATATCTGGGCCTAGACAATTCAAATTGGTCATTATGCGGCCAAGTTCACAATACGTTGTGGCTTGAATACCACCAACTCCATCAGGTGATCACTTTTTGGGCCTCTCTGCCCCTCCTTGCCAACCTCACCAGTTTCATTGCTCCTTGCACGAATTTGGACAAGGCACCCCCTACTGCCAGCCTGTCCAACCTCCTCAGGGGACCCAACAATTTTGCAGTCATGGCCAAAGTGCCCACCGACCATGCGGGCAAGGTCAGCGTGCCACCCAGTCTGCAGCTTCATTGCAGCCCCACCTGCCAAACATCTTTAGCGTGCCCTTGATGGAGCACACCACCCGGTGAGAGGCAGAATCCGATGATTCTTTCCAGGTTGGCAGGATATCACGTATGACAGGTGACTCCTGTACATAGTTTGCAGGGGGTATGCTCTCCCATTCCTTTCTTCCTGATGCACCTTCTACCATCCCACAGCGACTGACGGAGGACCATCTCTCCAAGAAGTCTTTTGAGATGGTCAGCGGCAGAAGTAGGGCCTGGTTGCTATTCCTGCTACTTCCTGGTGCCCAGAAAGGATGGAGGCCCCCGGCCTATATTAAATTTGAGCCCTTTCAACGCTTTCCTCCAAAGGAAAAATGTTAAATGCTTACCCTGTCAATGTCTTCTTGTCTGCCCTCAACCCTGGAGACTGGATGGTGGCGTTGGCCCTGCAGAACACCTATTTTCATATTCCCATCCTGCCAGCCCATCGGTGCAACCTGCGGTTCGCGGTGGGTCAGGAGCATTTCCATTTCTTTGAGCTCCCCTTTGGTCTCCCCAGTGCCCCTCGGGTGTTCACGAAAGTGATGGCAGTGGTGGTAGCTCATCTTTGGAAGTCTTTGTTACCAGTCTTCTCTTACCTCAATGACTAGCTGTTGAAGGCAAGCTTGCCGCAGGTACTCAACAGCCACCTCCAGATAATGGCGAACCCTTGTCATCTTTGGGGTCAACGACTCCTTCTCAGACACTCCCCTTCATCTGAGTCTGTCATGTGTTCTATACAGGGCCCATTGTTGTTTCCCTATGTTAGCCTGACTGTGCACCACACAGGCAGTATTAGCTTTGCACACGTTACTACATAAATATGTTTGCTTCTGTGCCACATTATTTTTTCACACAGAACCTTCAGTTGTTTTCTCGTTCTATTCTTTCCTGGTATTTAGTCTGAACAGCAGACAATGTCAAATAACAATGTCCCTTATTATTTTGTTCTTGTCAGGCACTCGCACCTAGACATAACCCAGATATGCAGCTGTTGTTTATGAACATGTAAACCTTGCCATATAGGTTAGCACAGTAATGTAACACAGAGAGAGAGACCGATATTTTGTGAGAGAAGATCATAGCTGTATCTGAGTTTTAGAACGTCCATCTGTGTATGCTAAGGTACGGGGTCCACTGCTAAACCCAGAGATATTTGCTGTATAATCAGTTTGCTTCTGTAGAAGGGGAGTGGGGTTAGGCTATTCTGTCTTATAATATGACAGGGCTTTTCATAATATACGGTTTATTGACAATGCTGATGGTATTTTTGCCAAGCAGTTGTTTTCTGATTGCAGCACGTATACTGCATTCTAGAGCACAATAGTTGAAATAAACATTTCAAACTTCCTTCGTCTCTCTTTCATATCTTATTGTGGACGAGCACGAGTGTGTGAGTGAAAGCGAGTGTCCTGTCACCAAGATCCATGAGTGTTCTGGGGTGTCAATTCACTTGTCTGTCTGGGTAT
Organism: Calotriton arnoldi; assembly: GCA_963921515.1. NCBI lineage: Eukaryota > Metazoa > Chordata > Amphibia > Caudata > Salamandridae > Calotriton > Calotriton arnoldi. Next base: position 754,668 of record CAWUFW010008110.1, on the reverse strand, counting down.
GAGTAGGAGGGCAAGTGAGACACTGTAGCTAGTTGGACTGGGGCTCACGGTACTGAGGTGGTGAGGTGACTCAGTCCCTAACTACTGATGTTCTATGGTCCCAAGCATAGTTCTGTTCCTGAGCAGAATCCTGCAACATGGCGCCACCAGTGTTTTGTCTGGTACTTATTTGCTGGAAACCTGAGTAGCCTTTGTGCTTGTCCACAATACCCTTGCACTGTCTTGCGGAGACATTGATGATGTTTGGAATTTATCCTCCACAGTTTTTAGGGACCACCAAGTTCTGTTGGTTTTTCAAGCTTGGATATCGAAGGGATTATACCCGTTTTTGTGCTGCCTTTTTGAATCTATTGATTATTGATTATGGCTGTTGCTATTGCGGCCAATTGCCGCCCTGCCATTACTCAACACTTACTTGCAAATATTGTCCCTAATGCGGGGGCCCCTGTAGTTTGTGTGATTGAAGCTGACGCAGCATACCACTTTGAAGTCTTCTATTCCTGGGTCACCTTTCCAGCTGTCAATGCTAATGACAATATATTTCTTACTTATACCGCTGCTGCAGTACCAAATGCTTATCGTCCTTATGTTCTTCTTGAAATTCCTCTTATGGTCACGGAACACCAGACTTGGTTTATTGGTGTCCTTTTCCATGTACCCAGCATTGTTCAGATGGACCTCTGAAATATTGACGGGGCCACATGGCCTACTCTTGCTGGCTTTGCACCATGCCTGAATTTGGCTACGCTGAATTTGACTGAGATGTGACTATTATATGAACAAGTTGTTCTTCTGTATAGACGTCTGATACAATTTGTTTCCCGTGCCTTTTTGGTGGATCCAGGTAGAGCTGGTGTGCCTGTTTAGGCACAACAGCTGAGGGACTTGTTATTAGTCCGGTGATTTTAAATTCAGTTATGGGCAAACGCCCATCTCATTGTGAAGACATTCCATTTTGAATTGCCCAAAAAATTGATCATCTTGATGCAGTGTTTGCCCTTATGGGTCCACAAGAAAAACGTAGAATTTTAATGATGCTTTTACCTAATGGTCTGGTTCCCTCTTTAGCCGTCTGTAACACCTGGGGGACCTTGTTTGCCACAGTGTATACTCTCTGTTATGGCACTCCCTCGATGGGCGTTCCACCGAGCGTCCTCAAACAAATACAGAATGAACATGGGGCAGGTCCTGCCCTAGATGTGGAGATGAAACTGGTTGGAAATTTTCCGGTTGTCTCCAAAATAATTCTTTCTAATGTTAAAGGTGAAGCAGCTTCCTTGGCTATACGCCTCGACTTGGAGCAGTGGCAATTGCAGACCGTGAGCGCAAGTTGACTGTTATTATTTCACAGGTGTATACGTTCCTAGGGCGTAAAAGGTTGGTACCAGACCTTCTGTTTCCACCCTTGTAAAACCAGCATCTGTCAAAGATGATCGCCCTGCCCATGATTTTTCAAAGAATACATGGGTTAAATCTAAAGAACCACAACAAAAGGGTAGACCTTGTGGTGGTACACTGCCCCCGGAATACTCTGAGCGATGTTACGATGTCCGTGACCATTCTAAAATTAAAACTCCTGATCATTTTCAGGTTCCTGATACTCATTCTCCCCGTTCTTTTCAGGACTCATCTGACCAACAGTACGACAGGAGTGGACAATTTGATCATAGACAAGGAGAATACGTGCAACCTAAATGGGACACACAAAGTACTTTTGACGTGAAAATAAAGAAGAGGGATCAACCACCTCCTTATAAGCCCCCTTTTCAGAAAAAGCAAGTTGCAGCCTTAGCAGCTAAATATGTCCCAGATGGTGAGAACCCTTCTCCTGGACAGGAGTTGGACGGTGACTCTCCTAAACAGCACGGCAGAAGTCACCATAGTGTTCAAGACACTCTGCCAGCTTCTGGAGGCGAGAGCAACTGAAACTTTTGTCATGGTAGAGACCGCGGAACCCGCATGGCACCCCCTGACAGACTCTATCACTTAGATATTCAAATTGAAGGTGACTTTAGACACACCATTAAAGCTATCTTTAGGGACAAATTGACTTCTTCATATGACATTCTTTTGGCGGAGGTTGATTGGCCTCCTCCTTTTATTCTTGCTTGTCCCCATGGTGAGGATGTTATCCTCCCATCATTTTCGCATCTAGTTCCATACCCAGTCAAACAGTCTTATGATTCTGAATGGGCCCTTGGCCCCTTCTTTTTATCGCAATCAAGCAGGATGGGATAAAGATTCTCCTTTCCATGTAATTCCTATTCGTTCCACTCCACAACCTCAACCACAATGTCCTTTACACGTGAAGCCAAAACGGCCGTTAAAGACATTCTTACTCAATTGGAGTACCAGGGAGTAATTGAACTGTGTGTGTCACAAATAAATAATCCTCTTTTTCCGGTTTCAAAACCTGATCAGTCTTATCGTATTGTAGATTATCAACATTTAAATAGTCATACCCGCACTTTTGCTGTCCAAAAATACACATAGTACAGCATTGATTAACAATATTGTTTGTAAAAAAATTAAAACCATACTTGATATTGCCAATGTTTTTTTCACACACAATTTGGCTCTAGAGAGCCGTGATTGCTCTCGGAGGTGAAAAGCGCGTTAGCCTATGGGGTATAAAACTAGCCCAGGCATTTTTGCAGCTCAAGTTTTGTCAATTCTCCATGAAATTGACCCTGATGCTTTGTCCTATATTGATGACATCTACTTAACGGGTGATGAATTGAATCCTCATTTAGCTAGAGTGGATTACATAATTTTGTGGTTTGCTGAACTTGGTTATAAGCTCAATTTTGCAAAATCTCACATTGCTTTCCTCAGTGTTCTTTTCCTTGGTTATGAATTAACCTATGAGGGTATGAGCTTAGCCCCTCACTTTTTAGAAAAATGTGCGCAGTTGCAACCCCCAAATATGCTCAAAAAGCTACAATCTTTGCTTAGCTTTTTAAATTTTGGAAGGACTTGCATTCCTGACTATGCTCAATGCATTAAGCCACTCTATGCCTTAATATGTCCTGATTTTTCAGTGTCCTGTTGAATGCCTGAACACACTGAAGTTCTTAGGGCCAAATGCATCAACATAAGGAATTGCGATTCCTAAATAGCGATTTTTAAGGAATCGCTATTTAGGAATCACAATAGCGGTTCGCAAATTCACTCCATTAAGTCCATTCACTCCATGAATCACTCCATTCATTCCTATGGGCCTATAGGCCCATAGGAATGAATGGGAATGCATTCGCAAATTGCGATTACCAAATTGGTAATCACAAATTGCGAATGCAATTCAAAGGGTGCCAGGGGGCCTAAGGCCCCCCCTGATACACCCCCCAAAAAAGTAAGTGTGCACATGTGGGGCACACACATGCCCTAATGGCATGTGTGTGCGCCACATGTCACTTTGAAAAATGCACTTTTGTGCATTTTTCAAAGAATTTGCAAATTACCATCAACTTGAAGTTGATGGTAATTAGCGTTTTCTAAATGCACAGTTTGCATTTAGGAAAGGCTTGATGCATTGCCTTTAGGGAATCGCAATTTGCGATTCCCTAAATGCATTTGCAATTTAGGTAATCGCAAAAAATTGTGATTACCTAATTTGCGAATGGAAATGGATTCATGCATCAGAAAAGGGCTTTTTCCGGTTGCAAACGGGCCGATTCTGCGAATCGGCCCGTTTGCGACCTGAAAAAACTTGTTGCATGTGGCCCTTAGATCCTTACAGACTGATTTGCTTGAAACGCGACATTTACATTCACATTTGCATACAATGAATTTGGTCATCCGGATTGTTCCGGTTTCTATTAGTTTTTACCTATGTCACATTCAATGAAGGTGATACGGTTCCTATTTCATATAAATCACATTTACATTCCCAGGCGGAAATACATTTTGCGTCCGTTGAAAAAATATTGACAGCGGTCCAGATGGCCGTCCTCAAGGAATGGCGTTTGACTCAAGGTATACGAATAATTCTCGTTTCTCCCATGCCTGCCATAGTGGCTGTCACAAAAACTAGCATTCCCAATTCAAAAGCCCTTCATCTCCATTGGATTCAATGGGCTACATCCTTAACAGTAGTTGATGTCAACCTTATCTCCGACCCTTCTTTACATATGCAGGAATTCTTACAGTATGAACATGTTTATTCTGCTCCTTCTTCTATTCTGCTGCTTGAAAAATACAAGTGTATCATCTGTACCGATGGTTCAGTACAACCTGCTATAGGTTCTAAACAGCAATACTCTGCTGCATGGGCTATCGTTTTAGGCACTATGTCAGATGGCATTTTTCAACGTACTATTACCCAGACTCAATCTCTAATAGATTGTACCACACAATTGGCTGAACTGAAGGCTTTGCTTCTTGCCCTTGATCATACGAATCCTGAGTTCCCCACACTTATAGTGTGTGATTAATTTTATTGTGTGTAATCATTTAATGATAGTTAGTATTTATGATAACAAAATAGCTTCAAGGATTCCAGAGGTAGCACAATCAAGCATAAAATGCTTTGGGATAAGGTGGCAGATTTTTAAGATACATTGCCACTTGCACATGTAATTCATACATTAGGTCATCACATGGGGGACCACACGCAGTTGGGAATTCTCTGGCTGATGAGGCAGCCAAATCTGCAGTAGCCACTTGTATAATAGCAGCAGTTATGCGTTCTAAAACACGTGTTGATGATGACATCCTGACTGCTGTGCATGCTTTTCAAGCCGGCACCACTTTATCTATAGGTTTTCCAATAAAATATTCTTATTTTTTAAATTAACAAAATGTTCCCTTTGTACCTATACCTGGGGTTGGCGATTGCATGATACCCAACCTTGACCACCGACAATCTTTAGTAGTTACTGCGCATGAAGAAGGAGTCAGCTCGGCACATGCTGGAGTGGCGGCAACTATCTTGCTTTTACGTTATTGGTGGCAAGGTTTATACCAACAAACCAGAAAATGTATTTTAGGTTGTGACATCTATTAACAAATTAAAAGTTCTACTGTGTCTCGTCTACCACAGACAAATTTGTTTATTTCCCATCAGCTCTTTGGCTGTGTTTATTTAGATCATTGTGGTCCTTTAATTTCTGAGACTGCTTTTAAATTCATTTTGGCTGCAGTTGATTCTTGTTCCAGGTTCCTCTGTGTTTGGCCACAGCGCTCGGCTCACACTCAAACTGTTATTAAAGATTTGCAAGTCTTCATCGGGACTTATGCCTGTTGCGCATTCCACTCAGACCAAGGTCAGGCTTTCGCCTCTAAGGCGTACCGTGATGCGATGAAGTCCATGGATGTGCAAGTGCATTTTTCTTCTCCGTATAGGCCTGAGGGCAATTCCATTGTGGAGAGAATGAACAGTCACTTAAAGCAATCCTTACCGGCTAGAGTATTAGGTACAGGGCGTGATTGGTTGAATCATCTCTATTGGGTTCAGCGGGCATTAAATAATCTCTAATGTTTCCGGGTGGGCGGACCCCGTACGAAATGCTCTTTGGCATTAACATGTATGTTCCAGATCCTGATGGTCCAGACGTTGTGGCAGCAGCCACATCCTTCGATGTAAATAACCACTGTACTGTTTTGCAGGATCTACAAAAGTGCTGTGATGCTCTAGCTCACAAACATTTGCTTGCGCTTCTCTCTTCGAGTACAGACACTCAAATTCCTGTATCTGGTTGGCTTCCCAGAGTTGGAGAAATTGTTTGTGAAAAAGTGGCCCTCAAGAAGGAATTCAGCCCAACATACTGTTACAGCAAACAAATGATGGACGGAATGCTGACAATGCAAACATTCTCCCCCAGTCAAAAGATCTGGGTTAAATCCATCGTTCTTTTGCCCACTACGCCACCCCAGTTTGGACCCAGCCATACGCAAATCAGTCTTGACCCTGTGCCCCATGGGAACAGTCCAGACCGAACTGCCAGGCAAGGTCCTCCCTGGACCGGAAACAAGCATCCTGGGACCGGTTTCAGGGTATGTCACCCTTCTTCAGCCAGGCTAGCTTGAATCCAGTGGCACAATGAGCAAGGGACCCACGTCTGGGCATACCCATCCCACTTAGGGTGAAAAGTGTTACAGCAAACAAATGATGGACGGAATGCTGACAATGCAAATATTCTCCCCCAGTCAAAAGATCTGGGTTAAATCCATCGTTCTTTTGCCCACTACGCCACCCCAGTTTGGACCCAGCCATATGCAAATCAGTCTTGACCCTGTGCCCCATGGGAACAGTCCAGACCGAACTGCCAGGCAAGGTCCTCCCTGGACCGGAAACAAGCATCCTGGGACCGGTTTCAGGGTATGTCACCCTTCTTCAGCCAGGCTAGCTTGAATCCAGTGGCACAATGAGCAAGGGACCCACGTCTGGGCATACCCATCCCACTTAGGGTGAAAAGTGTTACAGCAAACAAATGATGGACGGAATGCTGACAATGCAAACATTCTCCCCCAGTCAAAAGATCTGGGTTCAATCCATCGTTCTTTTGCCCACTACGCCACCCCAGTTTGGACCCAGCCATATGCAAATCAGTCTTGACCCTGTGCCCCATGGGAACAGTCCAGACCGAACTGCCAGGCAAGGTCCTCCCTGGACCGGAAACAAGCATCCTGGGACCGGTTTCAGGGTATGTCACCCTTCTTCAGCCAGGCTAGCTTGAATCCAGTGGCACAATGAGCAAGGGACCCACGTCTGGGCATACCCATCCCACTTAGGGTGAAAAATGTTACAGCAAACAAATGATGGACGGAATGCTGACAATGCAAACATTCTCCCCCAGTCAAAAGATCTGGGTTAAATACATCGTTCTTTTGCCCACTACACCACCCCAGATTGGACCCAGCCATATGCAAATCAGTCTTGACCCTGTGCCCCATGGGAACAGTCCAGACCGAACTGCCAGGCAAGGTCCTCCCTGGACCGGAAACAAGCATCCTGGGACCGGTTTCAGGGTATGTCACCCTTCTTCAGCCAGGCTAGCTTGAATCCAGTGGCACAATGAGCAAGGGACCCACGTCTGGGCATACCCATCCCACTTAGGGTGAAAAGTGTTACAGCAAACAAATGATGGACGGAATGCTGACAATGCAAACATTCTCCCCCAGTCAAAAGATCTGGGTTAAATCCATCGTTCTTTTGCCCACTACGCTACCCCAGTTTGGACCCAGCCATATGCAAATCAGTCTTGACCCTGTGCCCCATGGGAACAGTCCAGACCGAACTGCCAGGCAAGGTCCTCCCTGGACCGGAAACAAGCATCCTGGGACCGGTTTCAGGGTATGTCACCCTTCTTCAGCCATGCTTGCTTGAATCCAGTGGCACAATGAGCAAGGGACCCACGCCTTGGCATACCCATCCCACTTAGGGTGAAAATTGTTACAGCAAACAAATGATGGACGGAATGCTGACAATGCATTCTGTTCCAGTCCTTGATATTCAGGGTACACGAACTGTCATTTTGCCACTGCTTCCAAGACATAAAGAAAATCACTTTATTTCCATAGAACATGTCAAGTTACACCATATGGCCAATTCTCCACAGTATGCTCAGGAGTGGTCCTTCCCAAGACTTTCCTTTGCAGCCTGTGAGCACCATCGTTGCGGCTTCTGCCCGGCTGCCGGGGGGAGGGGGGTGGGTTCAGACTTCTGTCAATTTGGTTCCTGTTTCTACTTCTCCATCTTCTACAATGGATGTCATGTATACTGATCTGGCGTTGGAAGCTCCTTCTGAGTTACATTTTTCAACTCTGACTGCTGAATCTCAACCACCCCTTTTCCATTTGAGTTCCTCAGGGTACTATATGGATCAAGATCATTTCTCATCAGACAGTTCTTCAGTGTCTTTGGTACTGCATCTACCTCCAGTGCGGATTTGTGTTTTCATTTCTTGGTTTAGACGCACTTATCTAGTCCCTCTTTGGATATACTTTTGGATAATCTTTTCTTTGGCTCTCTTATTCCTGTGGATTTGATTTGTGACTGTCTTTTTCTTCTGATCAATGGCCATTACCTTCCAGACCGTTCTGTTACAGAACTGGTTGACGGGGTGCTGGCTCCCCATTCCTCTTCACATAAAATGAAAAGGGACTTGTCCCTTGTCAACATTTCAGCTGTTTCAGTGACTGATGGAATGGTTTGGGATAAAGTTCCTTTCGATTTATATGGTCCTACGGAGACTCTGCAGATTCCATATGTGCTCAAAGTTTCTATGGGTGAAGTAACAATCAGATGATAGGGATATTGATACTGTGAATTCAATGCTTTCTAAATTGCAAAATTATACTGTGTTTGATTCTGAATATTTATATCTTAATTCCACAAATAACGCAGAGATGTTCTGTTACCACCATTATGGACATCATTTTTTGCATAGGGCAAGTGGACAGCGTCCCCATTTTAATTATGCACAGTGGGAAAATTGTCCAACTCCACCACAGGTAAGTAAAAAAATACAGCCTGATATATACACATATTTCACAAGTTATGACCTTTTAGTCACCATATCATACTATTTTAAATTGGTTCAAATCCAGTTGAAAATGTGTATGCTTAGTCAGACCAAGCTCATATATGCAGCTTCATTTGTTCAACAATTGGCCCTTAAGGGTTATGATTATTGGAAAGACAGTATTGATCTGAAATCAATTTGGGGTACAAAACTCTGGCAGGTACAAGGCACAGAAACTATATTTCAAGCCTGTCTGAGCCCCACAAAAATTATTTTTCTAAATGAAACTGTACAGCAAACTACTTGTCCGGGATTGGCTAAAATTAAAGAACTGAATGCCCTGATAATTCCTTCAACTGCCCGTTTTGATAATTGGCATTCTTATACAAATTATACAGAAGACCATTTAAATAGTATGATACAAAATGGTACATTTAACCCGTCATTTGCAACTCCTGTGGGTGGTTATTGTGGCCAGTAGACACTAACAGTTGTCATGCTCGTTTTCTCAATTCCACCTCTGGTTTCAAATCCAATAAACTAGGCCCATGGTACTCACAGTAACCCATTCGAACACTATTACCACCTATTCAGTGGGTAAACTATGCCAGCAATGGTTAGAACATTCCACACTGTCTGCAGTGAAACAACAACTTTCTCTTCTATCTGAGGATATGAATCTATCTGATTTTTATTAGGTCCCAAGTCACCGCATTCTAACAGATTCCTATATGCAGCATATAATGAAATATGGAAATTATCACAAATTGAAGCTGCTATACGCCTGAGACAAATTGATCAAGATAATTTGGATAAAGTACTTGCTGCAGTAGACAGCAGTATTAATACGTTATCATCTCGTATTTATAATTTGAACAATATTGTGTCAATATTGTGTCATCCGTTATTGATATTGTACAAAATGATATGTCGACATTGTATCATGGTCAGAGTCAGCTCAGATCTATTTTGCAGTTTAGTTGGACACTTCAAACACTCAAAAATGGATGCATTCCTTGGCATTATCTGAACTGTACTACTTTGTTCTTGCTTTTCAATTTAAAGCACACACAACAGTCAATGGCTATGAAAAACGCAACATATACCATGTTACATTTAGAAACAAATCCCATTTGCTATAGCCGAAACTCCTTCAGAGGTATGGTTAATACATGGAGTCATCTCCTTTCCCATATCGTCATTTCAGTTGACAGCGTGCATGAAACATTTTTCGATAGATAGATATAAACCCCTTGGGAGCAGCTGCATCCATGAGTTATGGTCCCGGCCGTTTACATATTGCTGTGAGCGTGCTGATAGAGAAGTTTTTCCTATGGGAGAGGAGTTGACTCTCACTGCTGGTCATTCACTTGTTTGTCAACATGTTAATATCTACGGCGCTTGTAATGTTTCGGTGCCAAATTTGCCTTGTTATTTAAAAGTAAAACCAGTTCCCGCAATTCTCCCCTTCATTACTGTACTTTCAAATGGAAGCTATCTCATGCTTAATAATCAAGTCTGCTGTGGTATGCAGGCGGGAGTCCCGTATATTGTGTCCGTTTCCCAGTTAGTCACTGATTGCAACAACGTCCTGTTTCCCCCTCTGCATGGAGTGGTAGATAACTCATTGTGGCCTTCCATTCCAACTTTGAAAGCAGATTTCAACAAACTAAGCAGACTCAAAGCATTATTGTTTTAACGAGAAGTGGCTCTTACATCTGCCCGCTAGAGCTTCGAATTGCAGGTGGCCAGAACTACTGTTGAAATACAGTCATTGTTAAATACAAATCTTCCCCTTCATTTCAGGGAACTGACACATCAAATATTTAATGCCTCTGATACCACGGGTGTAACCCATTTTTTTTAAACTTGTATGCTCTGGTCTCATCACTTCTTTCCAAACTATCTTTGGAGTAATACTAGCTTTTATACACTCTGTTTCTTCCAGAGTGTTCTGTGGGTTCCTGGTGCTGCTGTTCCTCATTTGCTCCATTCTTTTCCTGTTACTCCTGTTCCATAATGGATGCTTCTTCTCCCTGAACTTGGCATTGCTCCAGCACTACTGTGAGCGCATGCTTCAGCTCTTTGGCATGATTCCTTTGCAGGCATTGGATGTGGATTGGTGTTTAACCTTCCACCATGCTTACTTCACCTGTGGGCAACCTGTATTTCATTGCATCTTGTTCCCCTTTCACTGGACACTAGACATATGCCTGGCTCTGCTGCCTTGGATCTCGAACTGCTGATGAGTCCCTTAGTGGCCCATTATCAGGACTGTTCCATGGGTGTGTGACCTCTACAAAATCCAAGTCTGGAGCAAATGGCCAATGGGAGTTCATGTTCATCGGCATAGCGATTGCTAGATCAGAGTTTCGTTGAAGTCAACTCAGGTTGCCCGATGACAGCATCTGCATCTGTTGGAGCTGAAGGTCATGTCTGTTCTTTGGAGCTTATGAACTGGGCCGCAGACTTATCTATCTATGTGGAAGCTGACCCCATCATGGATTCCTTTGCCTCTACCATGGCTGCTTACATAATGGACTCCTCCGACACGCACTGTTAGAAATGGGGATCTCAAGTTGGCCGCGGCTGGCGCCGAGGTCCAAATAGGGATCCTTCTTCCTAAGTCAGAGTAAGGGGGCTACACCCTTTGTTAACCCCTGCTCAACCCTGTGGTAACGTAGCACGAGCAGACAGGCCTATCTCAGAGGCAGTGTGTGAAGCATTTATGACCATAACACAGGAGAAACGCTACAAACGGACACCACAAGTAGTTATAGAAAAATAGTTATCTTTATATAGACTGAACACGAGGCTAAAAGCACTCAAGGAGCCACAATGCACACAATTACAGATTCACTTCAAAAGCAATAAAGGCACTCGAAATGGGGGTGGAACGGACTTAGTTCGGGGCCGGGGTCCTCGCGACCCGGTGATGCACAATGTACCTGAGATGTAAAGGGGCACGGCACGCAGCCTCACAAGGAAGCCGCGGTGATGACAGGCGGACTCGCAGCGGCCACAGCTCCCGGCTGTAGCGGTCCGCGGCATGCACTCACGATAATCCTGGGACGGGGCTTAAAGGCGGGCACCCAGCGGTACCCGCAGGTGGTAACAAGATCCTGGAAGTGGTGACTAGTGCGGGCACTCAGCGGCACAGCTCCTCAGCTGCAGCGGCCCACAATAGCGATGATTCTCGTAGGACGGCAAATGCGGGCACTCAGCGGCACAGCTCCTCAGCTACAGCGGCCCACAATAGCGATAGCGATGATTTCCGTAGGATGGCAAATGCGGGCACTCAGCGGCACAGCTCTTCAGCTGCAGCGGCCCACAATAGCGATGATTTCCGTAGGATGGCAAATGCGGGCACTCAGCGGCACAGCTCCTCATCTGCAGCGGCCCACAATAGTGATAGCGATGATTTTCGTAGGATAGCAAATGCGGGCACTCAGCGGCACAGCTCCTCAGCTGCAGCGGCCCACAATAGCGATAGCAATGATTTTCATAGGATGGCAAATGCGAGCACTCAGCGGCACAGCTCCTCAGCTGCAGCGGCCCACAATAGCGATAGCGATGATTTTCGTAGGATGGCAAATGCGGGCACTCAGCGGCACAGCTCCTCAAATGCAGCGGCCCACAATAGCGATAGCGATGATTTTCGTAGGATGGCAAATGCGGGCACTCAGCGGCACAGCTCCTCAGCTGCAGCGGCCCACAATAGCGATAGCGACTTTCAGCCCGCGTTCCCCGCAGTAGAACCAGAGGCTCTGGAATTCTCAACAGAGGCCTCACCTGCGGGTAGAATCCCCTCAAATAGGAATCCAGATGGCTGATGGGTGAAGTCTAATGTCCCTGAGACTTCAGCAGGAGGCAAGCTCAAATCAGGCCCTTGGGTAGTTGCTTCAGGAAGATGGATGAAAGTTTCAAAGTCCTTTCCCTCTAGTTACACGGACAGAGGTTCGTCTTGGCATCCAGAAGTAACACACTCATGGGGGTTTTCGCGCACATCTTTATACCCCCTCGCCTTTGTTCTCTCAAAAGTCACAAGTCACTGAACCCAGTCAGAACCAGTTCGGGGAGGTCCTGGGGGCACGTTGTTTACGAGGCGGCATCCTGCCCTTTAGGAGGGGGGTCTGCCATCAGACGCACCGTGGGAGGGGGAGCCATCATTCACCTTGCCAGGCGCAGCCCTGCTCAGATCAAAGGGTCACCCCTCCCCATACTCCAGCTGCAGATCTCTCTACTCGACCCAGGTCGGGTTCAGCCTACCCTGTCCCTCCAAGACCAGACAGCCAATACACATAACAGCAGAGCACACTGGAAGACTTAGGCAAGAAAATACCCACTTTCTAAAAGTGGTATTTTCAGACACAGAATATAGAAATAACCTCCACTAAAAGATGTACTTTAATATTCTGAGCTCAGGCATACTAAATTCGACTTTCCACTTTACAAGCTGCTTCTGTGGGTGGCGCAATCAGCGCTGCAGGCCCACCAGCAGCATTCGGTCTACCAGCCCTGGGCACGCACGGTGCACTATACTAGAGACTAACAGGTAAACCAAATGAGCCAATTATGGGAACATCAATTCATACAGTCAATTTACAATAGGGAGCATTCGCGCTGTGGCACGGAATGGCCGTGGCACAGCGCCCAGAGCATCTAACACCAGCAAACACAAAGGAGACAAAAAGCGAAAAATGGAGGGGAGACCCACGCCAATGGTGCCAGGTCTAACACGTGTCCCCTCCAGCTGAAATGTGGGGAGAACTACCCACCCACTTGGGAGTTCTCATCACTAAGGCGGAAAAATCTGGACAGACCATCAGCATTGGCGTGCTCTGTACCAGGGCGGTGTTCCACCATAAAGTCCATACCCTGTAGGGAAATGGACCACCTCAACAACTTGGGATTCTCTCCCCTCATCTGCATCAACCATCTGAGGGGCCTGTGGTTGTCTGAACCCGGAAGTGAGTCCCAAACAGGTATGGTCTCAGCTTCTTCAGTGCCCAGACCACAGCAAATGCCTCACGCTCAATTGCACTCCACCTCTGTTCCCGTGGAAGTAACCTCCTACTAATGAAGGCTACAGGTTGGTCTAGGCCCTCCTCATTGATCTGTGACAGAACGGCCCCCACACCATGCTCGGAAGCGTCTGTCTGGACAACAAATTCTTTTGAAAAGTTGGGCGCTTGAAGTACAGGTGCTGTGCACATGGCAGTCTTCAGGGCGTCAAAAGCGTTCTGACAGGTGTCAGTCCAGTTCCCCATCTTGGGCTGCTTCTTAGAAGTCAGCTCAGTCAAGGGTGCAACAATGTTGCCATACCCCTTGACAAACCTCCTGTAATAACCCGTGAGTCCTAAAATGGCTCTCACCTGTGTCTGGGTCTTGGGGGCTCCCAAGCCAGGATGGTTTCAATCTTGGGCTGTAGGGCGCCACCTGGCCGCTCCCCACCTGATGTCCCAAGTACACCACAGAACCCTGCCCAATCTGGCACTTACTTGCCTTGATTGTGAGGCCTGCCCTTCGCAGTGCCATCAACACTTCCCAGAGGTGTCGCAGGTGGTCCTCCCATGAGGAACTAAACACTGCAATGTCATCCAGGTAGGCGGCACTGAAATCTTCCAGCCCATCCAACACCCTGTTGACCAACCTCTGAAAGGTGGCAGGGGCATTCTTCATCCCAAAGGGCAACACCCTGAACTGGTAGTGCCCATCTGGTGTGGAGAATGCTGACCTCTCCTTTGCCCCATCAGTTAAGGCGATCTGCCAATACCCAGACGTCAAATCAAACGTGCTGAGGTACCGTGCAGCCCCTAGCCGATCTATGAGCTCATCAGCTCTGGGGATGGGGTGCGCGTCAGTATTTGTGACTGAATTGAGACCTCGGTAGTCCACGCAGAACCGAAGTTCTGGGGTGGCACCAGGCGCTGCAGCTTTTGGTACCAAGACCACTGGGCTGGACCAAGGGCTGCTAGAGGACTCAATCACCCCTAAAGCAAACATTTTGGAAACCTCTTCCTTAATGGATGCCCTAACCCGGTCAGTCACTCTGTAAGCCTTGTGCTTAACAGGAGGACTGTCCCCAGTGTCCACTTCATGGACACACCAATCAGTGACACTAGGCACCAGGGAGAACAGATCACTGAATTGTCCCAACAGTTGGCGACAATCACTCTGTTGCTCAGGTGTCAGTGTGGCGGAGAGGACCACACTCTCCACTGACCCGTCTTGCTCCTTTGCACACAGGAGGTCAGGAAGAGGCTCACTCTCCTCCTCCATCCCAGCATCTGTGGCCAGGAGCATGCCCACTTCGGACCTCTCAAAGTGGGGCTTCAGGCGGTTGACATGCAGGACACGCAAGGGGTTCCGGGGAGACCGCAAGTCCACCAAGTAGGTAACAGGACTCTTGCGCTCCACCACCTCAAATGGTCCAGTCCACTTATCTTGGAGCGCACAAGGGTCCACTGGGGCCATGACCCAAACCTTTTGACCAGGCTGAAACTCAATCAGAGTGGCATTCTGATCGTGCCAACATTTCATCTCTTCCTGGCTGGCTTCCAGATTTGCCTCAGCAAGCTTTCTGAAACGCTGAGTCTGGTTCCTGAAGGCCAGCATGTAACTAAACACATCCTGGGGAGGTTTCCTGGGGGATTGCTCCCAGCCTTCCTTGACCAGACTCAGAGGCCCTCTTACCGGGTGACCATAGAGTAGTTCAAAGGGGCTGAACCCTAGGGACTTCTGTGCCACCTCACGGTAAGCAAACAACAGGCATGGCAAGAGGACATCCCACTTCCGCCTCATGGTCTCTTCAAGGCCCATAATCATCATGCCTTTGAGGGTCCGGTTGAATCTCTCAACCAGCCCATTCCCTTGGGGGTGGTAAGGGGTGGTAAACTTATAAGTTACCCCACACTCCTCCCACAGAGACTTCATATATTTGGAAATGAAGCTAGTACCCCTATCAGACACCACCTCTCTGGGGAACCCCACACGGGAGAAAATCCCCATCAGTGCACGTCCCACCACGGGGGCCGTCACTGTCCGGAGTGGGATGGCTTCAGGGTGGCATGGTCCACCAAGACCAGGATGAACCTGTTGCCCATGGCTGTCTTGTGGTCCAGAGGCCCCACAATGTCAATGCCCACTCGCTCGAACGGGGTACTGACAACTGGAAAGGGCTGGAGTGGGGCTTTGATCTTCCCCCACTCTTCCCACTTGCCTGGCAAGTCTCACATGTCCTGCAGTGAGCATCTGAGCTCCTGCGCATCTGTGGCCAAAAAAGTGGGTGACCAGCCTTTCGAAGGTCTTGGTCTGCCCCAGATGTCCTGCCAATGGCACATCATGAGCCAACCCCAGTAGGAAGGCTCTGAAGCACTGGGGAACCACCAGCACACGGGCTGACCCAGGCTCAGCAACCTTAGGCTCGCTGTAAAGGAGGTCATTCTCCCAATAGATCAGATGTGACCCTGACTGATCACCTGCTGTCTGGGCTGCAGCCTGTCGCCGCAGCCCCTCGAGAGAAGGGCACGTTTTCTGCTGTTCACAAAATTCCTCCCTGGTGGGCCCTCCTTCCTGCTGCCAATGGGTCAGCTCAGGCAGGTCCCCCAGTTCGGCTACCTGTTCCCCTGTAGGCTCCAGGGCATCCCCCTCAAGGTCTGCTCCTTCCTGGACCGTGGGAACTATGGGGGCCGGTTTCCCGCACCCCCTACCCCTTCTCTGTAAGGCCGGGGCCTGGGCCATACTTTCAGGCTCCAGGTCCTTCTGAACGTCCTTACTGGCTGCCATGGACCGAGTGGTCGCACACGCCCACTCAGGCAGACCCAACATTTCCAAGTGAGATTTCCTCTCCACCGTAGCCCACGGGGAGTTTTCTAAATCGTTGCCCAACAGACAGTTTACCGGCATGGCTGACCTCACAGCTACTTGCAGAGTTCCTGAGACCCCCCCCACTCAAAGGGAACCTGAGCCACCTCACACTGGCTCTCAGAGTTGTCTGCTGACACTACTGGGCAGAATGCATGGGGTACAACCTGCTCTTTGGACACCAACCGGGAGCTGACAGCAGTCACACTAGCTCCGGTGTCCCTCAGAGCCTCCACCCTATGGCCATTGATGGTCACCCACTGCCTGTACTTCTTAGTGTTATCAGGCAGCGTGGGGTTAGAGACCTTCTCAAAGTCTCCTAGCGAGACAAGGGTCAATTCCACAGGATCCCACCCACCTTGGGCACCCATCTCCTCCCCTCCCAGGGCTACACTAGCAAGCTGGCGGGGTGTGGCATTGAGGTCCCTCTGGGGACACTGGGGATCATAATACCGGTGGCCCACTTGACCACATTTAAAACAAGTAAGGGGCCCCCTATGAACAGGCCTACCTGTCGGGGCACTGGCTTCTTCTCAGGGGGAGACTGGGACACCACTCCTTGGTTCCCTTGGGAATTACTTTGGGGCCCTCTCTGGAACTCCCTCGGTTTACCCCTGTCCCCCCACTTCTCTGCTGGGGACCCTGCCCACCTTTGGCGAAGTCTCCCACAGAACCCTTGCGAACCCGGGTGCTCACCCAGCGGTCCGCCTCCTCAGCAAGCTTCCTAGGGTTAGTTAGCTTGCTATCAACAAGGTGCTGGCGTAGCTCGGGAAAACAGTTACTAGATAAATGCTCCCATGCAAACAAATCATATAGTTGCTCAAACGTTTCCACTTTGCTACCCTTTACCCAGCGATCCATTGCTCTGCAAAAAAAAGACACATATTCGACCCAAGTGGTACCCTCTAACTTCTTACAGGTTCTAAATCTCTGCCTGTACATTTCTGGAGTCAAACCATATCGCGTCATCAAGGCCTCTTTCATATGAGCATACACCATCCTGCTCTCTTCAGGCAGATCCAACAGGGTATCCCTCCCATCACTCACAAAGCGTCCCCACAACCCCGCTCCCCAATCCTTCTCAGGGACCCGGTGGGACACCATGGCTATCTCATATGCGGCAAACCATTGCCCAATATCCTCACTCTTATGGAAATCTTTGATGACATCCTTGGGTATATACACTCTACTCTCGGTAGGTACTAACGGTATGCTGCCACTAGAGGGGGAGATCTCTAAGCTCTTAGCCTTGATCTCCAGCTCCCTCAATACTCTCTCATGCTCCAGTTTCATTTTCTCAAGTTCAAATGCCAACCTGTTATTCTCAATATCCAATTTTTTACTCTCTAGGTCCTTCTGACCTTCTAATTTGGCCATCTCCAAACTATGCCTCCTATCTCCCTCCATCTCTTCTGGAGACAGACCCTTTGAGGACACACTAGTACCTGGATTGGAAAGTGCTTTACCTCCCACTAAATCCACTTCGTCATCCTGTTGCCCTCCAGCATTCTCTCCCTCATTCCTAGCGGACTCTCTCGCTTCTAACCAGGCCTTAAGGGCCTTCTGATACTCCTCCTTCCTAGAGAAACCCGCAACAGGGACTGTGAATCGCTTGCAGAAAGACTTTAGCTGTTTGGCAGTGTAGGTTTGTAACCTCTCTTCCTCAAAGAAGAGATCCTCCGAAGCATTGGACGTTGGCCTACCCGTTGTAGACATAACTGGCAATTACAATCGACAATAGAACAAAATCAAACCGTACGTGGTTGCGCCTAGGCCTACACTCACTAGTAGCGTACACTGGTTATTGTATGTGGATCACAAATGCAAGTCCTGATCCTCACCGCTGACCACCAATGTTAGAAATGGGGATCTCTAGTTGGCCGCGGCTGGCGCCGAGGTCCAAATAGGGATCCTTCTTCCTAAGTCAGAGTAAGGGGTCTACACCCTTTGATAACCCCTGCTCAACCCTGTGGTAACGTAGCACGAGCAGACAGGCCTATCTCAGAGGCAGTGTGTGAAGCATTTATGACCATACACAATAACACAGGAGAAATGCTACAAACGGACACCACAAGTAGTTATAGAAAAATAGTTATCTTTATATAGACTGAACACGAGGCTAAAAGCACTCAAGGAGCCACAATGCACACAATTACAGATGCACTTCAAAAGCAATAAAGGCACTCGAAACGGGGGTGGAACAGACTTAGTTCGGGGCCGGGGTCCACGCGACCCGGTGATGCACAATGTACCTGAGATGTAAAGGGGCACGGCACGCAGCCTCACAAGGAAGCCGCGGTGATGACAGGCGGACTCGCAGCGGCCACAGCTCCCAGCTGTAGCGGTCCGCGGCGTGCACTCACGATAATCCTGGGACGGGGCTTAAAGGCGGGCACCCAGCGGTACCCGCAGGTGGTAACAAGATCCTGTAAGTGGTGACTAGTGCGGGCACTCAGCGGCACAGCTCCTCAGCTGCAGCGGCCCACAATAGCGATAGCGATGATTCTCGTAGGACGGCAAATGCGGGCACTCAGCGGCACAGCTCCTCAGCTGCAGCAGCCCACAATAGCGATAGCGATGATTTCCGTAGGATGGCAAATGCGGGCACTCAGCGGCACAGCTCCTCAGCTGCAGCGGCCACAATAGCGATAGCGATGATTTTCGTAGGATGGCAAATGCGGGCACTCAGCGGCACAGCTCCTCAGCTGCAGCGGCCCACAATAGCGATAGCGATGATTTTCGTATGATGGCAAATGCGGGCACTCAGCGGCACAGCTCATCAGCTGCAGCGGCCCACAATAGCGATGATTTTCGTAGGATGGCAAATGCGGGCACTCAGCGGCACAGCTCCTCAGCTGCAGCGGCCCACAATAGCGATAGCGACTTTCAGCCCGCGTTCCCCGCAGTAGAACCAGAGGCTCTGGAATTCTCAACAGAGGCCTCACCTGCGGGTAGAATCCCCCTCAAATAGGAATCCAGACGGGTGATGGGTGAAGTCTAATGTCCCTGAGACTTCAGCAGGAGGCGAGCTCAAATCAGGCCCTTGGGTAGTTGCTTCAGCAAGATGGATGAAAGTTTCAAAGTCCTTTCCCTCTAGTTACACGGACAGAGGTTCGTCTTGGCATCCAGAAGTAACACACTCGTGGGGTTTTCGCGCACATCTTTATACCCCCTCGCCTTTGTTCTCTCAAAAGTCACAAGTCACTGAACCCAGTCAGAACCAGTTCGGGGAGGTCCTGGGGGCACGTTGTTTACGAGGTGGCATCCTGCCCTTTAGGAGGGGGTCTGCCATCAGACGCACCGTGGGAGGGGGAGCCATCATTCACCTTGCCAGGCACAGCCCTGCTCAGATCAAAGGGTCACCCCTCCCCATACTCCAGCTGCAGATCTCTCTACTGGACCCAGGTCGGGTTCAGCCTACCCTGACCCTCAAATACCAGACAGCCAATACACATAACAGCAGAGCACACTGGAAGACTTAGGCAAGAAAATACCCACTTTCTAAAAGTGGTATTTTCAGACACAGAATATAGAAATAACCTTCACTAAAAGATTTACTTTAATATTCTGAGCTCAGACATACTAAATTCGACTTTCCACTTTACAAGCTGCTTCTGTGGGTGGCGCAATCAGCGCTGCAGGCCCACCAGCAGCATTCGGTCACCAGCCCTGGGCACGCACGGTGCACTATACTAGAGACTAACAGGTAAACCAAATGAGCCAATTATGGGAACATCAATTCATACAGTCAATTTACAATAGGGAGCATTCGCGCTGTGGCACGGAATGGCCGTGGCACAGCGCCCAGAGCATCTAACACCAAAACCACAAAGGAGACAAAAACACGAAAAATGGAGGGGAGACCCACGCCAATGGTGCCAGGTCTAACACGCACTAATTGGATATTTTTTATTTGTCTTTTATTGGCCCTTGTAACCTATTGATTTTTAGTGCAAGCCTTGAGTTTATCTTCTGATTTCTGTCATCCCTTTACGTGCTTCCTTTCTGACCAAGGGGAGGGTATCGTGTTCTATAGAGGGCCCATAGTAGTTTCCCTATGTTAGCCTGACTGCACTGCACAGGGCGTATTAGCTTCGCACACGTTACTACATAAACATGTTTGCTTCTGTGCCACATTATATTTTCACACAGAACCTGCAGTTGTTTTCTTGTTCTGTTCTTGCCTAGGATTTAGTCTGAGCAGCAGATAAGGTCAAACAACAATGTATCTTGTTATTTTGGTCAGACACTCGCACATAGACATAACACAGAAATTCAGCTGTTGTTTATGAACATGTAAACCTTGCCATATAGGTACTCACAGTAATGTAACACATAGAGAGACACCGATATTTTCTGAGAGAAGATCACAGCAGTATCTGAGATGTAGAACGTCCATCTGTGTATGCTAAGGTATGGATTCCGCTGCCAAACTCAGAAATCTTTGCTGTATAATCAGTTTGCTTCTGTAGAAGGGGAGTGGGGTTAGGGTATTCTGTCTTATAAATTGACAGGGCTTTTCATAATATACAGTTTATTGGCAATGCTGACGGTATTTTGCAAGGCAATTGCTTTCTGATTGTCAAGTTACTGCATTCTAGAGCATGGTGGTTTAAATAAACATTTCAAACTTCCTTCATGTCTCTTTCATATCTTATTGTGGATGAGTGTGTGAGTGAAAGGGAGTGTCCTGTCACCGCGATCCCTGAGAGGGTCGGTAGGATTGTGTGTCTAGGGTGTCAATTCGCTTGGCGCTCTGGGTATGATTAGGAGGGCAAGTGAGACACTATAGCTAGTTGGACTGGGGCTCATGGTACTCAGGTGGTGAGGTGACTCAGTTCCTAACTACTGATGTTCTATGGTCCCAAGCATAGTTCTGTTCCTGAGCAGAATCCCTGCAACAGGTCATTCTGGACATGGTTCGGTTTCGTGCCTTTCCTCTGGGAAAGAGAGTCCAGGACATTGAGGCTATGATCCCGATATTCCAGCTTCAGTCCTGGATTTCAGTGAGGTGGACTCTAAGGCTGCTGGGACTGATAGCCTCCTCCTGGTGGTTGAGCACGCCAGGGGGCATGTGTGGGCTCTGCAGTGAGATCTGAAGTTCTAGTGGGCCCAACATGAAGGGAACCTCTCCGACCACGTTCACATTTCAGAAGACACTGCAAAAGATCTGCAGTGGTGGTTGCTAAACCGCAATTTGGCCAGCAGCAAACCCCTATCTCTTCCCCACCCAGAACTGACAGTGAGGACAGGTTCATCGCTTATGGGATGGGACGGCCATCTGAGAAGGGTAGGGGATCAGAGGACTCTGGTCTCCAGCAGAGGCTCGGCTCCACATCATCCTTTTTGGTGCTGAGTGCCATACGGTTGGTGCTGAAAGCCTACCTGCAGTCCATCAATGTGAGGCTGATACAGGTGCTTAAGGACAACACTAGCACCCTCTGGTACTACAACAAACAGGATGGGGTGGGGTCATGGCCTCTCAGCCAGGAGGACTTGCTCCTCTGAAAACAGCTGGAGCACCAAACAATTATTTTGGTGATGAATTACATGGCAGGATCATTTAATGCCAGGATGATCGAGCTCAGTCGTTAGCGCCTAACGGATAATGAGCAGTAGTTACTCTAGGAAGTGGCGTAAGGTCTCTTCCGCAAATGGGGAGAACCTTGCCTCAATCTGTTTGCCACCACTGAGAACATGCAAAGTCAGCTCAAACACGCGTTCTACCTGGAGTGGAACTTGGGACTTCTGTATGCCTTTTCACCGATATCACTCCAGCCTGAGTTCTCAAGATGATCAGACCCAAGTCATCATAGTGGCTCCTGTTTGGGCATGGAGTGTATGGTATCCAGAACTCCTGAGCTTAAGCATATGTCACCAAAAAATAGAGGGGGGGTAGAGAGGTATAGGCTAGGTTTATCCTCCTTACAGGTATATACTGCGACACAAATCGAATATCTCGAAGAAAACCTGCCCTCAGGGGAATATAGGATCCAACGAGGGTTCGTTGTAATCACTTGTCTAGAAAAAAGACTTTTTTTCTAGAGACCCCTCACCCACCAGGGTTGCCCCTAGGTGGCATGCTTCATCATTGGGGTTCCTCTCAATCCTCTACGGATTGAGGCGTGCTACGACTTGCGAACTACGTAGGAGCACTTTTTATAGACTATGTGTAGTGCAATGATGTGGAGTGGAAGGGAAAACTTAAAAATACCTAACTAGTAGGCCACTCTTTTATTACTGCCCTAGCTGGTATGATTAAAATCAGGGGTCGTTACCGG
The DNA here is from genome assembly GCA_963921515.1 of Calotriton arnoldi. NCBI lineage: Eukaryota > Metazoa > Chordata > Amphibia > Caudata > Salamandridae > Calotriton > Calotriton arnoldi. The sequence goes on along the minus strand of CAWUFW010008110.1, from coordinate 732,056 downwards.
GAAGAGACCTGACCTTAATGAGTCTGGTTATCCCAGTAATGCATTTGTGTCAACATGTTTCGAGCTGTTCCCCTAATAGCTCTTCATCAGGACTCCACGGGGTCCAGCCCCGTGTGTACCACTCCTAACGGATCCTATAATAAGGACAAACTTAAGTGCACACCTAATGTGCATGCACAGTATACATACGGTTCAAATGATTACTCCGTATCTGTAAAATAGAAAGCAAAATACAATAAAAAACAAAGGCCTGTCAGTCATGCTGGCAGGCCACACAAGCTTAATTATGCATGCAACTCTTTTATGAAAATAGCACACTCGTATATAGTGGGTGCTCTTATGGTCTATACTGTGTGCTCGTATAGTGTGTGATAATTGTGCCACACACTCTAAAAATGGGTGGAAAAACACTCGTAAAACAACACTCGTGAGATAAGACACCACGTGACAAACAACATAAAACATATAATAAGTAATCCATGTGACGTACTTCCGAAAATGCAATATTATTGCATCATGGTCTAAACCAGGGGTAGAGGGGCTTGTAGTCAAACTCTAAAAATGGAAAAAAAGAGTTCTAATTAACCAATGCTCCTGTAGATACATCACCGGAGGGTAGCATACTCCATCTGGAGGAGAAAGAGCCCCCCCGCCACTTACTTCGTCAAAGCCGCCTCTGGTTCTGTGACCTACTTTGCTCCCTGGAGACCGCATACTAATGCGTGTGTTCTCTGCTCGCGTATTTAAACAACCGGTGAGAGAACGCCGTGTCACGCTGCTCAATGGATAGACCGCACTGTATAAACAAAATGGCCGCCGTGTCTGGCATTATGGCGGCGCCATGTTGGGAGGATTCCCATATTACAATTAGTGGATGCCGATGCTGGTAGCGTAAACTTTCATGTATGAGAAAATGTTTAAGGAATGACTTCCGGAATTGATAACCATTAAAGGGAAAGTAGGGAGATAACCAGCAACTCCTAGTCATCTCGACAAAGGATGCCAATAAAGTGAAAAAACTGTGTGTATCTTCATATGCCAAAATGATCTTTGGATGATCGATCGAGATGTAATCTGGAGAAATCACATACTCTGCGATTGTGGTTGCCGATGCAGGTGGTGGGAAAATGCAAGTTTTGGGAAATCCACATGTTACCGGAATGGCTCCTGTTACTGGTACCGACAATGAGAAACATAGAGGAAAAACCTAATTTCAACAGCAGAGAATGCCGATAATAAGGAAACTGCGTGTATCTCTTATTTGGAATACAACGATCAGGAGATGATCGATCGTGGAGATAATTAAAGGAAAATTTCATGAAAGACTGCAAAAATTATAGAAAAGACTGCAAAAAATATATATAATATAGGAGAGACTGCAAAAATTATATAAATATATAATCCGGTTCCCTACCCAGGTGCAAGACCTACTCTGCGCCAGTAGTCCCAATGACTACTTTCTAAGGGTCGGACCCGGGAGTCCAAACGAGGCCATAAGCTAGATGGCGGTCATCCTGTGTGTTATTTTTAGGCCGCAAAAACAGTACTGATAATCAGGTTTTTACAGTGTCTCAATCACACATAGCGGTAGAATAGTAGTGTATTGTATATCATGTGCATTGTCGCTGTAACTCAGATGTTCAAGAACAACCCATTTTAAGTCGTTGGGTGTGTGCTTCTGTTCCATGTAATGTGAGGACATTTTAGTGGTAATATGGTGACACCGGATGTTACTGCGGTGTTCACACACCCTGGTGCTCACTTTTCTTGTAGTCATTCCTACATAATGTAGGTTGCAGGGGCAAGTTATTAAATATACCACTCCTGTTGTGTTGCAGTTTGTTAGCTTCCGCAATTCCCAGTTCATTCCATTGCTGAAGGACACTTTTTTGGTAGTGGTAGTCAGGTGGCACACGCTACAATTACCGCCGGGGTAATGGCCTGTGGGTGGTGTGCCTAGCATGGTTTGGTTCCTTTCTCTGTTGGTTACCGATTTTGGGCGGGTATGTACCAAAATGTCCCTTAAATTCCTCCCCCTCTTGTGGGAGAATATTGGTTTTGGGATGCTTAATTGTCCGCTGTTCAGTATGCGCCAGTGTTTCCTAACAATTTTGGTGACGCGATCAGAGGCTATGTTGAAGGTAGTGATGCAGATAGGTCTCTTGTCTTTTTCAATATTCTGTCTTTGGTGTGTTTCCAGCAGAGAATCCCTGTGATTGTTGGCTGCTCTTTTCTTTGCTTTTGACACCAACCTTACTAGGTAGTTCCCTGCCAGAAGTTTATCTGACAATTTCTCGGCTTGTGTTCCGAAGTCCCTGATCTCCGTGCAGTTCCTCCTTAACCTGAGGAACTGGCCGAAGGGAAGATTCTCTTTTAAATGCCTCGTATGGAAGCTATCATACAATAATAAGCAGTTTTTGCTGTGGGTTTTTCGTGTGTTGTTGTTTTCAGTATTCCATCCACCGCAAAGATGTTGAGATCCAAAAATACAAATTGAGATCTGCTGATGGTATGAGGGAATTTGAGAAATGTATCTTGGAGGATCAGCCAGGTAATGAATTCATCTTGCATTTTTCCACCACCCGGTACATACCCGCCCACTGATCTTTTTGGCATATGAAGATACATGCAGTTTTTTCACTTTATCGGCATCCTTTGCCGAGATGACTAGGAGTTGCCGGTTATCTCCCTACTTTCCCTTTAATGGTTATCAATTCTGGAAGTCATTCCGTAAACATTTTCAGCATCCACAAATTTTAATATCGGAATCCTCCCAACATGGCGCCGCCGTAATGCCAGCTGCGGCGGCCATTTTGTTTATACAGCGCGGTCTATCCATTGAGCAGCGTGACACAGCGTTCTCTCGCCAGATGTTTAAATACACGAGCAGAGAACACACGCATTAGTATGTGGTCTCCAGGGAGCAAAGTAGGTCACAGAACCAGAGGCGGCTTTGACGAAGTAAGTGGCGGGGGGGGGGCTCTTTCTCCTCCAGATGGAGAATGCTACCCTCCGGTGATGTATCTACAGGAGCATCGGTTAATTAGAACTCTTTTTTTCCATTTTTAGAGTTTGACTACAAGCCCCTCTACCCCTGGTTTAGACCATGATGCAATAATATTGCATTTTCGGAAGTACGTCACATGGATTACTTCTTATATGTTTTGTGTTGTTTGTCATGTGGTGTCTTATCTCACGAGTGTTGTTTTACGAGTGTTTTTCCACCCATTTTTGGAGTGTGTGGCACAATTATCACACACTATACGAGCACACAGTATAGACCATAAGAGCATCCATTATATACAAGTGTGCTATTTTCATAAAAGAGTTGCATGCTTAATTAAGCTTGTATGGCCTGCCAGCTTGACTGACAGGCCTTTGTTTTTTAATGTATTTTGCTTTCTATTTTACAGATACGGAGTAATCATTTGAACTCTATGTATACTGTGCATGCACATTAGGTGTGCACTTAATTGTGTCCTTATTATACAGGCTGACCCCGTGGAGTCCTGATGAAGAGCTATTAGGGGAACAGCTCGAAACATGTTGACACAAACGCATTACTGGGATAACCAGACTCATTAAGGTCAGGTCTCTTCCCGGTAACGACCCCTGATTTTAATCATACCAGCTAGGGGCGGGAATAAGAGAGTGGCCCACTAGTTAGGTATATTTAAGTTTTCCCTTCCACTTCACATCATTGCACTATACATAGTCTATAAAAAGTGCTCCTACGTAGTTCGCAAGTCATAGCACGCCTCAATCCGTAGAGGATTGAGAGGAACCCCAATGATAAAGCATGCCACCTAGGGGCAACCCTGGTGGGTGAGGGGTCTCTAGAAAAAAGTATTTTTTCTAGACAAGTAATTACAACGAACTCTCGTTGGATCCTATATTCCCCTGAGGGCAGGTTTTGTTCGAGATATTCGATTTTTGTCACACCTTAAGCATATGTCCTCAGCTTAGGCTGCCCCTCCGTGAGGACCTGCTGTCACAGCAACAGGGCAGGGTTCTGTACCCGGGGCCTTTGCAATATCCACCTTCATGCTTGGAGATTGAGTGGTCACAGCTAAAAACCTTTGACCTGCCTCTGGAGGTGGTTGATGTCATCCTGGCAGCCAAGTGTCCCTCGACAAAAACTGTATACGCCTGTAGTTGGTACAAATCTGTGGTGTGATGCGGCCCATACCAGATTGACCTCCCTGCAGCCCAAGTTATCTGATGTTCTGCTGTTTGTTCTTTCTCTTGCCTAGCAAAGCTTTGCTTAGGGAAAAGTTAAGGGCTATCTTTCAGCCCTCTTACAGATGCCAGATCAGCACTCACTGTTTAAAACACCAGTTGTGCTGCATTTTTTTAAAGGGCTACCATATATGTTTCCCCACTCTCCCTGTGTGCTCCCCAAAGGGACCTTAATGTGGTCCTCCCTTACCTGTTGTGCACTCCGTTTGAGCTGCTTCATAGCAGTCCCTTACAACTCCTTACCATCAAGACTGTGTTCCTTTTTGCCATTACCTGTGCACTACGAATGAGTGAGCTTCAGGCTCTTTGTGTTAATCCACCTTACACTACCTTCCTCCCAAACTTGTTCTTCAGACTCGGGCATCCTTCCTGCTAAAGTTGTGTTCCACATCAGTCAAACCATCACCCTGCCGACATTCTATGATCCACCTCACCCCTTTAAGAAGGAGGTAAGGCTCCATCACTTGGACCCGAAGAGAGCACTGAGCTTCTACATATATCGCACCAGAGACCTCTGGGTGGTGATCATCTCTTTGCAGGGTTCTCTGGAGCAAAAAAAGGCAAGGCAGTGCAGAAGAGAATCATCTCCCACTGGATCATGCTCTGCATGAACATATTCTATGCACTGATTAATAAGCAGCCTCCAGAAGGACTGTGTGCTCATTTTACCATGGCCAAAGCTCCTACCACTGTGTTAGCACATGGATTCCCTGTCCTAGACATCTGCCAGGCAAGCTACATCCGCAACCTTTCATATGTTTACAAAAGCACTATTTTTTGGAAAGTTAGGCTTGCCACAAGGGGCATTTTGCCTGCTTGGTCCTACAACACTTTCTGGCTTGAGTCCTCTCACAAACCAACCTCCAAATAGGTAATGCTACTAAGTTGAGGAATCTGCGGCTAGAAGTCTATATCATAAGAAAACGTAGATTACCTTTGGTAACGCTCTTCCTGGAAGAGAGATTATCTAGCCCCAGATTTCATCCCATCCTCCTCGTTCTGTGTTTGGACTCTGTCCATTAATAAGATCCTAAATCTAGAAATCGGTACACTGTCTACCAATTAGCTTGTGGTGCTTTGCGTCGGGGGCGCAGATAGTCTTGAAAGCAACCTACAGTGCACAGGAGTGTATGTTTATAGGCCTCGCACGTCATTTCCAGAGTGGAATGGCGTCAGTGCAGAGCTGCAGGGTGGCACCTTTTAGCACGCTGAGGTACTGTTGAAAATTTTCTGAATCTAGTCTGACGCCTGGGAAATATTCAAAAGGTGAGGGATCTGTGGCTAGATGGTCTCTACCAGAAAAAGCATTATCAATGGTAAGTAACTTGTTCATCAGACATCTCACATGTTTCTGATTGCACATGAATGCATATTTCTGATAATTTGGAATGCATACATGCACTACAAATATGCACTGGAATCCTGGAATTGTCAAATAATTCCAGGCAAACTCCTGGAAAATGTTTAGTAATTCCTAATTGGCTTGCAAAAATATACACACTCACATCTTCACATGGATAAACCACTTCTGTCGGACCCCCTGCAGATTAAACAACTTTATTGGGTTTTATCAACTTTAGACATTAGCAGTTGTAGCAGGATACGAACTAAAGCGGGTAGCAATCTTCAGGCACATTTCGATTTCAGTACACAAAAGAGACAAAGGTTCAGTACCTGCACAAACAGTAGGCTAGGAGTGAATTGCACTAGCTCGTAATGATGTAAAATGTCAGAATCCTTCAGCTATGTGCTGCTATATAAAATTGTATCTCTATGTGTCCTAGAAGGATGAAGGGGACCCAATGAATAATAGGGATGGATTGTAGAACTTGGAAAAAGAAACGAGGGGCAGCACGAGCACTAATGGTATAATGATGCAAAACAGAATTTGGGGTGTTTGTGGAGCGGGTGTGAACTCTGGCATATTGTGATGAAGGGGGAGGATAGCCGGAGACCAGATGCCTTTAAATTTGGGACCTTGAGGGAGGGGGGTCGTCTTCATCCAGTTTCTTGTACTGCATGAGCATAGTATCCCAGGCAGCAGTTATAGGGTGCCTGCGTATATGACGGGCTCTCTCCCAATGCAGAGAACAGCATTCTGCCTCCCTCCATCTGAGTAGAGCCTTGCACCATTGGGAGAGAGCCGGGGAGTGTTCGACCCTCCAGTGCCCGGTTAGTAGACACTTGGCCAACAGGAGGGCGAGGTTGGTGAACCGCACTCATGCCTTGTGATTTTTTTGTCTGTGGAAAATATCTAAGGCTGTAGCCTCCCATGAATTGAATAAGGTGTGTTCTGTGACCATGGTTAATGATGCATATACTGTGTGCCTAAAGCTTGTCATGCTGGGGCAGGACCAGAGCATATGCCGAAGGTCAGCAACCAGGGTAAGACATCTGGGACAAGTGAAATTAGCTGTAGGGGACATAAGATTTAGTTGAGAGGGTGTAAGATAAGCATTTGGAGGATCAAATATTGGATGTTTTTAAAACGAGTGTTCCTCGAAACAGTCTTGTGGGACTCCAGGGCTCATGAAGAGGTCTTGTTAAGTCCTCCTCCCAGAGGTGTAGAAGGTTAACCAGAGGGATGTCGGCATGTTCCCTAATAGCTTTGTATAGCCATGTGATGAGGTGGCGTCCTCCCCCCATGAGGTATAGAGTAGGTATTACCGCATGAGTAGGCGGTTCTTTGTCCAGTGCTCCCCATAATGATCGGAGTATATTGTTATCTGTCCCTGGGGGATATTATAGTCCTGACTAATTTGCTCGAATGTAAGGATCCGGGCATCTTGGAAGAGGTCTCCCACTGTTTCTATGGAGTATGCATGCCATTCGGACAGCTGCTTATGGCATAAGCGGACCTAAGGGTCCCTGTAACCCCTGGAGGGGAATTTTGCGGGAGTATGGGGTGATTTTTCTCGTGAGGTGGAAAACCCTAGAAAGACATTTTCGGGCGATCCACCCATGTAAGGTCCAGGAGTGATGTATCTTAATAGTGGGGTGAAAGATCTGGCGTATTATATAGGAGGGGAGAGGACCGTCTCCTGTGCTTGTTTCATAGAGGATTGTTCCTGCCAGCCATCTGGGTACCCACTGGAGCGGTGTCTCTGGATCGTATGTTTCGAAGGATGGCACCCCAAGCCCTCCCTGACCAATCTGCAGTTGAAGTTTTTGAAGAGCCACACATTGCCTCCGACTGTGCAACAACAGGTCCCCCAACAATTAATCCGAATCGCTGGAAAAGCAATGTTGAGGAAACACCAAAATATTTGCAAAATAATATAGGAGGCGGGGAAGGGTGATCATTTTAGAAAGTGCTATCGTGCCTGTGAGTGCGAGGGGGAGCTGCTGCCCTAAGCAGATTTGGATCTAAGGGCTATGTAGGCACATTTCAGGTTTGTGTGTGTCAGCAGGCTTTGGCCCAGGCCTGCTGCCTGGTAGAACCTCGAAGATGTACTCCCAAGATAAAGAATTAAAGGCCTTCTCAAGGTCTAATATGAGGCATGCTGCCTGCGGGTATCGCAGCAAGGCCTGATCCATCACATGGATGAGTCGTCTAATATTATTTGACTTGTTGCATCCTGGTACAAATCCATTTTGACCAGGGTGGATGAGGACAGGAAGTACAATTGTTGGACTTGGCCTTTTTGCAGGGTCATCCCTAAACTTTTTGCCTTTCTCCTAGCCATTTTTCTGACATGGTGTTGGTGGTTTTAGGACTCTGGGCACATTAGCACTGCTGTTCAGTGTAAATTGCGTGTGTTCTCTGTGATAAATGTGGTAAGATTGGTCTACACCTGTTTGGCCTATTTAATTTACCTGTGAGTCCCTTGTAAAGTGGTATCTCATATACCCAGGGCTGGTAAATTAAATGCTACTGGCGGGCTTGCAGCGCTGATTGCGCCACCCACCAAAGTAGCCTTTCAAACCTATCTCAGGCCTCTGCCATTGCAGGGCCTGTGCGCGCAGTGTTACTGCCGCTGTGACGTGGCACCTAAAGTGTGTGCTATGTCCGTGACCCCCCCTTTTACCTCATGTCAGTCACCCCTAAGGTAGGCCCTAGCTACCCCTATGGGCAGGGTGCATTGTAGGTAAAAGATAGGACATGTACCTTAAGTGTGTGACATTTCCTGGTAGTGACAAACAGCCATTTTGGTTTCTCACTACTGTGGGGCTGCCCTCCCATAGGAATGCATTGGGGATTCCCTGATAAGTGTTTCAGTGGTAAACCCTGATATGAGAGGCGCAGCGTGGTCAAGTTTGGTATATTTGAAATAGTGATAATAAATGCTGCGCAATGGTGTGCGCAGATTTATTATAACTATTTTAGAAATGCCACTTTTAGAAGTTAGCATTTCTGTGTGCTATGTGTCTGCCTGCCTGATGTGAATTGCATGTCTGGCTTGTGAGTGACAGGGGCTGGGAGGTGTGTGTGGCTCCAGGAGGGGCAGGGTGAGTCAGCGCTAGGCTGAATGGGACACCTGGGCTGAGAGTAGTGGGAGGAGAAATCCCCTGACTCTGAATAGGACTGTGCCCAGGCTGTACAATGCTGGCTCCGCCCCCTGTGGTGTGTCTGATCACTGAGCCCCCACCTGACAAAGGGGAAGAGGAGCTTCGAAAACAAAGTGCTCCAAATCCCCCCTGAACCAGTTGCATCTGGTTCCCTAAGCCCTGCACTGCAGACAAAGGATTGTGGGGTATAAGTGTAGGGGCTGTGACCCCATGAAGGGGTGCTGTATTTGTTCCTGAACCTGCGGGGCGTGCTGCTGCTGGGGCCCAGGGGGAGGCTGCCAGGAGGGCTTTCCCCCCTGGGCCCTGCATTGCCCCTTCATCTAAGGACTGATTCTTTTAAAACTACAGGACCTTTGCCAAGGAGCTGTGGCTCCTAGCGCCTCGTGAGCGTTATGTTTTAATTGCCCAGAGGAAAAGACAAGCAGGGGCTTCGCAGCGCGGAGCTGCAGCCTATCTTGAGGGAATCCCGACGTAGGGATTCCCCCGTGTTTGCCCAAAAACGAGCGTGAGCCTACCCCGCTTTATGCACATGGAACTGGCGGGTGCCCACCCCGCATGCTGCCTAGGTTCTTGTGGTCTAAATAGCGGGTGCCACCCCGCATCGGGCACCTTTGAAACGGCGGGTGCTAACCCCGCGCTTTGCAGATTGAAGGAGCTGCTGCCGCCCGGACGAGCAGTGGGCCGGAAGTCAGGCCGCTGCTGCGCCTGACTGTGGGCGGGGCATAATCCGGTAGAGGCGCCTGTGAGACGGTGCGGGGCTCCCGTGAGCCGAGGGGAGCTCCGGTGCGTGGAAGGAAGGGAGGACGGGAGACTACCCCACCTCCAAGAGCCCCAGAAAAGATGAGTCCCGGGTCCCAGGAGGGGGCCTGGGTGAAAAGAGGCGGCCGGAGCAGGCCGCGACCAAGAGATACTCCAGGCGGGACTCCCGTAGTGAAGAGGGAGTCCCGCGGGCTGCTGCAGTGTGACCGGGCGGAGCCAGAGATCGCCTGTCCCGGTGAGTGCTAAATTTCCGAGCGGTCCGCCGTTGCGGGCCGCTCCAACGTGGGGGTCATTTTGATATCCCGAGTCCCGGAGTGGAGCTCAAGGGGCGCCGCGGTGCCCAGGATGATGCCACAGCTGCCCCGCCAGACAGAGGGCAGCTGCAACGTTTGGCAGAGTTTATTTTGGAAGTCCCGGAGTGGGGCTTCCATTGCACGTGTAGTGCCAGTGCCATTTTTCCATTGGGGGCACATTTGTCTACAGAGCCTCAGAGTGGGGCTCACCAGGCACAGAGGTGCCAGTCTCGCCTACATTTTTCTACAGCTGCCCCGCTTGCGAGAGGGCAGCTGCAACGTTTTGGGGGCATTTGTTTTTAGAGAGTCCCAGAGAGGGGCTCAGGCGGCACAGTGAGTGCCAGTGATGTTCCCAGCTGCCCAGCAATTAGTGGGCAGCTGCTACGTTTAGGCCAGGGCCCATTGAGGAGTCCCCGGAGGGGACTCAGGAGGCACAGTGGTGCCCGTGCATTGCGCACTTTCTGCTTTCGCTGCAGTGGCAGCTTAGCGCCCTGACATTCTGGACTTAGGGCATTTGAGCCCCTTTGAGAAGGCCAGTTGGCCTGGGGGGCAGGTTGGTGACATTGGTAGAGCGCCAGGCTCTACAGGATTGCGTAATGTACTTATGCCTACTCTGAATGTTGCCAAGAATGATTTAGGCCCATTGCGTAATGTGTTTATGCTAATGAGGTTTGGGCCTAATGTGGTTATGCCTAATGTCATGTTATGATGTCTTGAGGTAGTGCCTATTTGCGTAATGTGTTTATGCTTATGAGGTTATTGCATAATGTGTTTACGCAGGTGAGGCCCATTGCGTAATGTGTTTATGCTAATGAGGTTTGGGCCTAATGTGGGTTTATGTCTAATGCTAATAGGATAATGCTTAGGTCATTATGGTACCAGTAGTTACTGGTTGTGTTTTATATTTGCATTTACTTACCTGATCTGATGGTTCTGACCATGGCCCGATTGGCCTGGTCCTGTATATAATTCCCCTGTGAATATTGCCCGTGCCAGTTGGCACAGTGTAAATGTGTGATTACGTTTCTAATGTGTTTTATGATAATACAAAGGTTATTTTTTATATAACCTTGTGTGGCGTTCCTTTTGTAGTGTGCCTAGTGTGTTGCCTCTGTGTGTGTGTGTGTTGCGCAAACGCTTTACACATTGCCTCCGGGATAGGCCTGACTGCTCGTGCCAAGCTACCAAGGGGGTGAGCAGGAGTTATCTTGGGTGTGTAACTCCCTTGCCCTGACTAGAGTGGTGGTTTCTGCCTGGCTTTGGCGCAAGCCTTAGCCAACCAGAAATCCCATTTCTAACATTGGTTGTCAGGGGTGAGGATAGGACTTGCGTTTGCGCAGTACCACAGCGACAACTGGTTGCACTACAAGCTCTGCATTTAGATAATCACATGTTTGGGGATTATTGTTACTGATTTTGTTTTTTCCTCAAAAGTGTCATTTTTAAATGGTGTTTTCTGCGCTTTTATTTTGGTGGCAGAAGAGAGAAAATGACAGGGCGGGGACGCCAGTAGGTGGGGAGGATCCCATAGATAGGGAGTCCCTTGCTGGGTCCAGTGCCGGGGGCAGTGCCCCATCCCTTTCCTTGTCCCCAGAGGTATGGGTGGAGAGGAGGGAAGAAAGGGAGTGTGGAGGAGAAAAAGTTAGCTCTGGAGGGTAGTTTATCCCCTGAGTTGAGTTTGAGTTGTCTGGATTCACCAGTAAGGGTGGGATCCAGTGGTGGCAGCAATATGGTGTCCAGTGCAGGAAGTCCCATTCCCCGTTCCCAGAGTATGGTACCTGGTTCTCAGTAAGAGGGGTACAGGTTAAGATTCAGGGGCAGTAAGGAACTGTCTCACCAGTCTGGGGGGGGGGGGGGTTTGTGGATGAATGTTGTGATGCACTGGATGAATGGGTGCTGGTTAGCACGGCAAATAATTTTGAAGGGCTGTTCAATCTGTGTGTCAGAGAGCACTTGTTCAGTAATTGTTTTCCGGGGTTGCGCCAACACCTGTTGGGGTGTAAGTTCTCTGACCCCAGGGAGCTTGCACGGGAGGCAGACCTCTAGCTGTGTGCTAGAGGGTCTGAAGAGGCATTGGGGAGTGATTCCAAAAGTAGTGGCTTGGGTATCTTCCGGTCCTGTGTGGTGGAAGAGGTTCAGTGTAGCCCAGCTAGGTCCCAGTGGAATGGGAGGAGTGTAGGGGCTCACGTCCTGTCTCAGTGGAGACGGAGTGAGTGTGGGACGGTGTGTCCCACGGTGGCCCGAAACCCAGTCTCAGGGCCTGGAGGGTTCCCAAAGGGAGCGCCAGGTCGGGGGCCTAGGCTGTACTTGTAGGCCATTTGAGGAGGATCTCCCAGTGTCTAGAGGACGTGGAGTGTCTGTAACTATAGCTCCAGTGGTCCTGGTGTCTGGCGGTACCGCTCCAGTTGGGAGGGTGCAGAAGTCCAGAGTGAGGGGTGAGAGGGGGATGTGTTCCCCAGTGGGAGAACCAGTGGGTCAGGGGCCAGCCATAAGGGCTGAGTCTCCTAGAAGTGACCATGGTGACACCACTTCTGTCCTGAGGGATCTTCGCGCACTGCTTCGCGCACTGTCAGATGGACAGGGGTCGGGAGATCTGCGCCAGGCAGACTGTCACGTAACGCGTGAGTCGTGTTACCCTCGGGGGGGGGTGCTGTGTGCGCCCCCAGAAGTCCTGGCGTGCCAGGCAAAGTGCTCAGCCGCGGGGTTTAGCTCCAAGGTTAGGGAGGCCAGGTTCAGGTTCGGCCTGACCTGGAGGGAAGGATGACTGTAAACAGTGTCCTGACCGGTTTGGTTTCCAGAGGTACCACTCCAGTTGGGAGGGTGCGAACTCAGGAGAGGGGTGCAGAGGGAGGGAGTCCTCGCCTCTGACCCTGGTGCAACCTGAGGGTTTAGACCCTAGGTTGGGAGATTAGGAAACTTCCAGGTCAAGAAGGAAAGGGACTTTGCTGTGTGCTGTGTCCCCCCACCTGCTTGAAGAGGGACTTTGCTGTGTGCTGTGTACCTCCGAAGTGAAATAGTTTCCATGGGCCTGAGTGAGCTGTCCTCCTGTTGGAAGTTCAGCTGGAAGGAGTGTTGTGTTCTGAGGGTGCCTCTCCAAGGAGGAGGGTATGGAACCCGAGAAGAAGAGGTAGGGGGAGGAGAGCCTCACCCGTGACTTCTGGTCAGCCAGAGGGTGCGGACCCTAGGCTGGAGGATCAGTGGCAGTTTGGAACTGCCCTGATGGGAGGAAGAGTGGAGAATGCCTACTATGTGCCAGGAGCTACCGCCCCCCACTCTGTGGATTGGCAAGGACCAGTGACGTCTGGGTGGCCTAGGGCCTGGTCCTGGCCGTGGACAGCTAGGGAGTACCAGTGGGGTAGCCTAGTTGGTCCTGAGAGCTTTGACAGAGGGAACCACGTGTGTTCAGAGTGGCGTAGAACTGGAGGGTATCCCTGCAGTTGCGGGCCCGCGTCCGTGTTCTATCGCCCAAGGCAGGGAAGCCCATCAAGGTGGTGATTGGTCTGCCCTGCGTTTTGGCTGGAAGGGGGTTGTGTTGGACTTGGCCTTTTTGCAGGGTCATCCCTAAACTTTTTGCCTTTCTCCTAGCCATTTTTCTGACATGGTGTTGGTGGTTTTAGGACTCTGGGCACTTTAGCACTGCTGTTCAGTGTAAAGTGCGTGTGCTCTCTGTGATAAATGTGGTAAGATTGCTCTACACCTGTTTGGCCTATTTAATTTACCTGTGAGTCCCTTGTAAAGTGGTATCTCATATACCCAGGGCTGGTAAATTAAATGCTACTGGCGGGCTTGCAGCGCTGATTGTGCCACCCACCAAAGTAGCCTTTCAAACCTATCTCAGGCCTCTGCCATTGCAGGGCCTGTGCGCGCAGTGTTACTGCCGCTGTGACGTGGCACCTAAAGTGTGTGCTATGTCCGTGACCCCCCCTTTTACTGCATGTCAGTCACCCCTAAGGTAGGCCCTAGCTACCCCTATGGGCAGGGTGCATTGTAGGTAAAAGATAGGACATGTACCTTAAGTGTGTGACATGTCCTGGTAGTGACAAACAGCCATTTTGGTTTCTCACTACTGTGGGGCTGCCCTCCCATAGGAATGCATTGGGGATTCCCTGATAAGTGTTTCAGTGGTAAACCCTGATATGAGAGGCGCAGCGTGGTCAAGTTTGGTATATTTGAAATAGTGATAATAAATGCTGCGCAATGGTGTGCGCAGATTTATTATAACTATTTTAGAAATGGAACTTTTAGAAGTTGGCATTTCTGTGTGCTATGTGTCTGCCTGCCTGATGTGAATTGCATGTCTGGCTTGTGAGTGACAGGGGCTGGGAGGTGTGTGTGGCTCCAGGAGGGGCAGGGTGAGTCAGCGCTAGGCTGAATGGGACACCTGGGCTGAGAGTAGTGGGAGGAGAAATCCCCTGACTCCGAATAGGACTGTGCCCAGGCTGTACAATGCTGGCTCCGCCCCCTGTGGTGTGTCTGATCACTGAGCCCCCACCTGACAAAGGGGAAGAGGAGTTTCGAAAACAAAGTGCTCCAAATCCCCCCTGAACCAGTTGCATCTGGTTCCCTAAGCCCTGCACTGCAGACAAAGGATTGTGGGGTATAAGTGTAGGGGCTGTGACCCCATGTAGGGGTGCTGTATTTGTTCCTGAACCTGCGGGGCGTGCTGCTGCTGGGGCCCAGGGGGAGGCTGCCAGGAGGGCTTTCCCCCCTGGGCCCTGCATTGCCCCTTCATCTAAGGACTGATTCTTTTAAAACTACAGGACCTTTGCCAAGGAGCTGTGGCTCCTAGCGCCTCGTGAGCGTTATGTTTTAATTGCCCAGAGGAAAAGACAAGCGGGGGCTTCGCAGCGCGGAGCTGCAGCCTATCTTGAGGGAATCCCAACATAGGGATTCCCCCGCGTTTGCCCAAAAACGAGCGGGAGCCTACCCCGCTTTATGCACATGGAACTGGCGGGTGCCCACCCCGCATGCTGCCTAAGTTCTTGTGGTCTAAATAGCGGGTGCCACCCCGCATCGGGCACCTTTGAAACGGCGGGTGCCCACCCCGCGCTTTGCAGAGTGAAGGAGCCGCTGCCGCCCGGACGAGCAGCGGGCCGGAAGTCAGGCCGCTGCTGCGCCTGACTGTGGACGGGGCATAATCCGGAAGAGGCGCCTGTGAGACGGTGCGGGGCTCCCGTGAGCCGAGGGGAGCTCTGGTGCGTGGAAGGAAGGGAGGACGGGAGCCTACCCCGCCTCCAAGAGCCCCAGAAAAGATGAGTCCCGGGTCCCAGGAGGGGGCCCGGGTGAAGAGAGGTGGCCGGAGCAGGCCGCGACCAAGAGATACTCCAGGCGGGGCTCCCGTAGTGAAGAGGGAGTCCTGCGGGCCGCTGCAGTGTGACCGGGCGGAGCCAGAGATCGCCTGTCCCGGTGAGTGCTAAATTTTTGAGCGGTCCGCCGTTGAGGGCCGCTCCAACGTGGGGGTCATTTTGATATCCTGAGTCCCGGAGTGGGGCTCAAGGGGCGCCGCGGTGCCCAGGATGATGCCACAGCTGCCCCGCCAGACAGAGGGCAGCTGCAATGTTTGGCAGAGTTTATTTTGGAAGTCCCGGAGTGGGGCTTCCATTGCACGTGAAGTGCCAGTGCCATTTTTCCATTGGGGGCACATTTGTCTACAGAGCCTCAGAGTGGGGCTCACCAGGCACAGAGGTGCCAGTCTCGCCTACATTTTTCTACAGCTGCCCCGCTTGCGAGAGCAGCTGCAACGTTTTGGGGGCATTTGTTTTTAAAGAGTCCCAGAGAGGGGCTCAGGCGGCACAGTTAGTGGGTTCCCAGCTGCCCAGCAATTAGTGGGCAGCTGCTACGTTTAGGCCAGGGCCCATTGAGGAGTCCCCGGAGGGGACTCAGGAGGCACAGTGGTGCCCGTGCATTGCGCACTTTCTGCTTTCGCTGCAGTGGCAGGTTA
Organism: Calotriton arnoldi; assembly: GCA_963921515.1. Taxonomy (NCBI): domain Eukaryota; kingdom Metazoa; phylum Chordata; class Amphibia; order Caudata; family Salamandridae; genus Calotriton; species Calotriton arnoldi. The sequence continues at coordinate 716,315 of CAWUFW010008110.1, read as the reverse complement.
GCGCCCTGACATTCTGGACTTAGGGCATTTGAGCCCCTTTGAGAAGGCCAGTTGGCCTGGGGGGCAGGTTGGTGACATTGGTAGAGCGCCAGGCTCTACAGGATTGCGTAATGTACTTATGCCTACTCTGAATGTTGCCAAGAATGATTTAGGCCCATTGCGTAATGTGTTTATGCTAATGAGGTTTGAGCCTAATGTGGTTATGTCTAATGTCATGTTATGATGTCTTGAGGTAGTGCCTATTTGCGTAATGTGTTTATGCTTATGAGGTTATTGCATAATGTGTTTACGCAGGTGAGGCCCATTGCGTAATGTGTTTATGCTAATGAGGTTTGGGCCTAATGTGGGTTTACGTCTAATGCTAATAGGATAATGCTTAGGTCATTATGGTACCAGTAGTTACTGGTTGTGTTTTATATTTGCATTTACTTACCTGATCTGATGGTTCTGACCATGGCCCGATTGGCCTGGTCCTGTATATAATTCCCCTGTGAATATTGCCCGTGCCAGTTGGCACAGTGTAAATGTGTGATTACGTTTCTAATGTGTTTTATGATAATACAAAGGCTATTTTTTATATAACCTTGTGTGGAGTTCCTTTTGTAGTGTGCCTAGTGTGTTGCTGCTGTGTGTGTGTGTTGCGCAAACGCTTTACACATTGCCTCCGAGATAGGCCTGACTGCTCGTGCCAAGCTACCAATGGGGTGAGCAGGGGTTATCTTGGGTGTGTAACTCCCTTGCCCTGACTAGAGTGGTGGTTTCTGCCTGGCTTTGGCGCAAGCCTTAGCCAACCAGAAATCCCATTTCTAACAACAATCAAATACTGATCCGCTAGTACTTTGCAGACTATTTACAATCGGCGCCCAATATGGCCTCCGGGCGGTAGGAGGAGAGGTGAATGGACTCCCTATCAGGCTTCAGCAGGGATACTAGAAGAGACTCCAGGAAGGAAGCTGGGAGCACGTCAGCAGTAAGGGCTTGATTGTGCACCTCAACTAAACCTGGGGCCAGGCTGACCGAGAACCGACCATAATATTCTGTTGGAAACCCATCTAATCCTTGGGTCTTATTGCGAGCTAGGTCCTGTATTGCTTTCTTTACCTCAGCCACAGTAATAAGTTTGTCTAACTTCTCTCATAGCAAAGCATTGATTGCGGGCAGGGGTAGGGGGGTTAGGAAACATCTGATTGTGCCAGGGGTGGGGTGGGAGGTGCCCTGTGTAGCTCAAATAGTATGAGCTAAATGCTTTTAGTATAGCTGATTGGGATCTCAAAATTGGGCCAGTGACAGGGGCAATTTCCGTGATTGAGGAAGTATGTGCTTCCTGTCGGGCCAACCATGCCAGTAGGCGAACACGTTTGTCCTCTGCAGTGTGTATGCACGTTGTGTATTCTGTGAAATTATAACAGTGGAGGCGTTCTACTAGGGTGGCTTTTGTTTCTTAGTGTCTATCAGGGTGTGGTGCGTCAAGTCATCAAGAAAGGGATGGTTATCCCATACAGTCACTGCCTCATTAGCATCTCAGAGATCCCTGGTCAATTCGCTGCGAACCCCAGCTATGTTTTGAATGCAGAAGCCCCTAGTAACCACTTTAAAGGTGTCTCATTCAGTAGCACAACTGGTGTCTGTGCCATGCTTTTCCTCAAAGTACTGGGCATGTGGGTTAAAGGGGTATCACAAAATACCAGGTCATTTAATGTATCTTTGGATAACCTCCAGGTAGGTGAGGAGTACCCCACTCAATGTCTACTTTATGTGCGGCATGGTCTGATATCACACGGCCCAGGTAGTCTGAGTGGAGAAGACGTGGAACTAAGTCCTGAGAACACATAAAGCGGTCTAAGCGGACGTAAAGATTGTGTGGGGTTGAGTAATGAGAGTGAAGGTGTAGGTGTGGGTTATGGGCCCTCCACGCATGGAGAAGGGACCACTGCTTAGCCCATCCAGAGATCTGCTTTGAATGTTGGTGAGCTGGGGGCATGAAGGACTGGAGAGCAGAAACAGTCAAGAGAGACATCCAGCACGTTGTTATAATCACCACCTAGAGTCATACAGAATGTCAGTTGCTCTAAATTTGGTGCATAGATGCAACCTAGAAGGACGGGCTCACCGTCTAACCAGCTTTCCACAAATACTTATCTGCCCTCCTTATCAATGACTATGTTTTGGGTTTGAAAGGAGGTACCCGGGCGTATCCAGAACAGGGCACCCCGGGCATTGACCGAATATGTTGCGCCATGGACCGTACTTTCACATCACCTGCTTAGGTGTTGGAGTTCATTGCTAGTGAGATGTGTTTCCTGTACGCAACACATGTGTGGCTGCTGTCTTTTGATGTAAGTATATACTAAGTAATGGCGGTGTGCTGAATGTATCACCTGCACTTATAGTGTAGAAATCGTATGGTATGTTTAGTGGTCATAGGGAAATGTCAGATATGTGTGGCGAGGAAGGGCGATTTGTAGTCGGTTACCATTACCATTTATCTGTTCCGGCCCGCAAGAAGAGGGAGCATGTGTCGCTCATGCAATGGGAATAAAAAAAACATGTAGCAAACAACAAAACCAAAACCAGAGCCTGCAGCCATGGGCTGCACTCTCAAACTATTGCTCTATGAACCAGTACATGAAACAGGGGTGATGGCGGACTACCGCTAAAGTTGTAGAAGTAGGGGACAAATAGGCTTCAGACGTACAATCCAAATCATAGTGTAGGTGGAACGCTAGGGGCTTTGTTCAATAACCGTGAGGAGGAAGGGAGGGGACCTTTATAGTAGATCGTCCGCTAATCTTGTTGTTATTACCGGGCCTGACAGTAGCCCTTCATGCCCGACCAAGTCATCCTCGTTTGTGGTAGGACTGGAGTCAGTATGCTGGGTCCCCAAGGATTGTTATCGGAGGGCAAATGCTGCGTCTATTAATGATCATTTATTCTGGCAAAGTGCATGAGATGAGGGCAATCAAGGAGCACCCCAGGCCTATTTCGAGATCTGTTTCTCTTGCCTCTTCACTTGCCGGGTTGGGATGAGTTGGTATTATCTGTGGGAGGGTGATGTTTTCCATCACAGTGGGTTTCCACCTAGTCCCAGGCTGAGTTTGACTCAGTGAAGAAGTGGGATTGTTGGTCATGCATTACCTTCAACTTCGCTGGAAACAGTAGAGAGTATTGAACATTCAAATCCCGAAGATGGCGCTTCACTGTGAGAAAGGAGGAGTGTTGCCATTGAGTCAGCACGTGTAGTCTAGGAATATCAATATGCAACAGTTTTCATATTCCAGCAGAGCTGCGCATCTTGCCGCTTATAGGATAGCATCTCTGTCTTTGTAGTGGAGAATCTTTGCCACCACTGGGTGGGGGGGGGGGTTCCCAGGCAGAAGTCTGCAGGAGGTGTGCTCTTTCCATTGAGAGATGTTGGGAGAGGAATTGGGCTGTTGTGAAGGTCTTCACCCACTCCAGAATTTCAACCATCGTTTGGGATCCCTCCGCACCTTCTGGGAGGCCCACTACTCAGATGTTGTTTCGCCAGGCCTTCCCCTCGGCATCCTCCATGCGATATTCCAGTCTTTGCATTAATTCCTAGAGATCCTGTGTAGACTTATCTTGATGGGCCAATTGTGGAGACATCTCTGAAATGCGACGCTCAGCATCAGTGACCGTAGAGGCCAATTTCTGCTGGTCTTCTCGAGGTGTCCGAACTCCATTCGGATTTCCTCAACAGTCGTGCATGAGGTCTCGATGGCATGTAATATAACGTTCAGCTTATCTTGGGCTTTTGGAGGTACCAGGTCATCATGTTCCAGATGATCAAATGTTCGAGGCACTGGTGAGGGAGGGCTGGATTTGCTCCTGGTGCTCTTTTTTCTGCCCATAGTGGCCATATCCAGAAGGCCTCACGTAGCGTCCCTGACAGAGCCACTGGGGCATTAGGCAGTTGGAGGGTCTCTGTGGATGAAAGAGGCAGGCACTCCCGTACAGGTGGGCAACCTGTTTAGAAGGCCTCAGATAACATCCCTGACAGAGCCGCTAGGGTATTAGGTGATTAGAGGGGGCCTCAAACCAGGCCAGTGCCCCTGTCAGACTAAGATGCAGACGGCAGCAGGGTGGAGGAAAGGCAGTGTTCCCAATGATTTATTGCAAGAATGCCGCACTTCAAACCACCATGCCAAGTATAAGTTATCGTAGTAGGTTTGGGTGACTTTCATCTCAAATACCCCAGTTGCATTATTTATAAAGGGCTGGGCAATAGTTAGTATTTCTTTTGTGGGAAAAACGTTTTATTCGCATTTCACATAGTACAATAACAAAAACAAGTTACCAATACTGCTTCCCATTTGATATGCTCGTATTACAGATTTATGCAACATACATTGTCAACTTTAGCCTTACATACCATCAAAAATTTGCTGTGTATCATTTTTTTCACTTCTTATTAACATGTTATAATTTATCGTTGTCCTACATCATATAATCTGTAAAATCTCTCCTGGTTCTGGAATTTAGAACATATGTACTGGGGGGTGTATGCGAATGCGTATGTAGTATGTTGGTGCCATCGCATCGCTATCTTAGATAGTCCTCTATCAGCCCATCCGCTTGTGTTATATCTGAGTGGTCAGTAAGTAGACTCTCAGAGGGCCCCAAATCTCTTTTGGGCTGGAGGATAATGGGAGTAATTCAGCATATGTAATTGACTGTTCTTGCCAGAATCTAATATCTCGAATCCATTCCTTAAATTTAGATGCCCATCCCCTACCCCATCTGCAGGCCATCCTGCATTTGTCAATCAATAACCCCAGTGTCATGTACATTCTATACGCTACCTCCACACTCTCTGTATATCCCAACAGAGCTGTAACCGGCGATGCCTGCACGGAAGTCCCAACCATTTGTCTCAATGCATCAAATACCTGATGCCAGTATTGGTTAATTTCTGCGCATTCCCATGCTAGGTGCAGGAAGTCAGCAGCCTCTCTTCCACAGCGATCACATTTATCATTATACCTTAACTGAAATGTATGCATCTTAACCGATGTGCAATAGAGGCGATGGAGAAATGTATAATGTATCATCCATAGCCGACTATTGGTGGTGATGTCCCCTGTCTGTCTACACTACAGTAATACTCCCACTGTTTGTCCAGCAGGGCAGCGCCTAGCTCAGTTTCCCAATTTGGTTGTGACTTTGTCTGATGTGTTGTGCAAGATATTTGTGTGTTATTGTGCAGGAGTGATTTCACATGTTTGGGCATGTTAGTTTGTAGTATTGCATGCATTAGGGGTAGTGTTGGTGGTTCCAGCGGGTATTGTGGGGTAGCTGCCTTCACACTTTGCCTAGCATATAAAAATAGGTCCATTGATGTTGGTGTTGTGCCTCAGAATTCTTTTTCCTTTGTGCGGAACTTCCCATCTTCATATAGATCTCCCCATGTTTGTATCTGAGCTTTGCTCAATAATTGTCTACACCCTGTCTCCTGAGTGACTTCTAGGTCAAGGCGGTGTGGCAGGGGCAGCAGGGGTGAGTATTGCATCGGTATGTCCAGCGTTTCTGCTAGCTGCTGCCACGCGATTGTGGTACAAACAACACTAGTTGGGTCTGCGTCTCTAATCTTGAGTTGTACCGCTAAGAACCCTGTCAGTGGGGTCGGGTCCATATATCCTAACTCTACAGTGCGATGTGGCATACACAGGGGATCAAACCAGTAGGCAGCAAAATGTGCTTGTGTGCATAGGTAGTACAATTCCAGGTCGGGGCTTCAAACCCCCCTTGCGAGAATGGGCGAGTCAGGGTTTCCCTTTTCAGCCTGGGTTGCTTGCCGCCCCAAACTAATCAGATCAGATGTGTCTTCAGGGCAGCAAAAAATGCTCGCACAGGGTTATATGGGATAGTTGTAAAAAGATATAACAGTTTGGGTAGTGTCACCATTTTATTCAGGGAAACTCTTCCTGCCATAGACAGAGGCATAGCTATCCATTGCATGATAGAGTCAGTCAGAGTTGCTAGGGTTTTGCCGTAGTTGTTTCGTATCAATTCAGTTTTATCTCTGGTAATCTTGATTCCTAAATATTTTACTTCAGTGGTGCACCACTCGATTGGGAAGTCTAAAGCATATGGTGAGATTGCCTCAGTTAGAGGGAATATTTGGGATTTGCTCCAGTTAATGTGTATTCCAGAGTTGTCTCCGAAGACTATGAACTCACGCAGTATAGGATTCAAGTTCAGTTGTGGGTCACTAATATATAGTGTGACATCATCGGCATAATGCAATATTAGTATATGCCTGATAGGGTATCTGAGGGCTCCCTTTCTATGATGTTGCCGCAGTCAGCCACCATTGGTTTGATTGCAAGCGCAAAGAGAAGGCGGAATAATAGACATCCCTGACTCGTGCCTCGAGAAATCGGAAAAAGAGATGAGCGTGCGCAAATTAAGGAGAACAATTGCTTGTGGCTGGTGATAAAGTAGTGCAATCCAGTCAAGAAAGTTTGGGGCTATGCCCATGCATCTCAGTGTTCCCAGGAGGTAGTCCCATTCCACCGATTCGAACGCCTTAGTGGCATCCAGAAATACCGCCACTGCCGCTATTTCGGGATCTATGTCCTGCATTCCAGAGAAGAGAGTGCGAAGATTGTGGGATGTAGCACATCCCGGAATGAAACCGGCTTGATCCAAAAGTACTAGTGAGTGCATTAGAAGACAAAGTCTATTAGATAAAACTTTACCCAATATTTTGGCATCTCAATTTATCAATGAGAGTGGCCTGTATGACTCACATTGATCGGCTGCATTCCTAGGTTTAAGTATAGAAGTGATCACTGCCTCCCCCATGGTCAGGATGCCAGTTTCATTGGCTTCTTCGTACACTTGTTTTAGTATGGGAATGAAACATTCCACATACGTTTTGGAAAACTCGATCGGAAGGCCATCCGATCCTGGAGCACGTCCCGATTTAATCTGCATTATCGCAGTATGGATCTCGTCTTCTTCGAATTCAGTGGCTAAAAAATCTCTCTGTGCGTCCCCCAGCCATCCCAGGGCAATATCCTCTAGATATGTGGTCAGCTCGAGAGGTTGCTGTCTTTGCTTAGTGTAGAGGGAGGAATAGTATGTTACAAATGTTTGGAGTGGGCCAGGTGTGTCTCTTTGAATAGTACCATTGAGGTCTTGTATTTCTAGCACATAGTTTGAGAATCAAGGTTTTCGAATAATGTCAGCAATTGCTTTTCCCGGTCTTTCCCCTTCCCCAAAACTACGAGCCCTATAATATTTGCTACTAAATAAACATTCTCTTTCCACCATGCCTTTATACACAGTTATTTTATCTCTGAGTATAATTAGTTTATCTCCAACAGGGGAGGATCTTGACTCCTGTTTCAGTGTTTTTATCTCAGATTCTAGCTTTTGGAGTGTGTTTCGTATGTCCCTTAATATTCCTCCTCCCTTAGCCATGCACATTCCTCTCATAGTTATTTAAAGGCCTCCCATACCATCGCCATGTGAACTACCGAACCAACGTTACATTGAAAAAAGTCTTGTATCTCCTGCTCTATTTCCATCCGGAATGCAGAGTCTAATAGTGTTGTCAGAGTGAGCCTCCAATTGCCATACTTTGTCCCACTGTCTGAGGGGAATAATACCATTTTTATCGGTGAATGATCTGAATATGTTTGTGCAAGGTGGTCGACTTGTTCTACCCAGTGTCCCATTCCCTTCGAGATCACCCAAAAATCTTGGCTCGACCATGTTGAGTGCACCGCTGAGTAATGGGTACTCTCTCTACTGGTAGGGTGGAGGTACCGCCAGGCGTCTAGTAGATGATTATCCACGATGATACCTAGTAATTGACCTTGGGCTATTGTATAATGATTAGGTAATGGGCACGATCTGTCCTGTGTGGGTATAAGTGCAGTGTTGAAATTACCTCCACATATCACGTATGTGTATCCAATGTTCAGCACCTTCCCCCATAGGGTGGCAAAAAAACAAGGGATCATCTGTATTTGGGCCGTAGCAGTTGACTATAGTGACAGAATAGGAATTCAATTTACCCCATAGGATGTTGTATCCGCCCTGCAGATCTTGTAGGGAACCCACGGCTACAAATGGGGTGTTTTTTAAAATTAATATTGCAGTGCCTCTGGCATACGTGGAGTATGAGGTAAAACACTGATGCTCCGCCCATCGAGTTGCGAAGACAGGAGCAACCAAGAGGTTTAATTGTGTCTCCTGAAAAAGTGCGATTTGGACTTGATGTCTGTCTAAATATGCATGGATGTGTCTGCATTTTCGTGGATTATTCAATCTGCGAACATTCCAGTACATAAGGTGAATTTTAGGACGTTTCTGTGGTCTCATCATATTCTCAGTAAGAAAATTTGGTGCATAACAATGTCCCGACAATATATTAAGATCAATATCTGTAACCTGCTATTGGGATCATCTTGAATAACATGCTCCTGCAAAATCTCCCTCAAACCTCCCCCTCCTACAACGACAACCCAAACTTATCGGAGTCAATTCGCCGTCCCCCATTAACTCAGAAAAGAATTCAAAGCAAGAAAAAGAATTAAATCAAATTTTGTATAAAGGGTTCTCCTTAAGAGGTAGCATCAGAGGTTTCCACAACTCCCCCCCCCCACAAGTCACACCAGGTGAAAAAAAGGAAGGGGTGCTTGGGTCCAGAATTTATCATAGTACCAATGAGTCGGCACTACAACCCATCCTCTCCAGGGCTGTGTCCTGTTACCTTCGGCTAAGACAGTTGTGGAGACTAGTCAAGCTTAAACTGGTTCTTGCCATTTTTATTGACTAATCCTGTTTTGACATTGGCAAAGGCAAGCGTGATAGCAATCACGCTTCAAGAAATCTTCTACCTGCTATGGATTAAGGAAGAAGTGTTGTTTCCCTTGGTGGGTAGCCCTGAGGCGCACAGGGTACATCATTGCGTAGTCGATCTGTGCTTGTTGTAGTTTCCTCTTTACTGGTGCAACCTTTCTTCTGGCTTCTTGCACTGCAGCAGTAAAGTCCGGGTAAAACGTGACTGCATTTCCTTCAAACTCAAGTTGTCTCCTCTCCCTAGCGAGCCAAAGGGTAACGTCTCTGTCGCGATAATTAAGAAGCCTGGCAATTATAGGTCTGGGGGCACCCAGAGGAGGTCGTGGACCTAGCGATCGATGGGCTCTCTCGATCACCAGTTGCAGGGAGAAAACGTCAGCACCAAAGAGAGATCGTAACATGCATTCAACATATTCTTCCATATGCCTCATGTTTGCACTTCAGGTACTCCTAGTATGCATATGTTATTACACCTTGAACACGCTTCCAAATCTTCATTTTTGGCTGCAATGATTTTTAACAGGCGGTCCATTTGTAGTAGTTTCTTCTTCCTGTTTAGATTTTGTGGGCAATAGTGTTCATGCGAACTGACATGGAGTCCATCTTGGACACGATAGAAGTAAGACTATGTTTCATAGTGAGAAGTAGCAACTTCAGGTCATCTGGGCTGTCAGAGAGGGGATTCGTTCAGGTCTGATCTGGGTCATCCTGTTGCATGCGTGGAGTCTTTCGCACCTCAAAAGGTAGTTTAGATTTCTTCCCCCCGGTTCTGGCCATGTCTATCGTGCTTGCGACCGGATTCTACTTGATACACACGTCACTGCAACACTTCGCGTCATACTAGATATCACCTGTGCGCTGCTAGGTTACTAGCCCAGGCTGGTTTACTGGGGGTTAGAGCCTCAGCCTATTTTACTATGAAGTATTACTTGGCCCTTGTAGTGGTAAGTTCTGTTCGCTATTAATTCTCTATTATTTCGTGCTGTCTCAATTTATGTAGTGCCCCTTCTTCCTGACTGTTCGCACAGATTGCTTGCCGTGGGCAATGGGCCTTCTAGTAGGAGCGATTTATCTGTTTCGTGCACCTGGGTCTCCCCTCAGTGCCTTCCCCTCAGTTGCAATTTCTTTTTTTAATTCCCTCCCCTCCGCCTCGCAGGACTGTATCGTCCTGTTTTGGCCAGCCTCTATGATCCGGGCAGAGGAGCAATTGACTGTCAGTTCTCGGGGGACTGCTGCCTTCCACACTGTCCACCTCTCAAATCCCTTGGCAGGATGTACGCTGTCGATGCCAATATTTCCAGCGTGATGCAGCAGAATTTCAATGAGCAGGGGGGTAAGGCCTTTCGCGTTTCTCCTCACCTCATGTGTAGCATGCCATGCATAGGCTAATGTGCTCCCTGACGGTTGCCACGGGCACAATTGACAGCTTCAGTCTGCTATGCGCCATTCAGTCTGCAGTAGTGTCGGCCATCGTCCGTCCCCAAGCGGCCACACAGCAGGATGTCGGTGTCAGCATGCAATGCTGGGTGGTGCCTACACGGCCTATTCTCAGCTCACCTAACTCAGGTATGTGGAGCTGGCTCTGTTGTTGCAAGTGCGGTGTGGCTGGGCCCGCTGTTTATCAGGCTCAGGGCTTCTCTCGCTGATCCTCACCTTGAGTACTTTGCAGCATGCGGGGTTCGGCCTTTTTCCTCTCTGCAAAGCCTCGGGCTCAGTTTACACGAGGCTCCGCCCTGGATTCACCGGCCATCTCTTCTTTCCTCTGCCTCCAACTTCCGACGTTGTTCTCTTGCTGTTCATCAGGTTCAGGACTTCTCGTGCTGTACTTTGCCTTGATTGCTTTGCAGCGTACGGGGTTCAGCCTTTTGCTGTCTGCGAAGCCACAGGCTCAATTTACAAGAGGCTCCTCCCTGGTTTCACTGGCCGTCTCGCTTTTCCTCCACCTCCAACTTACGACGTTATTTCTCTGCGGGCACGGTTGTCAATTAGTTTGATCTCGGCCCCCGCCAGTATCTCGCCATCTAACTGATGTCTGGCTCAGTCTCAAAAATGGTGTGGCTATTCATTAGAAAGGAATATTTCGGATTTGGTGACCCAGGCCGCCGAAGCCTCACGCTAGTGTGGCCATCTTGCGTGTGCGCCCTCTAGCACCCCCATAGTGAGTATTTTAAAGGCAAAGCAGCCCTGTGCAGCGTACATTAAGAGCCAAGCTGCTTGAGGTATTGTCCCTGCTATGTTATAGTTGTTCCTGCTATTTTACAGTGATGTAATTAATGCTGGAACTTCAAGGGTCAGGTTATTTTTATTTTTATTGGTTGCATGGTTTCAGTCATGTTAGACGTGGCAATTTTTACCTCCTGTTTTCCTGCTTCACTTATTGTTAGTCTACGTAGCTGCTCCAACATTCAGAGGGCAGCTGGCGTCACTTTGAGCCACCAGCTTCATATGCAGCGCCGGCAACGGGTGCACTTCATATGCAGCATACGTCGTCCCCACCCAACCGGGACCACAGCGACACAGAAACAAGGTGTCAAGCACTGCCCAAGTAAGCGTACACCGCATCGACCACAGGCGCCTCAGGCGCAGCATCAACACCTGCTTGTTGTGAGCCGGTAAGGCCGGCCTTGTAGTCCCGGGCCCATCTGACATAAGTTGCCTTTCTAGTGGGTCCCAGAGACCCCGCTGTGTGCTTCGCTCACCTCAGCGAAGACGACTGTCCCCAGCTGCTCGCTGCCTCTCGTGTCCCGGGTTGGTGCAGGATTATGGGGAAATTCACTGCATGGGTGCCGGAGCTCCTCTACAAGGTGTCTGCCATCAACAGCTGCAGAACACCCTTCCTTTAGACCCCAAGCAAGTTAAGGACTGCACAAAAAAGGGATTTCACCATTTCATTTATAGGCAGGGTCAATTGAACTATGCGATTGTGTGGCGATTATTAAATAATGATGGATTTGCCACATTTGCCACATAATCCATCATCTGCTGCATAATCTGCAGATTTTAACAAAAAAATTATCTTGTTTCTAGCTCAAATGGTTCAAACGTTACTAAAAACACAGCACCACGTGTTACTGTGCAGTGAAAGACCTTTTGTATAGGTTGACTGGTCACCTTTCTGTTGCTTATTGCTATATTTCAGTATTAAACCGGTACTAATGAGGTGAACCTAATGCCCAGACAGTGTTAACAAGTGTAAAAAGTACAAAATAATGAAGTATTACTGTATAATTTAACATTACGCCACATAATTTGCCTTTTCTTGCTGCATAATTCACTCAACCTGGCGCATAATTTGGCCCTCTCTTAGCTCATGATTCCAGTGGCCCTGTTTCTAGGAGTAACTCCCCAACATTTTCAAGGGAGGTAAGGAGTCGGATAAGAGTTCCTTAAGCCTTCAGTCTGCATGCTGGAAGGTTTGGGTATCTTCCAAGATTTACTTTCACAGTGGTAACATTAATTGCAAATTCTTCTTGTATAGAACACCCTGTCAAGTGATTGTTCAAGAATATGTAAAGAAATATTTAACCATGACATTGACAGAGATTGCTCTATTTTTTAGGAAAATGATTTACATATTTATTGGGATTTTATATAGCACATAGTAGATTCAGATGGTTAACAGAGTTTTAGATAGAAGCATACATTGTTTTCGGTATAAAGTAACAGTGAGAAAAATAATAAAGCCTAAGACCTCAAAGTAATTCTTGACCGTGGGTAACAAGATAAAATATTGAGGAAATACAATGTCATAACTAACCTGTGGTGGAAAGAATGTCTTTGCATTTGGTCATATAAAAGACCAGAGGTTCATTGCATATATTTGGTCATCAGGTATATGGATTGTAATAGAGCCTTAGCAGAAGTGTCAGTCAAAAAGTTCATTAAAGACCATAGTGCCATTGGAGTAATAATTTCCTTTTTGATCACTCCAAAAAACACTTGATCTTCCATTGAGTTTGATTTGATAATATGCTGCTTTGACAAGAGTATTCTTATAGGTATGAAGGATTAGATTTTGGCCTGCAAAGAACTCTAGTGATGTGTTGCAGTGTGTTTTGTAGTTCAGCATGTTAATGTTGTCTAGCCAACTAAGGACAGGAGCATTGTATAGGAGAGATCAGGAGGAACACCATTTTTGTAGGGTTCTGCTTGAGATATTGGACTGACATCAAAGAATGGATATTGAGGAGAATCTTGCCAAATTGGATGATGTCTTTGAGGATACCTCCATGTAGAGCTGACTGGGATCAGTGTACAGAAGGTAGGCAATGCAGTATAGTTTCAGGAAAACCCCGTGATATTGCATGTGTCCTACAGATGGGAGATGGTGGGAGACATGCGTAGCCTTTTTCACTTGTTGCAAGTGATTCGATTTGGATAAGAACCAAACCATTTGAGAATTTCCCTCCTTGGCCCACTTCCCTTGTCCTTCCAATTTATTCTTCCAGTGTTTATAGGTGAGAGTAGAAATTGATCATGACAAATCCAGCTGACAGCTCAAGAAGTGTTAAAAAGCTTAAATCAGCTTTGTGAAGTGTGCATAGTGAGTTATTGACTATTTGAAGGGTTGCAGTCTCAGTGCAACAGCCATGTCAAAAGCCAGATTAATTTCACCCAGGGTGTCATTATTTGCAATAATTTGCTGCTGCTGTAATTCTGTAAAGTTTTAGTATTTTGGTAAGGATAGAGAGGTTGGAGATTGGGTGGAAAATGTGCAGATCTTTAGGTTCAGCTCATGGTTCCTTTAATAAAGGTGAGGCCTGGCTGATTTCTAGGCAGTTTGTAACTTCTGACAAGGTTAGGAAGGTAGTGATTATTTTTGTCCGCAGTCAGACAAGAGAAGGTCTGCTAACTTTTTGGAGGTTGTAGGGTAGAGCATCAAGTAAATGGGTTGAAGGTTTGCATGCATTCCGATTGGAAGATTTATGTGAAGGAAAACTAAGTGCTTGAACTTATTTAAGGTATCACCTCTTGTGGATAACGGTGTCTTCTATGTTTTTTACTTTTTCTTCAAAGTACATGAAGTATTTTCAGTTTTTTTTGTGAAGGTTAGGTGTGGATGAAGAAGTTTTTTCGTTTGAAAATTTGAAGTAATTGCCTGGGACAATTTTTTCCTTAGTCGATGTTTTATCTAAAGAGCATAACTTCAGCTTTGAAATGTTTTTTGTATTTTTTAGGGTCAGACTGCAGCTTTTGCAGGTTTGTGTGAGATTGATATTGTCACTGAATGAGTACATGTGCTCCGAGGAAACTTTGCTCTTTGTTCAATTCTTCAGAGAGTCATTTGTTATTTTTTTTTTATTTGGGGGACACCACTTTGTTGATGATTTATGATGTTATTTCTTTGTAACAGGTTATGACTATATTTATTTATCTTGAGATCCCTTGGCATGCAAGGGAGGATATGTCAAAACTTTTTAGTTTCTACTGTGTTCTTTAGGTCTAGTTGGTTGACCAATAATCACTATTTTGGATTGGAAGTTAGAGGAAAGAATAATGTGATGGTCTGGCTGATTGACTTGGGTAGGGATCTTGCTCTCTGTGATACTATGCTTGCCATTTATCAGATCGATTGAAGGCAACTTTTACATGGGAGTAAGAGGAAAAGAGTTGGGGGATGATTATTCTGGAGTCGGAGGCAGATAGTTCTGTGATAGTTTTGTCCTCCTCTCTTTCCCAGGGAAGTTAAAGTCTCCTAGGAATATGTTGTTGGAGGCAGAGCTCAGTGTCTCTGCCTTGAGTTCAATAAGGTGATCTGCAATGAGAAAGCTGTCACGTCACAAGTTATAGATGATGTGACATTTTCTGTGGTTCCGCCCTGCCTTTGTATTTGTTGACCTGTATACAGTTTAAAAGCCACACCCAGTGTTTGACTTGGCCGTATCTGCAGGGTCGCCTCTAAACATTTTACCTTCTCATCTTCTGTTTTGCTGAATTTATTTTCGTTGGACTTAGGAATCAGTACGCTTTACCACTACTAACCAGTGCAAAAGTGCTTGTGCTTACATCCTAACACATGGTAAAATAGGCTTACATCCAATTAGCACATTTAATTTACTTGTATGTTCCTAGTAAAGCTGTACTACATGTACACACGACCTGTAAATTAAATGCTACTAATGGGCCTGCAGCACTTATTGTGACTTGCACTTAAGTAGCTTTTTAAAAACGTCTCTGGTCTGCCATTGCAGCCTGTGTGCAGTTTTAAACTGCCAATTCAACTTTGCAAAATAAATCTTTTTCCATGCCTAAAACTCCCTTTTTAATACATATACTTCACCCCTAAGGCAGGCCCTAAACAGCCCCTAGAGTTATATATCAATGGGGTAACCCGATGGACCACTGGACCCGGGTGAATTGTGGTACATAAATAATTGTCACAGTGGAGGACGTTCGTATCATATACAAAAACACAAGAAATGCTATTTGTTATCTCAAAAAGGTAAGACACCACCATTAAAATATGCCAAAAATGGTTGTGATTTTATTTCATCACAATAGTAAGACTGGATCAAATCATAGAGCACAATTTATTTCAACATTGAGCATATTTGAGTAAAGAGGTGCACAAGAGGGGGTGGGGTGGATAGTGCATGGGAAGGATTTGTGAAAAAGATGTGACACGGGAAGGTAGTGCGCATATATACATCAGTAATCAATATTTACAACCTATCCAGCCAAGTATATGGCATACACATGTATAGCAAATCATAACATATTTAGTTAGATGCAGATGTAAAATCTCTGTCATGCCGAAGGGGTGATTAGCCGTCAATCACCCCTTCGGCAGCCAGCAGCCACAGGTTACTGATCAACCGTGGGTATCTATGAAAGCCCTCTATGAAAAATTTTCACACAAACTCTGAGAGCCTGCAAGCCCAAATCTTCTATTCTGAAGCCTGAAGCCTTCTCGCTGTTCCTTACTGGTGCCTTACACTACCCCTCACCTCGGTCCTGATGAAGACCCCACCCACAAGGCGCATAGTTTCCTGTTTTGTATAGGGGTCGAAACGTCGACAATAACTGTCTTAATTGTCAAACATAGATGACAGAGATTTTACATCTGCATCTAACTAAATATGTTATGATTTGCTATACATGTGTATGCCATATACTTGGCTGGATAGGTTGTAAATATTGATTACTGATGTATATATGCGCACTACCGTCCCGTGTCACATCTTTTTCACAAATCCTTCCCATGCACTATCCACCCCCCTCTTGTGCACTTCTTTACTCAAATATGCTCAATGTTGAAATAAATTGTGCTCTATGATTTGATTCAATCTTACTATTGTGATGAAATAAAATCACAACCATTTTTGGCATATTTTAATGGTGGTGTCTTACCTTTTGAGATAACAAATAGCATTTCTTGTGTTTTTGTATATGATACGAATGTCCTCCACTGTGACAATTATTTATGTACCACTAAACAGCCCCTAGGGCAGGGTGTAGTGTGCGTAAAATGTTGGACATGTTCTTCTAGGTTTTCCATGTCCTAGAAGTGAAAAAGTTGCAAATTCATTTTTCACTACTGTGAGGCCTACCTCTCCCATGGGATAACATTGGGTTACCTTAGTACATTTAATAAGTGATAACTTTTGTTTAGGAGCAGGTAAAAATATCATGTTTGGTGTCTTAAGAATTTGGTAAATGGTAAAGTTGGATTTTAAGTTACAATTTTGAAAATACCACTTTTACAAAGTTTGCATTTTCTTGTCCTAATCATTTGCAGCCCGTTTCCTGGGTCGCATGAGTAGGTGTAGTTGGCAGTTGGCCTTTGTGCATTTCTCCCAGACAGCCGCACAATAGAGGGCTGGGGTTGACAGAATGGGCCATCCAAAGTAGGATGTAGAGTGGAGCTATCCACAGCTCCACTTGCACTTCAAAGACACTGCCTCAGCTCACACACAAATAACTTCACACTAGCCCATTGTGACTGTAGACAGACTGGGGCTACAGCAGGGAGGCAGGAAATTCCAGACAGTTCTGTGAGGGCAAGCTCCATAAATGTCTTTCATTTCAAAGCTGGCATCAGATAAAAAAATAAGACCCTTAGACCCATTCTTCAGTACATTCCTGGACCTGCGTATTCTACAGAAAGACTGCCCTGTTGCCAGAGGACTAACCTGCTGCTTGAGGCCTGCCCTGCTGTCTGAGAAAGAAGACTGGACTGGCTCCCTTCATCACAGAGTTACTCCAAGGTTGCTGGCTTCCTGTTTTGAGCTATAGGGACACAACAAACGCCAGAGGCCTCTCTGCAGCTGTCCAGCTGACCAGACCTGCAGCTGGACCGGCCTAAGCCCTGATGGCCTTTGCTGGAGTGAGTTTCTGATCCTCAAGAGTGCGTCCGTGGCATCAGTTGAGCTCCCCCTGGAAGGAAAGGAGAAATCCTGAAGCTTTGGGCTATTCCAGACTGCGTCCGTTTGTGCCAAGATCTTGCCTCCCACGCTGACCGCTAACGCAAAGCTCTGGTGACTCCAACACTTTGCACCACAGAATGACCTTCTGCGATTCCCGGCCTGCTCTTTGCGATGCAAGTACGACTATCCGCAATGCTCTTTCTGATCCTCATGGACTCCTTCACTGCGAACTGGACCCTTCACGCTGGACTTTGAGAAAGTAACTTTTTCAGCAGGATTGACCTGGTTCCTTTATCCAGCCCACACTCCATTATTGTCGGCCTGAACTTGTGACTTTTACGAGGTCTCACGCAACTAGATAACCACGAGTGCCACTTTGTGCTCTTAGGCACTATTCCTGCCTTAAATCTTTAAAATTGCATATCTTCTGTTCCATTGATTGGATTTTTGTCATTTTTATGTCAAATAATTTATTACATTTGACTCTATTTTCCTACATTGGTGTGAGATTTTTCCTGTGGTGTTTTCACTTTATTTATTTTTTTGTGCTTTATAATTACTTTACACATTGTTTCTAAGTGAAGCCTGACTGCTATTGTGCCAATCTACCAGAAGGTTAAGCACATATTTATTTAGTGACTTTTTGTGATTCACCTTAATAAAGATTATAACCATTGCTTAAGAAAGTTTCACCTCCCCAACCCCCCTCAACAAAAAACCCAATTCTCACACCCAGTCTAGAGTTCTCTGTTTACCTGTGAGACTTCTTGATCCAGCTCTTAGATGTGACTCCAGCTCACGGGTGTGGCTCAGCAGAAAAGACACATTCAGTATGGATCTATCCTTAGAAACTTCTGAAAAAGAGGCAGCAGCATCTCTCAAGGCTTTAACTCTCAGGATTCCAGCTCATCCGACTCTAGACCAGCTGATACATGTGTTTCACCACATTCCTGCCCCTCTTCATCATGTTTTCTACTATTGATGTGCCAGGACTCATTACCTTCAGAGTTCCAGCACCAGCTTTGCGGTTCTTTCTTCCGTGACTGCTGGAAGATCAACATCCAAGTAAGGTTAGTTAGTGAGTTAGGGATTCAATTTGCATGTCTCAAATGCATTTTGTCGTTTTGCAACCCAAGACTGAGTTTAGGACTAAGACTAGTGTGCCATCTATAGCATTTTACCTAATGTTACAACAATATTAACTTGTCCTTATGGTGTAACATTGAAAACTTCACATCTATCTAGCAAGACATGACCAACCTGTGGATTTATACCAACACAACAGGTGTAAACAAGTAGGTCAAGAGGTGTAATCTCTGTTTCTCTCCCACTCAACCATTTGCATGTCACATGCATGGTGATACTTCATAGTGGTAGTTGCAAATTAGTGAAGGAGTTGTGGATCTACACCTGCAAGTTGCTCCTTTCAGTTTTGTTTTGGGAGACGTCCCTTCCACCGATATTGACAAGTGGAGAAGTTGTTGCAGTTTAAACAGTTGCACAGAATCAGGTTTTTACGAATGAGTGCTAATTCATCTCCTATTTTCCCCTTCTTGGTCACCAGGTATTCTGTTGCAAAATAACTCTAGAAAGTAAAAGAAATCATGTAAAACCACATGTTATCTCCAACCTAAAAGGATATTCAATATGTGTTTGAGGCAGAAGCAGTTTCCCGCCTTGTAGATTGTTGCATCCAAACAACCAGGAAAAGAATTGGAGCATTAGTGGCCTCTCGCATATTGCATGCATATAAGAGGGAAACTGCCTTTACAATGCGGGCTTAACCATGCGTGCCATTTCTATACAAGCGGAACAATGCTTGCCTTAACCAAGCATATGCCTTAACCATGCATATGCATGGTTAAGGCAGTCAGCGCTCTTGATGCAGAGCGGATGAGCAGGGAGAGGAACAGAAAGGGAGAGGAAGGTAAATAGGGCTGAGGGATGTGGGAGTAGGGTGGTTGGGGTTGGGGTAGGTTTAGGGGCTGGGAGCTGGTTTTAGGGCTCAGGGTGGGGGCTTCAGGGCTGGGGCCAGTTTTAGTGCTCATTTACCTTTACTACGCATCTACATTTACAAATCATGCCTTTAAAGCGAAATTCACCGGTAAAGTCATTGTTAAGACTGCGCTGCTAAGGCATGCGTGGTGTAGGGAGTCGTGGTTCCGTCATACAAACACATGAGATTTAGGGCCTGATTTAGATCTCGGCGGACGGGTTACTCTGTCACAACGGTGATGGATATCCCGTGCGCCAAAATATAAATCCCATTATGTCCTAAAGGATTTGTATTTTGGCAGACGGGATATCCGTCAGTGTTGTGACGAGTAACCCATCTGCCGAGATCTAAATCAGGCCCCTAATCTCTTTCAACTCAGCACCCAGGAGATGTCCTTTGTCAATCTGAGTCTTTGAGCTGCCATCAGATGGACTGTCCCGATAGGCCTATTAACATAAGCTAATTGGACTTTCACCTTATACCCTGGAGAGTTATTTATTCATAGAAGTAGCTGATGACTTGGAAAAAATAATAAATGTTACATAAACCTTCTGATTGAAATGAGTTTTTGATTATTGCTTGTCAGAACAAATACCTCTGTGCTGTGAAAAGCGTAACTTTTGCCACTCCCAGGCCTGAGAAAATAAACAAGAACTGTTTAATATCCTCTTGAGAAAAGGTAATGGAGTTTAAACAGTCTGTCTGCCAAATGTGGAAATGCGAGCCCCAAAGGCGTTGTTCAGTGCTCTGGGAATGAATATATTTTTCTTAACAATGCCACAATGCAACATATCTGTTGCTGGACAGTCCACGTGCAGTAATAAGTTTAAATTACAATACATTACTTAATCATTTCAATGCATTTCTCAAATGTGTAGAATTTGTTACAGAAAGATACTGTCTGTTAGGGCAGCTAATACTTTCAATCAATCAGATAGAAATGACCAGGTGGAAAGGGATTGCAGAAAAGTAATCATTTGTATTCAAGATGGACAGGGAAAGGGCAAAGTTAAACATTTTACAACCTTGAAATTTATCTGAGCACCAGGCAATTTCACTGTGAGTGAGGGGAATATGGAGCCCACTGTGTCTAGGGGCCTTTGTGTCACTCTTCATAAATGTTTTTAGGATGCTCCATGGTGTATCCACATGCTGTTGAATCTCTAAACAGCCCACTGGTGCCCCCTGCATACAGAGCCCCCCTTTTGATCGGTTTGAACATGGCTTGGTAATGCCATCAGTGTAGTTCTGTAAGAAAAGCGATTAGTATCAGCGCCAACACTGTGAGTTAGAAATATTGAACTGGAATGGGTAATGCTCCAACCCTAATGTAGTTCCACCTATCGTCTACCCATGGGGAAAAATTGGAAAACAACTGGCTGGCACGAGTTTGCCACTAGCATGAGTCCTTGCCAATATAATTGGGAGGTTAGCTTCCACCCAATTATGGTACCCACCACACCTTGGTGAAACCTACTGCACAATTAGATAATCCAGCCTTGTGTCTTTTGGCAATTTCAACGCAGATATTAGTCAATGAGTATATCATAATTTTTAAAGCAGGCCCAAGCTTTCCCTTTGCAACCCCTGGCATTGCTCTTGCGACCCCTGTGTTAGAAATGGGATCTCTAGTTGGCAAGGGCTTGCACCTTTGTCCAAGTAGGGACCCTTCTTCCTAGTCAGGGTAAGGGTTGTTACACTCGTGAAGTAACCCCTGCTCACCCTCGTGGTAGCTTGGCACGAGCAGTCAGGCTTAATTCAGAGGCAGTGTGTAAAGCATTTGCACATAACCAACAGTAATACAGTGTAAGCACTACAAACGGACACCACACCAGTTTAGAAAAATAACCAATATTTTATATACTCAAGACAAGACCAATTACGACAAGAATCCACAATACGATACTTTAAAAATGAATGCTTGATAAGGTAACTTCTTCTTTGCAGGAATAGCACAAAAGCAAAGTTCGTACGAGTCGGTAGCTCCGTCCGAGCCTACCGTGATGCTGAAAACCACAGAGTCTAACAGTTCCAGCCGACCGCGTCGATACGGGCCAGCAGAGTCATGAACAGACTCGGTTACAGTACCTTTCTCGTTGTGGCTGGTACGGAGTGTACGAGCCGGTCGGCGTTCGTCGCGGTGCAAGACGGAGCGATGCAAGGTGCGGTGTCCCTCGATGCGGTGCAGGCAGCGGCTCGATGAGCGTCGTGCAGACGGAGTCGGTGAGTCCAAGGCGTGCGATGCAGGGTGAGACGATGCTCGATGCGGTGCTGACAGGTTGCAATGCAGGCGTCCTAGCCGGAGTGCGGGAGCTGGCGTCGGACAGCGGTGCGAGTCGGAGCGGTGCGTCGCAGACGTGCGAGCGGTGCCCCAAATGCGGTTCGGTCTCGACTCTTGAGCCAGTTGCAGTGACCTCGTCGGTCGGGTCCGGTTGGTTCAGTGAAGCGATGTGATGCGAACTGCGGTGCCCACAGGTCACGGTGCAAGCAGCGGCTCGATGTTGGCGGCGTCGGACGTCGCCCACGGTGAGACCAGGGTTGCGATGCGAAGCGGGGCGATGCGGTCTGCGGTGCAAACAGGTCACCGGCCAGGGATGGATTCGGTTGACGGAGGGTTGTGGTTCCCTTCCTCTGTGGCAACTGAAACAGCGTTCCAGAAGCGGTACCCAGAGGCTTGTGAAGTCTTTGTAGTCCCTGAGACTTCTTAACAGGAGGCCAGCTCGGTTCCTGGCCCTTGGAGATACTCAGCACAAGTTTGTAGAAAGTTCAGTCCAGTCCTTTCACTGCCCAAGGCAGAAGCAGCAGCTGCAGGCCAGCCCAACAAAGCAACAACACAGCAAAGGGGCAGTACTCCTCCTGGCAGCTCTTCCAGCTCTTCGTCTTGGCAGGTTCCTTGATTCCAGCGAGATCTAAATTCATGGGGTCAGGGCCCCAATATTTATATCCCAAATTCCTTTGTTCTCTGAAGGCAGAGAGGCCTTCGCCTAGTCCAAACCAGTTCTGGAGCACTTTGTTGACAAGTCTCCGTCCCTTCTTTCAGTGAGTAGGCCAGGGACATCAGACGCACCACAGGAGGTGGAGCCAGCATTGTGGAGGGAAGGCACTGTCCTATTCAGGGCCCAGGTGCGACCCCTCCCACCCATCTACAGGTCGATCTGGCTATTCAGCCCTGCGCTGACTCACCCTGTCTCCTGGCATCCCCCAGCCCCTGTCACTCACATTCCAGACAAGGAATACACAACCTCGCAGAGGCAGGCTTGGATGGTTAGGCAAGAAAATACCCACTTTCTAAAAGTGGTATTTTCAAACGCAGAATGTTAAAACCAACTTCACTAAAAGATGCATTTTATCATTCTGAGTCCAGGCATACTAAACTCGAATTTCTACCATGTTCCCAGGGTCAGTTAGGATTATAAACTGTAATAATCAAAACTGCCCGTTCTGGCCTAGGGGAACAGGTAGCCTTGCAATAGTGAAAAACGAACTAGGCTGTAATTCACTATCAGGAC
Source organism: Calotriton arnoldi (assembly GCA_963921515.1). Lineage (NCBI taxonomy): Eukaryota > Metazoa > Chordata > Amphibia > Caudata > Salamandridae > Calotriton > Calotriton arnoldi. Next base: position 693,612 of record CAWUFW010008110.1, on the reverse strand, counting down.
ATGCCGCACACACCCGGGCATGTCCTACCTTTCGCATACACCGCACCCTGCCCACAGGGGTACCGTGGGCCTACCTTAGGGGTGACTAACATGTAGCAAAGGGAAGGTTTGGGGACTTGCAAGTGTGTGCACTTGCCAAGTCGACATGGCAGCCCCAGGCTGCGCACAGGCTCTGCGATGGCAGGCCCGAGTTACACTTTACGGGCTGTTTGCGTGGGTGGCACAATCCAGTGCTGCAGCCCACCAACAGCATTTGGTCTATAGGCCCTGGCACTCGCAGTGCACTTTACAAGGGACTGACACATAAACCAAATAGGCCAATCATGGAAACACCAATCCATAACACATTTTATACAGGAGCACGTGCACTTTCCCACTGGACCGCAGTGAGGAAAGTGCGCAGAATCATCACACCAGCAAAAACAGAGTCAAAACCGGGAGGTCAGAAAGCAAAAAGTCAGGGAAACACGCCAAAAGATGCCAAGTCTAACACATGTCCCCTCCAGCTGAAAGTAGGGAGAACTACCCAACCCCATTGGAGTTCTCTTCACTAAGGCGGAAGAACCTGGACAGACCATCTGCGTTGGCGTGTTCTGTACCAGGACGGTGTTCCACCGTAAAGTCCATTCCCTGTAGGGAGATGGACCACCTCAGCAGTTTTGGATTCTCACCCCTCATTTGCATCAACCATCTGAGGGGCCTGTGGTCTGTCTGAACCCGGAAGTGAGTCCCAAACAGGTATGGTCTCAACTTCTTCAGCGCCCAGACCACAGCAAAAGCTTCCCTTTCTATGGCACTCCACCTCTGTTCCCTGGGAAGTAGTCTCCTGCTAAGGAAGACTACAGGCTGATCCAGGCCCTCTTCGTTCAGTTGTGAGAGCACCGCTCCCACACCATGCTCTGAAGCGTCAGTCTGCACGACAAATTCTTTGGAGAAGTCAGGTGCCTTGAGCACGGGCGCCGTGCACATGGCTGCCTTCAGGGCATCAAAAGCTTTCTGGCAGGACTCAGTCCAGATCACTTTCCTGGGCTGCCTCTTAGAGGTCAGCTCTGTTAAGGGGGCAACGATGGTGCCATAGCCCTTAACAAATCTCCTATAATAACCGGTGAGACCTAAGAAGGCTCTCACCTCTGTCTGGAGTCTTGGGGGCTCCCAAGCCAGAATGGTGTCAATCTTGGGTTGTAGGGGCGCCACCTGGCCGCTTCCTACCTGGTGTCCCAAGTACACCACAGAACCCTGCCCGATCTGGCACTTACTGGCCTTGATCGTGAGGCCTGCACCTTGCAGAGCCCTCAACACTTTCTCAAGGTGCTGTAAATGTTCTTCCCAGCTGGAACTGAACACAGCAATGTCATCCAGGTAGGCGGCACTGAAATCCTCCAGCCCGGCCAACACCTGATTGACCAACCTCTGAAAGGTGGCAGGGGCATTCTTCAACCCAAAGGGCATCACCCGGAATTGGTAATGACCTTCTGGGGTTGAGAATGCTGATCTCTCCTTGGCCCCATCGGTTAAGGCAATCTGCCAGTACCCAGACGTTAAATCAAACGTGCTGAGGAACCGAGCAGCTCCCAACCGATCAATGAGCTCATCAGCTCTGGGGATGGGGTGCGCGTCAGTCCTGGTGACGGCATTGAGCCCACGGTAGTCCACACAAAACCGGAGTTCTGGAGTGGCACCGGGCGCCGCAGCCTTTGGGACCAAGACCACTGGGCTGGCCCAAGGACTGTGGGAGGGCTCAATCACCCCTAACGCCAACATCTTAGAGACCTCCTCCTTGATGCTGGCTCTGACCCGGTCAGTCAACCTGTAAATCTTGTGCTTCACAGGATGGCTGTCACCGGTGTCCACGTCATGGGTACACCAGTGAGTAACACCGGGGGTCAGAGAGAACAGCGGGGCGAACTGTCCCAACAACTGGCGACAGCCCCCTGCTGCTCCTGAGTCAGAGTAGGGGAGAGGATCACACCCTCTACTGACCCATCATGCTCCTTGGTAGACAGGAGGTCAGGGAGAGGCTCGCTCTCCTCTTCCACCCCATCATCTGTCGCCAAGAGCATACTCACTTCGGACCTCTCGAAGTGGGGCTTGAGGCGGTTCACGTGAAGGACCCTCAAAGGGTTCCTTGGAGCCTGCAAATCCACCAGGTAGGTGACGTCACTTTTGCGCTCCTTTACCTCATATGGCCCAGTCCACTTGTCCTGCAAGGCACAAGGTGCTACTGGGGCCATGACCCACACTTTTTGCCCAGGTTGAAATCGACCAGAGTGGCGTTCTGGTCATACCATCTCTTCATTTCTTCCTGGCTTGCTTCTAGGTTCGCCTGAGCGAGTTTCCTGAAGCGGGCAGTTTGGTTTCTAAAGGCCAGCATGTAGCTAAATACATCCTGGGGAGTTTTCCTGGGAGCTGCCTCCCAGCCTTCCTTTACCAAACTCAGAGGTCCTCTGACAGGGTGGCCATACAGGAGCTCAAAGGGGCTGTACCCAAGAGACTTCTGAGGCACCTCCCTGTATGCAAAGAGTAGGCATGGCAAGAGGACGTCCCACTTACGCCTCATGGGTTCTGTTAGACCCTTGATCATGCCTTTCAAGGTCTGGTTGAATCTCTCCACCAGACCGTTTCCTTGTGGGTGGTAAGGAGTGGTGAACTTGTAGGTTACCCCACACTCCTTCCACAGGGATGTCATATACTTCGATATGAAATTGGTCCCCCTATCAGAAACCACCTCTCTGGGGAATCCCACACGGGAAAAGATCCCCATTAACGCCCGGCCCACCACTGGCGCCGTCGTTGTCCTGAGAGGGATTGCCTCCGGGTACCGGGTGGCATGGTCCACCAAGACCAGGATGTACCTGTTGCCCATGGCTGTCTTGGGATCCAGTGGCCCCACAATATCCATCCCTACCCTTTCAAAGGGTGTTCCAACAACCGGAAAAGGTTGGAGAGGAGCTTTGACCTTCCTCCCACTCTTACCACTTGCCTGGCAAGTTTGGCAAGACCTACAGTGTGCATCTGACTGCCTTCGCATTTGGGGCCAAAAGAAGTGGGTGACAAGCCTGTCAAAGGTCTTGTCCTGCCCCAAATGTCCTGCCAAAGGCACGTCATGAGCCAGACCCAGTAGGAAGGTCCTGAAGCGCTGGGGTACCACCAGCACATGGGCTGACCCAGGCTCAGCAACCTTAGGCTCACTGTATAGGAGACCACTCTCCCTGTAGATCAGATGTGACCCGGACTGATTACCAGCTGCCTGGTCTGCAGCCTGCCGCCGCAGACCCTCCAGAGTAGGGCACTCGTTCTGCTCCCTGCAGAACTCCTCCCTGGTGGGACCCCCTTCTTGCTGCCAATGGGTCAGCTCAGAGATGTCTCCCAGTTCGGCTACCTGCTCCCCTGTAGGCACCGGGCGTCCCCTCGAGGTCCGCCTCCTCCCGGTCCGTGGGAACTTCGGGGCCGGTTTCCCGCGCCCCCTGCCCTTTCTCTTGGCAGGGACTTGGGCCACTGTTTCAGGCTCCAAGTCCTTTTGATCACCCTTTCTGGCTGCCATTGACCGAGTAGACACGCATGCCCACTCTGGCAACCCAAGCATCTCCAAGTGCGACCTGAGCTCAACCTCCTTCCACGAGGACTGCTCCAGGTCATTTCCTAGCAGACAATCTACAGGCATGGTAGGGCTCACAACCACCCTCAAGGGACCTGAGACCCCCCCATTCAAAGGGAACCTGCGCCACCATACACTGGCGCTCTGAGTTGTCGACAGCAACTACTTGGTGGAATGCTCCTGGGACTACTTGCTTCTCAGACACCAGGTGACACCGGACTGAGGTCACACTGGCTCCAGTATCTCTGAGAGCCTCTACCCTGTTCCCATTAATGGTCACCCAGGTGCTATATTTCTTTGTGTTAGGGGGCACCTGGTTTCCTGGGACCATCTCACTGTCCCCTAGTGAGACAAGGGTCATTTCTGCGGGATCCCCACCCTCCTGTGGGCACCCCTCCTCCCCAAGCGCTACACTAGCCAACACTTTGGATTGTCCACCGGTGGGTGGCTGTGTCCCCTTCGGGCACTTGGGGTCCCCCTTAAAGTGACCTACCTGGTCACATGCATAACACTTGCGGGGGCCGGTCTCAACAGGCTTCCCTGTAGAGACCCCTTTCTTCTTATCACCGGGGGGCTGGGAACCTTTACCCTGGGTACTAGTTTGGGGCCCTTTAGAGAACTCCTGTGCTTTACCCTTGTCCCCCCACCTTTCTGCTGGGGACCCTGCCCACCTTTGGCTGAGTCTCCCCCAAACGCTTTCTTGTGGACCCTGGTACTCACCCAGCGGTCCGCTTCCATAGCAAGCTTCCTGGGGTCAGTTAGCTTACTATCAACTAGGTGCTGGCGCAGATCTGCAAAACATAGACTAGACAAGTGCTCCCATGCAATCAAGTTGTAGAGCCCCTGAAAATCTGTTACACTACTGCCCTTCACCCAACCATCCAGAGACCTGCAGAACACATCCGCACATTCCAACCAAGTGTTGGCATCGGACTTCTTACTGGACCTGAACTGATCCCTCTACTTTTCAGGAGTAAGACCATACTTCGTGAGAAGGGCATCCTTCATGTCAGCATAGGTGAGGTGATACCCCTTACCCAAAGCTATCAGAGCATCCCTTGCTTCTTCCGGGAAAAGTGGCCACAATCCTGCTCCCCAATTCTCCTCAGGGACCCCATTCATGTGTATGGCTGCCTCATAACCCTGAAACCACCTTTGTATGTCATCCCCCTTCTTGAACTCCTTGCCTACATTCTTGGGAATGTGCACAATCCTGTCTGCTTTTCTGGACGAATTGCTGCCACCATCTGAGCCTGACTTACTCCTAAGTTCTAGCTCCTTCAGTTCTCTCTCATGCTCTAAGAGCATCTTCCTCTCCTCTATGGCCAATCTCTTCTCCTCCCGCTCACTCTCCAGCCTGAGCTTCTGCAGCTCAAACTGCCTTGCCTCCCGCCTGTCCTCCAGCTCCTCTGGGGACAGACTGCTGCTGCCTGACCTGGCGGGTTCCCCCTACCCAAAAGCACATCCACCCTGGAAATAGGCTCCTCCGCCTCCTCACTGAGATCACCAGGCTGCCCATTGGCATGTCTGGCTGCTACCCAGGCCCTCAGCGCCTTCTGTAGCTCCTCCTTCCTTGTGAGGCCTTTAATTTGGACTTTCAGGTTTTTACAAATCGCTCGTAACTCCTTTACGGCGTAGGATTCCAACCTGTCCTCCTCAAAGATAACTTCCAGAGATGCAACGGATGATGCAATTGATTCAGGCATGACAAAAGTCGTGAGTTGAAAACTGGCAAGATCAAAAATAGGCCAAAAGAAAAAGAACCAGTATGTGGTACGTAATGGTCTGCGATATGGTAGTAGTGCACACCAATCACTGTAAGTCAAGTGCAAACCCAAGTCCTATCCTCACCGCTGACAACCAATGTTAGAAATGGGATCTCTAGTTGGCAAGGGCTTGCACCTTTGTCCAAGTAGGGACCCTTCTTCCTAGTCAGGGTAAGGGTTGTTACACTCGTGAAGTAACCCCTGCTCAACCTCGTGGTAGCTTGGCACGAGCAGTCAGGCTTAATTCAGAGGCAGTGTGTAAAGCATTTGCACATAACCAACAGTAATACAGTGTAAGCACTACAAACGGACACCACACCAGTTTAGAAAAATAACCAATATTTTATATACTCAAGACAAGACCAATTACGACAAGAATCCACAATACGATACTTTAAAAATGAATGCTTGATAAGGTAACTTCTTCTTTGCAGGAATAGCACAAAAGCAAAGTTCGTACGAGTCGGTAGCTCCGTCCGAGCCTACCGTGATGCTGAAAACCACAGAGTCTAACAGTTCCAGCCGACCGCGTCGATACGGGCCAGCAGAGTCATGAACAGACTCGGTTACAGTACCTTTCTCGTTGTGGCTGGTACGGAGTGTACGAGCCGGTCGGCGTTCGTCGCGGTTGCGGTGCAAGACGGAGCGATGCAAGCTGCGGTGTCCCTCGATGCGGTGCAGGCAGCGGCTCGATGAGCGTCGTGCAGACGGAGTCGGTGAGTCCAAGGCGTGCGATGCAGGGTGAGACGATGCTCGATGCGGTGCTGACAGGTTGCAATGCAGGCGACCTAGCCGGAGTGCGGGAGCTGGCGTCGGACAGCGGTGCGAGTCGGAGCGGTGCGTCGCAGACGTGCGAGCGGTGCCCCAAATGCGGTGCGGTCTCGACTCTTGAGCCAGTTGCAGCGACCTCGTCGGTCGGGTCCGGTTGGTTCAGTGAAGCAATGCGATGCGAACTGCGGTGCCCACAGGTCACGGTGCAAGCAGCGGCTCGATGTTGGCGGCGTCGGACGTCGCCCACGGTGAGACCAGGGTTGCGATGCGAAGCGGGGCGATGCGGTCTGCGGTGCAAACAGGTCACCGGCCAGGGATGGATTCGGTTGACGGAGTCGGTTGCGGTTCCCTTCCTCTGTGGCAACTGAAACAGCGTTCCAGAAGCGGTACCCAGAGGCTTGTGAAGTCTTTGTAGTCCCTGAGACTTCTTAACAGGAGGCCAGCTCGGTTCCTGGCCCTTGGAGATACTCAGCACAAGTTTGTAGAAAGTTCAGTCCAGTCCTTTCACTGCCCAAGGCAGAAGCAGCAGCTGCAGGCCAGCCCAACAAAGCAACAACACAGCAAAGGGGCAGTACTCCTCCTGGCAGCTCTTCCAGCTCTTCGTCTTGGCAGGTTCCTTGATTCCAGCGAGATCTAAATTCATGGGGTCAGGGCCCCAATATTTATATCCCAAATTCCTTTGTTCTCTGAAGGCAGAGAGGCCTTCGCCTAGTCCAAACCAGTTCTGGAGCACTTTGTTGACAAGTCTCCGTCCCTTCTTTCAGTGAGTAGGCCAGGGACATCAGACGCACCACAGGAGGTGGAGCCAGCATTGTGGAGGGAAGGCACTGTCCTATTCAGGGCCCAGGTGCGACCCCTCCCACCCATCTACAGGTCGATCTGGCTATTCAGCCCTGCGCTGACTCACCCTGTCTCCTGGCATCCCCCAGCCCCTGTCACTCACATTCCAGACAAGGAATACACAACCTCGCAGAGGCAGGCTTGGATGGTTAGGCAAGAAAATACCCACTTTCTAAAAGTGGTATTTTCAAACGCAGAATGTTAAAACCAACTTCACTAAAAGATGCATTTTATCATTCTGAGTCCAGGCATACTAAACTCGAATTTCTACCATGTTCCCGGGGTCAGTTAGGATTATAAACTGTAATAATCAAAACTGCCCGTTCTGGCCTAGGGGAACAGGTAGCCTTGCAATAGTGAAAAACGAACTAGGCTGTAATTCACTATCAGGACATGCCGCACACACCCGAGCATGTCCTACCTTTCGCATACACCGCACCCTGCCCACAGGGGTACCGTGGGCCTACCTTAGGGGTGACTAACATGTAGCAAAGGGAAGGTTTGGGGACTTGCAAGTGTGTGCACTTGCCAAGTCGACTATGGCAGCCCCAGGCTGCGCACAGGCTCTGCGATGGCAGGCCCGAGTTACACTTTACGGGCTGTTTGCGTGGGTGGCACAATCCAGTGCTGCAGCCCACCAACAGCATTTGGTCTATAGGCCCTGGCACTCGCAGTGCACTTTACAAGGGACTGACACATAAACCAAATAGGCCAATCATGGAAACACCAATCCATAACACATTTTATACAGGAGCACGTGCACTTTCCCACTGGACCGCAGTGAGGAAAGTGCGCAGAATCATCACACCAGCAAAAACAGAGTCAAAACCGGGAGGTCAGAAAGCAAAAAGTCAGGGGAAACACGCCAAAAGATGCCAAGTCTAACACCCTGCATTAGAGATTGCAAGGGAACAATAAACACAGCTCTCGAAGAACCAAGCTAAATTTCCTACTGTCCTTGCTCAGAGGAGGAGGCGAGGAAAATAACCTTTTGTCCATATGGAGAAGAAAAGTCTTCTGCCAAGCATTTGACACAAGAAGAGAGCTGCTGCTCATGGGGAAGTGTATAGAGTTTATCCAGATGCGAAGCATAGTGTTTTTATAATAGTTTAAAAACTGTGAGAGACAGTATCTAAATGCCTAGCAGGTTGTCTGAACTGTTGCAGACGTTTGCTTAAATTCCACCTATTTGCTGAAGCACAAAAAATAAAAGAAAAGACAGTACCTGCAAGCGCATATTGACTTTTGACAATGATCATTAAAATTGAGTGCCATGCTCATCGGTTTCTCTTTGTTAGGTCTGCAGAGCTCCATCATGGTATTAATCATCACAAGGGGGGGGTGAAAGCACACTGCCAGGCATACCGGCACACAGTTTTCACCATTGTTGGTGCAGCCAGTGTTGTGTATCTCTAGATACGTGTTTCAGGATGTTTGTCCTTCTTCAGTAGATAGTAACACTTTAAATTGGGGGTGCTGGTAATGCTGCTCAGTATTCTCAGGTTTCTGTACCACTCCTAGAGTGCAGGTGCATCCCAATAAGGTCATCAGCCCAGTAACCCAGCAAGGTGCCAATCAAAAGAAGGGAGGAGGGAGCACGCTGTCTGGCATAGCTGGCACAGAATTTGCCCAAGTGCAGTGTGGTAAATGCAGTGCTTGATAACACTCTACTGAAGAAGTTATTCGTAAAGTAATTGATTTCCTCCTGAAATCTGCAACATAGCCCCAAACCCCAGGTATGACGGGGATTAAGAGATTGACCATAAAAAGGTGACTCACCACCATAGAATGGTACTTCTTCATTAGTGGAATTTACTTGGAACTGAAGATCGGGTGTCATTGTGCTGTTTTTAATCCACAAGCCATCACCGAAAAGGGCATTCAGCATGCATCACATAATAAAACAAGTTGTCCTTAGATCCTTGTTGCAGAAAGTGCACTGGACCTCAGAAGAAGATCCCTGGAATTTTTACCAGGCAGCCCTGGTGTCCCAGATGATTCATAGCAAGTTGCTTTGATCTGCCTTTGAAAGGCAATTTCCAATTTCTAGCAAATGACGCGTCAAGGACGGCCATAAAAAAGCATTATCAAATTGAGTGAACTCTCTTATCAATTTCATTTTATTTTCTTTCAATCAATCAATCAATCATGTCACTTATAAAGCGCACTACATACCCGCGAGGGTCTCAAGGCGCTGGGGGAAGAGGGGGGTGGTGCTGCTACTGATCGAAGAGCCAGGTCTTGAGGAGTCTTCTGAAGGCCAGTAGGTCTTGGGTCTGTCGGAGGTTGGTGGGGAGGGTGTTCCAGGTCTTGGCGGCGAGGTGGGAGAAGGATCTGCCGCCGGCGGTCGTTTTCTGGATGCGGGGGACTGTGGCGAGGGCGAGGCTGGTCGAGCGGAGCTGGCGGGTGGGGGTGTAGAAGCTGAGTCGTCTGTTGAGGTAGGCTGGTCCGGAGTTGTGGAGTGCTTTGTGTGCGTGCATTTGGTTACTTAACAGCATGTGATATTTTGGGAGGGGCTGAGGGATTGATTGGGATAGTGTATGTCAGAAGCCCTATCAGAGGGCCATGGGGCAAGCAAGGGTTACTGGGCCCTATGGCGGGGGTTGAGCCCTTTCACTCCTGATGTCCCGGGCTCAACCAACTATGAATTTCGAGCAACTGGGCCAAGTAACCCTTCTGCGCTTGACTCTCAGTTATAATATGGTTGAGCAGTACAAGACTCCCTCCAGGTGGGGGGGTTGTGAATACAGGGGTGTGAACACAGGCTCACAGCACAAAATGTGCGCAGCAGTAAATAATGTCCAGTCAAATACTCACTTCAATGAAAAAAGAGAAGTATTTTATTTTCTACTGTTACCAACATAAAGGAAAAATACAACATTCATAAACAACTATGCAGTCCCACTGAGGTCAGGTCACTAGTGTTTCTTTGGTGAAGTGGAGAAGTGTGGCTCAATGGTTAGAGCGGCAGACCCTGATGCAGAGATCTGGCCCGGGACCAGGGTTCAATTCCCGCCTCGGCGGGTCTTGGGCTCAATTTCCTCGGACCTGATAATTCTCGCCTCGGTGCCTATTCTAATCATGGGTCCCACTCTGCAACTCTGGGCAATAGCTTGCTTAATCTCCACAACGGCCCCAACAGCGCTGGGATGCCTGGCTTCACCCTGGGGGTGCCCAGGAGTGGACATTTCACAGGGAAAAGCCAGGAAGGGTTCCACAGCGGTATGCGTACAGCGCCAGGACACCTCTTTGGGGGTATAAGTGCGCTTTACAAGTACGAATTTCATTTCATTTCATTTCATTTGGTGGTTCCCTCTCCCACTCCATCCTCGCATTTGCAATAGTGTTTATTCCCTATTCACTACTGGTAACATACAGGGTATGCCCCTCTAGCAGTCCAAATCTCTAGAGTCCACTTTGACTCTAATTTTCAGTTAATAGGAGTTCAGCGACCCGCAGTAAGCAACCCCCCGCCCCCCGGGGCAATAGGCCCAAAATCAGTCTTATCCACACAGACAGGCGTGAAATGTCTGGAGTTCCTGAGCGCGCTCTGTCCGCAAGCGCTTTAAGTGGCTGCAGCTGAGTTTAGTTGAGTCTGCCACACACAACCCAGGCTGCTGCACTCAGCAGGTGCAGGGTCCCTCACTAGTGGTTGCACACCCAAAGTGACCGGAGGTTCTCCGTGGTTCCTCCTATGGGGTAAGTGTCCATTTTCTCTCCTGTGGGGTAGTTGCGATGACCCTGGTACAGGTCCGACACTTCTTGGTGATGATGTACAGGTGCACCCACAGCATCCTCACTTCTCTGGTGGGAGTTGGAGATCAGGTCACAGTTCTTGATCCTGCCGATGACCCCCCTCTGGTATACTGGGTCACCGTATCTCACATACATGGGCTCCTGCCCGAGCAGCACGGGGAAGTCTTCATTGACAGCTCCTCCTGACATACGGGGTCATGGCGCCTTACCACATGGAAGTCTTAATCACGGTGGCTTCACCTGGCAAATGGAGTCGTTGGCCCGGCCCTAAACATTGGCTCCAGCCTGATCAGTGTAGTGTGGCATAGAGCTCCCTTCATGACTGCCCTCTCCTTACATACAGAGGTTGCCGACCCTGTCCTGCACACAGCGATGACCCGATCGGTGGTGCAGCTGTTTCCTCACATCTCGCAGAGGGAGTCCATTCAACAGGGCTCTCCACTGGACCTTGCTCCTTCCAACTTCCTCCTCTTCCTCACAGGGCACATTGGTCTTGGCAAGCAGGCAGGCAGGCGCTGGTACTCCAAGCTCCAGGTCTGGTGGTCTTGGATTCCCTGGGTAATATCTCTCACCCAGTAGGGAGACAAGCAGGCCTTGGCTCCCAGTCCTTGTCCCAGGAAGAAGTCTTGCAAAGCTTCCTCTCTGCACACAGCCTATCTGGCTTCTTGGCAGATGGCAATTTTTGGGGTCTCAAAATTAGTTTCTTATAGTCCATTTCCAAACATCAAATGTGATTTAGGGTCTGAGTCTTTGTTACATTGGGTGTCTGCTTCTTTTCAAGTGTCAACTCCTCTGCTCTCTCTTCCTCTTGAAAAGCAGTCTGTCACAGCAGGAGTGACTCCAAAATGGATAGTCCCACAATATAGGCCATGAGAGTGACTAGAGTTCCCACCTGGAGTCAGCCACAGTGATATGCGAATCAAAAGGTTAGCCTATGGCCTCCAGCCCTACTCTTCATGATTCTCTGATCGGCCCCTGCTCCTTTCTGAGATGTTCCCAGACCCCTTCCTTGCGACCTCTCACAGAACCAAAGAGCACCATTTGAAGTGAAAAGGGGAAGCCTGGCTCTCCCCTCTTGAAGGAAGTGACCCGCTTAGGGTCACCCGGGTCATCACAGACCACCTCTCAGCCTTCTATACCGAATGAAGTCAGCGAAACAGTGGAGAATATGCACCAATAATCATTTATTAGTATACGCTCAGAGCGGGGCTCCGTCTGCACAGTCCCGTAAGAGTACTACGGAGGGAACTGAGGAACAGTAAGCATAAAGATACATTATGGACGTTGCATGGTTAGCTAAGAACACGCCCACAGTGGACTTTTCCAAACAGATGTGGTCGGACAGTGAAAGACAAAAAAAAGGTTTCTACTCTCATATCTTGCACAGTCCAGGACACTCTCAAGGCAGTTCCATCCTGTGTTGCGATCAAACTGCCAGACAGGTGGGAGAGGTTCTTTATCTAGGGAAAACTATGCACTGGCACAAGAAGTTCTTCGTTACAGAAACAAAACTTAGCAAAGGGTATTTCTCGGAACAGGGAAGAAAAAAGTTTCGAACATCACACAAAATGGAGTCTGAAAAAGAAAATAGCGCAGCGAATGCTAACTAATGCATGGCATTACGAGAGCATCAACGAGCATAATCTAACAAACCCTCCTTTAAGCATGAGCTAAAAATATTTTCTGTTATGCAAAAACAGGGAAAACAGGCACATATTCGGAGCAACTGCAACATCATGAGAAGCGGATAGAACATCAAAATTAGATATGCAATCAAGGTGAAGCTATGGGCACACTTTACAGTCAACATCAGAAATTGGGACAGCAAGGAGGGATGAGTCCTCAAATATTCCCTCATCTATATTCATAAGACCATCGATATCAACCTGGAGTATCATAGCGGCATTGGTAACATGGGCTGATATTTTCTCTTTGGGTGTGAAAACAGCGGCACAATAGGAACAACAAAGGGGAGCCATTGAATGAGAATGCAACAGAATATTAATACTGCTATAAAATAAATTATTTCCTTAAGTATCCAACTCCATTTACCCAAAAGAGACCAACTCCGATTTCCACTTTCCATCCCCTTGACGTTATCAACAATGTCCATAATGTGTTGTGTTATATTCTTTTCCAAATTTTCTATACCAACAACACACTGATTGCCAATTACTGCGCATACTCCACCACTCTTCCCCAAGATAAACTCCACTGCATATCTAGTCTGCTCCGAATACACCTGCATGCTTTCTAACTGTGTAGTAATGTCTATCAAGGCCGCCACTGTAGTATTGGCTAGAATCTGCAACTTACATCCAAAATATTCTCTAGCTTTCTCACCCCTGGCAGTACCACCCAATGTAAAGATGGAGGAGAGGATGTATCCAAATGTGATACCATTACTATAGCTGTTCACTTCCAAGTCTGTTAGCAATTCACAGAATTCTTTTGTTAGTGTCCTTTTTCACCTATCTTGTTTTAGGTTTAGCGTATTTGCATGGAACGCCCAAAGGCAGTACCATTCTAAGAGCCACATCATTGGTACCATTATAGACATTAGAATAAGTCCCATTGGACAGGAAGAAAACCCTGGGTGTGCATAAATCGGCCCCTCATAATTCACAGCAGCATATCTGGAATTCATTCCCGAAGTGCTTGAATCTTTTTTATTCACTAGGGAAAGGGTGTTTTTATACAGTATTGTCCCTGAACAATTGATGTACAAAAAGGTATCTGTACTGTTCACTATGGGGCAACAAGCAGGGTAATAACCAGCCTCTCAGGAAATGTCAACTCCTTGTAATTCCAATCCACTAGTGTTATATTCTGTGCTTCCATATAAAAAATATCACAATATGTATTGTTATCACAACCCGGATAACCCTTACCCTGTGGTTTTTGATGATACAGACATGGTCCAGGATAACCAAATCCGAACATTCCATTTACTTCCACAAACTGGGGTGGCCGAGTGTATGTGTAGTTAACAAGCGACAATGAGTATGCAGTCCAAAGGCTAGTGACAGATCGGGTGGGATAGCAGGCGGTCCCTTTTCCAAAAAATCTCCTGTGACTTTCTACAAACACATTATTTGGGGCAGCCCTCTTATTGTGTCTCGGGTAAATGTGTTCACCTACATTAAGTGTGGGTACACTATGTGCATCTTCCAGAAACTACGATACCCCACATATTATTATTACCACTGTTACAAGAACAATGACACACACAATTTTACTTCGTATAGACCAAATCATATTGCATTGTCTAGGGGCAATTGGCTAATCCTTCTCAGTAACTTGTCTACCAAAAGGATGCATAGTAAACAAGGGGGAGAAAAAAAACAGAATCAAGAAATGTGAGTGTTCCCAGTGTCTGTCAGAGCCTCACTGGCACAGGCTCCTATCGTCCATCAATCAGTTGGCACTCTTGAGCACCGGCGGTGGAGCTTGCTCTGTCCTAAGCTCTTTCCTGATCTATCCCACGTCGATAAAGGTGTTATACTTTCAGAGTATACTTTCCTGACTAATGTTCAAACAGCAAGAGCAAAACAGATGCAACTTTTCGTTAATTCCACTCCCTCGTCAGTACTGCTATTCAGTACTTTCCGGTCTTATGCAGTCCATCCCTGATCTTTCTTTTCCCAGACTCGGTGGTCCTCGTCGGAGGATGTAAATTGTACCTGGCAGCTCCAGGCACTGTGTGATCACTGAACAGAGGTTCCTGGATAGCTCGTATTTCTGATGGGACAGCCTCATTCAAAACATCGTCGTTCTCTTTGTCTGTTTACGTCCAAACCAGCTTTGGCGTCGCTAAAAGGCACGAATTTGGGCACCTGCTCACATTCAACGTCTCCTACTCCATCCTTGACCCACTGGTCATAAGGCAACGGTAAAGGTATTCTTTTGCAGTGGGCCGCATGGACCTAATTCTTTCGACCAGCAACCTTTACAGCCGTCTGTGTAGCCAGAAGAACTTGCTCAGGACCTTTCCACCTGGGTGCCAAATTCTTCTTCCTCTGAAAATTCTTTATCAGGACAAAGTCCCCAGGTTGGATGCTGTGGCCAGGTCCCTCTGGCTTAGGGGGTAAGGAGTTTCGCACCTGTTGGTGAATAAAATGCAAACTTTCTGTCAATTGTCCAAGATAATCAAGCAATACAGGATATTCAATATCTGAGTACCTTTTAGGCCTTGGGACCCCCCAGACATTTGCTGGGTGGCTGAAAACAACCTCATAGGGTGATAAGCCAGTTCTAGAATGTGCTGTAGACCTAGTTGACAAAAGAGTCAAAGGAAGAGCATCTGGCCATCTCAACTCTGTAGTCTCCTGAATTTTTGCCAATTTCAGCTCGAATGTACCATTGTACTCCTCAACCAGACCCGCTGACTGCGAGTGATTGGCGGAATGGAATTTCTGTTTAATATGCAAGCCTTCACATATTAGATTAATCACTTTCCCATTAAAATGAGACTTGTTGTCACTCCAGATAATTCTGGGCATTCTGAATCTTGGGAAGCACTCTTTAATGAGCACCATTGCAGTTGTGGTGGCCCTATTGTCTTTAGTGGGGTAAGCCTCAACCCATTTACTGAATGTGCATATAACCACTAGGGCATACTTGAGATTGTTACAACGTTCTAGCTCAATGAAGTCCATCTGGAGGACTTCAAAGGGAAATGTAGGTGGTGCAAAGTTACCGGATGGGGTGGGGTACCTTTTCCTGGATTGTGCCTCATGCAAATCATGCAACTTTTCACTAAATGTGCAGCGGTCTTGGAAATATTATCATTACACCAAATCGGGACCAATAATTTACAAATACCTTTTGCACTGATATGGGCTGGACCATGAGCCATAGTAACCACAGGGAGTGCATATGCATCGGGTAACATCCATTTCTGTTCTCCAGACAAATCAATCCAACACCCTTCGTCATCTAAACGTGCTGTACTCTCTTCCCACACTGCTAATTCTTCTATCGTGGCCTCACTTTGTATCTCTTTCACACTCTCAACTGTGTTTTCAAACATGGCGTTCTCATGAACCCATCTAGCTGGGCCTGCAACAAACATTCTCTTCATCTTACTCCAAGCCATTTCCTTGGCTGTCTGATCTGCGAACGCATTCCCTCTACCTACGTCATCTGTCACTTTCTTGTGGGCACTACACTTCACAATAGCCATTTCCTTAGGAAGAGTTAGTGCAGATAACAATCGTAATATCAGGTATCCATGTTGTATCTTAGTACCATGGGAGGTAAGGAACCATCTCTCTGCCCACAGGCACCCAAAGTTGTGGGCAACCCCAAATGCATACTGGCTGTCTGTGTAAATATTGACAACTAACCCCTCGCTCAGTTCACAAGCTCGTATAAGGGCAATGAGTTCTGCTGCCTGCGTGGATTGATAGGGGGCCCGTGATGTCTCGACTACTGTACGCAATGTAGTGATAGCATAAGCTGCAGTGGTGGTGCCATCTGGTAATTTAAAACAAGACCCATCGACATATAGTTCTCCTTGAGAATCAGATAAGGGAACATAAGTCGAGTCTACCCGTCCTTTCGTCTCTTCCTCTGTTCGGAAAATACAGTCATGTTTGTCGATTCCATCGTTCCTCGGAAGGGAGGGGTAGTAATGTGGCTGGATTCAGTGGCACATCTTTTAATCGTGATATGCTTAGCAAACAATGTAAATTCATAGCCGGTAAGACATGCACTGGTGAGGTGCTGTGTCCTTGTTTTATTCAAAAGTGTATCCACAGCATGGGGTACCATAACTGTGAGGTCAGTATCAAGTACGAGTTCAGCCAATTGTCTAATTGAAGTGGCTGCAGCTGCGACCTCTCGCAGACAGCTCGGGAGGGCCCTTGCGACAGGATCGAGCACAGCAGAGAAATAAGCGCAAGATCTCTGTCTATCGCCAAATTTTGGGTCTAGACAGAAAGAGCACAACCAGCCATCTTGTGGACTTATGTGTTTTGTCAGTTTTGTCTTTCTCTTCATTATCCCTATGCTCGTAATATTGGGCCATATTTAAAATCACGGAGGGGGAAGACGTGGACCAAGTACTCTCAGCTGCTTGAAGTTTAGACATTATTTCAGGAAGGAGATTAGTAACAAACCTATCAACAAATAGATGGACTCCTCCATCCGTAGACATCTCCTGCCTACTGTAATCCAAAAACGTCTCTTCAAACCTAGTGAAAAAATCAGAAACACTACGTCCTTCTTCTGCTGACAGGCAGTCAATCTGTCCCAACTAACTTTCTCTTCATTATCCCTATGCTTGTAATATTGGGCCATATTTAAAATCACGGAGGGGGAAGACGTGGACCAAGCCCTCTCAGCTGCTTGAAGTTTAGACATTATTTCAGGAAGGAGATTAGTAACAAACCTATCAACAAATAGAAGGACTCCTCCATCTGTTGACATATCCTGCCCACTGTAATCCAAAAACGTCTCTTCAAACCTAGTGAAAAAATCAGAAACACTGCGTCCTTCTTCTGCCGACAGGCAGTCAATCTGTCCCAACTAACTTTCTTGGGAGGAATGAGTGTATGCATATATGTTATTATGCGACCGGGCAGGGCAGGCAACTCAGCACATGGTTTGTCTCCTGACTTCCTATCTCGGTCTCAACCCTTAATCACATCCCACTTTCCGCCCAACTCGGCGACATGGTCTTGGGTATGCACCTGTCGCCAAGTATCAACTGGAACTAGTAGGCCAAAAAACATTTCAATATCAGCGAAGGTCATCACAGTAGAAAAGGCAGCTTCTGCAATTCTTTATAGTAAGCAATAGGATTTTTCCTAGGATCAGGCAACGTCGCCTTGAGGACCAGAACTTCCCTCTTTTTCCGTGGAGTATAAACCAATCATTGTTCCTGAAAACGGGCAGCCACAGCCGGTCTGGTAA
The DNA here is from genome assembly GCA_963921515.1 of Calotriton arnoldi. NCBI lineage: Eukaryota > Metazoa > Chordata > Amphibia > Caudata > Salamandridae > Calotriton > Calotriton arnoldi. Next base: position 675,966 of record CAWUFW010008110.1, on the reverse strand, counting down.
CCGCTCCATGTTGATCCACCACTTCAGGAATTGTCGGGTGATAAATGGGGTGAACTTTTCGCATTGGGAATTGAGTTATTTTGGTGGGACTCTTATCATGCAGTCTACCTCTATAAGTCAGTAGTGTTGAAACAATCCTATAGAGAGAAGTTGGCTCCAAATTATTTATATAAGCGCCTTCATTAATATCAAATAGTATTTGAGGTGCTTCCATTTCGATGTGTGTGCGCCAGAGGTCAATTAGGGTGGAAGACAAGTGTTTAAGGGCATGTTGCTGCAGAAAAGGGTCGAAGTCTCTCATTACCTGCCAGATATCCTCAAGACTGTAAATTGGGTTGCAAGCTCATCGTATTGGCTGGTCCGCTATTACTTTCTTCTCTTCCTCCCCCACTCCAGATCACATTAACGGACCTAACCATTCTCTGAATCCGGTCAAATCTCTATCTTCCAGACCGCGCACTGGTGTGTCAGTAATTAGTGACAATGGAGGATGAATGACTGGAACGGGCGTAACATGTATTGCTGCAGTCAGAGATTGTAATGAAAGAGAAGAAGTAGGGGGTACGTTAACAGGGGTGGTAGGTGTAACAGCTGTAGAGACTGGTGCACCTTGTGCAGGTTGTTGCTGCTGATGGGGAACAACAGGGTATATCCATTCTGGGACATATGGTGGCGGGGGTCGGGCATCTAATAGGGTCTCCATAAAAGTATCCCCGTCTTCCTGAGCCATATAGGACCTATCAATTTGCAAGCAAAATCTCCTGTCCGCACATTCTATCCCTGTTTCGTGCTTCTCCTTATCATAAGCGACAGCCTTCTGTGAAAGGGTCTGCATACCTCACTTTCTAGCATCCTTTTCCATTTTTAATCGCCTCTGTTTGGCCTCCTTCTGCCAAGTACGGAGGGAATCAAACATGGACTGTCTACTGCGTCTTTTAAACAACTGTTCTTGAAGAAATCCCATCTTTTGTTCATCAAAGGAGCCTGTCAAAGGCCACTGTAACTCTGCATTGTCCCTCGTATGTTTGTGCCATAACGTACTAAACATAATAGGGCCAAGGCCATGTTTTATATACATATCAAAATTAGGACTGCCCTCAGGAGGTGCAGGCTGGGATTCTGCCAACCGTGCATCTGTAGAACAACAACCACAACATAAACTCTGAATTTGACCAAAACCAGGAATTACAAAGAAAAGAAAAACAAAGTCGTTATTTTACCTGGCAAAGTATTTGCAAACACTTTTCACCAAAACAGCTCTTAGACTGAAACAAAACCAATTTACAGTGGTACCACATCCACATAAACTGAAACAGACTCACCTGCTGTCAGGCGCACAGATAGACCAGTTCTCCACTGCCGACTCTTCGGACCAAACAGTCAGATCACAGGTTTGCCATTCTGGACTCCAGTCGGGATGACCGCTGGGTGAGGCACCCTCCGGTGGGACAGAGGCAGCAGCTGCGAGAAACGTATCTCTTCGTGCAGGGATCCCCGTGCCGTCAGTCCGACCTGATGGTGTTCTCGTCCTCCCCTCCTTTTGTGGAAAATGGATGGGACATGCCACGATGAAGTCCCTGTTCGGGCGCCAAATGAAGGAAGTGACCCGCTTAGGGCCACCCGGGTCACCACAGACCACCTCTCAGCCTTTCATACCGAATGAAGAGTCAAAGTAACGGTGAAGAATATACACCAATAATCGTTTATTAGTATACGCTCAGAGCGGGGCTCTGTCTGCACAGTCTCGTAAGAGTACTACAGAGGGAACTGAGGAACAGTAAGCATAAAGATACATTATGTACGTTGCATGGTGTTAGCGGGTCAGTAGGAATGGGCAGAACTACTTGTGCTTTCAGTGAAGATTTTATTGGGCGAAGTGTACGGGTCCTTCGTGAAGCCAGTATACAGGCCAAACAGAACCCCAGAGAAACGATAGTCCAACAAGTCCCCTCATCCGGTTCCCTGCTTCCAGCGTCTTCCGGCGTCTCTCAGGGCTCGATCCCGGGTTCTGGCGCTGATCCACGACGTGGGGATCATACGAGGTGGAAAGGAAGAAAGAACACGGGGTGAGTGTCAGGACTGTTCAGGTGTTGAGGGGTCGGGTAGTGAGGGAACACCACCGGTAAAGTGCGCAGGATAATGACTGGGGGAGTGATAGTGCTGGGGTCGGGTGTCAAACCACACACAAACGAGGAAGGGGTGAAGTCCCTTACGTATCTGACTTCTCCCGCCGCCCTGCCCAGCCCGTGAAACGCTTGCGTACCTGTGTTAGCCACGCTCCTCCTGGAGCGTGGCTGGGCAGCGTGGTCCTCGTAGCCCCGCGGCTCTCCGGACGTCCTCCGCTCCTCGATGTCCTCCGTCCTGCCAGATGTTGTTCGCGTCCTGCTTCTTGCTCCCTCGTCTCTCTCTCTGCCTCGGTCTCCACCTTCCGCACTCCTCCGCTCTCTCTGCTCCTCTCGACCTCCGGTGATAAAACACACCTCCTTCCTGGTTCCGTCGTCTCTTGTGTAGGCGTCGTCTGCCACGTCACACCAAGGGGCGGGGTTGTAGAGTTCGTCGTACTGGTTAAGGGAACAGTCTCCTTTTTCTGGGGCTGGCTCGTCAGCCCCTCGTGAAGCCGGCATCCACTCTTCCTGCTGTGTAGAGAGAGAGGATGAAGTGTCAGGATTAGCCTCCCACCAGTCCAGCTTCTCCTCAGGGCTACCGGCTCTGTGACACATGGTTAGCTAAGAACACGTCCACAGTGGAATTTTCCAAACAGATGTGGTCGGACAGCAAAAGGCCAAAAAAAAGGTTTCTACTCTCATATCTTGCACAGTCAAGGACACTCTCAAGGCTGTTCCATCCTGTGTTGCGATCAAACTGCCAGACAGGTGGGAGAGGTTCTTTATCTAGGGAAAACTATGCACTGGCACAAGCAGTTCTTCGTTACCGAAACAAAACTTACCAAAGGGTATTTCTAGGAACAGGGAAGGATTAGTTTCGAATATCACACAAAATGGAGTCTGAAAAAGAAAATGGTGCAGTCTGCTAACTTATACATGGCATTACGAGAGCATCAACGAGCATAATCTAACACTCTGCAATGTGTGTCCACCCAGCTTACAGGAATGCAGCAATACACAAATCTTTCTGGGGGATTTATCTACCTTTCCTCTATGTTCCACCATGCAGGCCTGGGTCCTCAAAAATGGAACTCAGAACCTCTATGCATTGTACCATTCACATGGACAAATACACTCAGTGCAGGTCTACAGCATACACACCCTACACAGTACTTTGGGCCCGATTACGATGACGGTGGGACCGCCACCATCTGGCCGTCGGTGGCGGTCCCACTACCATCGGACCCTGCAGGTCCACCCGCCGTATTACAATGGCGGGCGGATGGTGGGCAGCCGGAGAGACCGACCGCCACGGATCCGACTGTTGGAGGGACTGCAATCCCTACAATGGTGGCGCTGCCTGCTCAGGCACCGCCATAGGGATTACAATGTCACTTTCGCCGACCGTTTCATGGCGTTTAACTCGTCATGAAAAGGCAGGCGGAACGGGACTTGGGGGGGCCATAACGGGCCCCCTTTCCGCCCTGGCCCTCCGATTTGGGCCCTGGGGGGCACCTATGGTGCCCCCTACATATCCCTGCACCATGTGGCAGACACCGCATGATGCCTGCCACATAGTGCAGGGATATGTGCATTCCTGGGCTCGTCCGACCACCATCATAATCAGACCCTTTATCCTTTATGTATTGTGCTATTCATAGGCACACCTGTACCCAGCACATACATTTGACATACACGCACTGCCCAGCACTATATCGTTAGTGTATTCCATTGTACCACTCGCAAGCACACAATCACCCAGTACATGCATGCACCATGCACGCACTGCATTATCCCTGTATTGTGCAATACCCAGACACACATACTCCAAGCACAGATACACCACTTATGTGCTGCACAGCACTTCACAACAAACCAATGTAGGCCAAGGGTGAGTTAAGCACACAACAGCGGAACTTTAAAATGAATGAACCTGTAGGCCTCAATCTAGTGAAACATGTTAAAAGGGACCTGTTCACTCCTACTGATCACTACATGGTAGGCTGCCCCACTGCTCTCGTGCTGCTGAACTCCTGGTGAAGGCAGTTTTCTTCCACCAATATGAGGGTAGCGCTTTGAATGCTTGTCCAGTCCAACAAGACTGCAACCCGTGAGACAGGCCTATGTCATGGCACACATGCTTGATCCGTGTTTGCTTATGACAACAAAAATCAGCATTAGGGTTCAGATAACAGTACAGTTGGGGCACTCAGGGCATGGGGGCACGTCCAATACCATGCAGAGGACTTTTCTGTCCCAACAGTGCATAACCATAACTGCCTTGCTCTCTAGATCTTTATTTCTCCCCGTCTTTCTGTTGTAAATGTTTTTCTCTTGAACTTTTATATGGTGCTCTATTACTCTCTGGTCTGGCTACATCCGAGAAGTGAATGAGAAATGAATAAATAAATAAAAAGGCTCACAAAACCTAACGGCAGTGCATTGATTTACGGATGAACAGGTTCACAGATTCTCGGCTGCTTGGATGGCAAAAATATTTTTCCTTGGGAAATTGGATTGAGTTCAAAAATTTTTTTAAAAACGAGCATTTGCCACTTATTTAATTGAAGTGCTAGACATTTAATAGAAGAAACGCCACCCCTTTCCCTAAAAATACAGAACGAAAACACTTAGCAGTTGATAATTTTAAAGCACTGTGAGAATATGGTAGCCAACCTTGCAAGAAGAGTTGACTCGATAATGAGTTTCAACGAGCTAATGATGCTGAAAACAGACAGAAAGGACAGTCAAACTAGTTATTATTAAATGGCAACATTAATTGGAAGATTATTTTGAAATGACATATTTGCCCCTTCAAAGTTTGGCCCAATCGAAGAGCGCAGTGGGAGAAAGCTACATGATAATCTGTGTGGTAACAGCGGTTTGGCATGTTTCCCTCGGCACTGTGGGCATCTGATTTGTAGGAAGAAGCAAAAATCACAAGCCCCGATCTCAGGTGTCCTTTCCTTGTGTTTGTCATGCAAACCTGAATTGATTTACCGTAAACTTGAACGCAGAATGTATGCTGGCCCTTCACGAGGGTGAGAGCAATACTTTACCGGGGCATCATAGAGCAAAGTGATCAACATTCCCTCGATGTGCCTTGCGCTTACTCAGGGCCTGACTGATTAGTGGGAGGTGACTGCTGATGTGTGCAGTGACATCACATGTCTAGGTCTAACCTAGAAACCGCGTTTGTAGATCACCAGCCTCATGTTACCAAAACAATTCCTACTTAAAAATGACATCCATATATTCACACAGAGGGGCCCTCTTCATCCATTGGTCGTTGTAGCTGTCATTCAGAGTTTGCTTCCAGTAACCATTCTACACAACAAGGGGAAATTGATCTGCTCACATCAGTCTTGCTCTAAGATTAATGGCATTTTACATGATCCTCTGCACATGCAGCCGCAAAATAGTTCACTGATATCACTTGTGCGCCATTAAACTGTTTTGTCAATGTTTTTCTTTCCATTTTTTACCCTATTGTTATTTTTTTTAGTCATCCTTGTGTTTTGAAAGTATGCTTTTGTGCTTGAGTAATTCAAAACTAATAGTACCTTTACTTTGCTCTAGGAAGAATAACATTCTCCTGTGATGTGCATTAAAACAAAAAGGTATTTCCATGTTTGTTCTATGTTCACCTTCTCCTATTATGCACCCACGCAGTTCTATTGAATTTTCGATATGCAGTGATTATATTGTTTTAAATTTACATATTTTTTTTTGCCGGCATATAGTTACCAAGTTTTAACATCGATATATTTATTTTCGTGACGTGCTTGAAATAAAAATTTTAAAAAAGTGTAAGCATCACACCGGTTAGGCACTGCTAGCACTACTGGCTTTGTTGATGCTTGTTTAGAAAAGGGAAGTATTGCCATCATCCAGGTCACGCCTGCCTACAATTTCATATTCTGTTATTTTCACCTTTCCCTATGCACCCTGGATAAGAAAATTAAATTGTTCCAGTAAATGACAGCACTTTCTATATTTGTACAAATATGCAGGTATTGTGAAATCACACGAGACTTCACATTGATGTGCCCCCCCCCCATGCATGCTGCAAACTACTGAACTGAGTGACAATGAATGATCCGAAGTCATAATTTAAAAATAATATTTAACGAAACATAGGAAACCCTCCAACTGATGTCATCCATTCATCTTCAGGTTAGATTTTGATCATTATTCGGGTCCACAAAGACTGATTGGGTATAATGAAGTAATATAGAATTCAGATGGATTTCATAATTTAACCTTAAATACGAAAGCACCGTTTCAGGAGCTCTCCTTAAAGTGTTATGAACTCATATTTGCACATCTTGTGAATGTGAAGAATGGACAAGCTCCTCACATCTTCACAGAGTTCATCATTCTTCTTTGACATGCATGTTATTGCATGTTATATTAAGGCAGCGATTGCCCTGAGCAAATAATAGTTTTGCCCAGGGAACTCGCTAATCCTAATGTGTGTTGTTATATTGCAATTTATGAACCTATTTCCTTGAAAATAATCCGTTTCGCAGAGTATTCTTATAATACGAAGGATGTTATCTGAAGTCAGAAATTCCTAATAGTTCTGAATGTTGTTGACATCCCTTTCATAGATAAGAATTATATTTCTGCTCTAGGTAGACTGAGCTTCATTAAGCTTAGAAAGTTAGAAACAGAGATTCTGAAGGCATTCCATAGGCAAGGTAGACATTTAGATGCTGCAACAAGGTTGTTAAGATACTAAAGGTCTTTTATCTTTAGATATCAAGGCTCGTCTAGTTGATGGCAGTGCAGCCTGAATGGCCAGAGAGTGATGATTTATAGAGTCTCTTTTGTTCTCTCTTATCCAATGCCCTCTTCCCCAGTCTTCCACTACCTGTTATACTATTCTGTGTATGGCTGATATCGGATCCTGAGAAGTGTGGGAAAATACCTTCCTTACATTACATCTGGACTAAATGTTTAGTGCTTTCTGGCACCCTCATATTGAGGGCCTTACTTTAAGCCCTGATTCTCAGTTTATTTAGTGCAGGAACGTAAAGTTGTTGCACATCATTTGTTGGTGTAAATTAGCTGATTTTTAAAGTTTCCAAAGTTTTTCTCTAACTCTGGCAACAAAGACAAGGCTGACACAGCAGTGTATCTCTATTGTCCAGCAAGGGCACTATGCACAACGGGGAACTCATAATCAGGAATTTCAAAGTGGCCACCTCCATTTGCAAATCTTGTAAGAGTCCTGTGGCTTCTTGGGACTTGTAGTATCCTTGACTAAACGTGTGTAGTGCATCCAGCATAGAAACAAGGTCTCGCTACCTGTGGTACCAACATTTCACATGCAGTGCCAGGCTTTCCTTCTTCCTAATGTGTGCGCCGGCCAGCAGTTCGGAGTGTTACATTTCTGCACTACTCAAGCGCTAATTGTGGGCCACGGACCATAACAGCGGGCTGCGTAGACCCTAAATCAGATGCCAACAGGAGTTAATTCATGCAAAGACCAAGCTTTTTCCCACACATTTTGCCAGATAAAATGTGGCAAAATGTGCATAGGGGCAGAGAAAGGAAAACTTCTGAGCTTTTTCTCTCAAAACAGAGAGAAAAAATGCAGTTTTCCCTTCTGGTAAATCTAATAATCTGCAATATTCTCCATTCAAGCATGCAAGACTCAGATGGGGAGGTAATTTCATCCATATGTAAGACCAAATCCATGCTAACGTGGTAATACCCCAGGGTGAAACCACTGGCAACAAATATTGTAAAACTTGGATAGATGACTTAGTTATCATTGCCACTATCACATTTTTTTGTTATAAAAAGAGCATCTCCTGTGAAACATATGAGACACTCAAACTGCAAACAATCCAGAGTCCAAGAATGTTCCAATTATATCATTTAGCCAGTGGGTTTCTCCTTTCAATTCAAGTAAATGCAGCTGCTTCTAGATCCGCTTTCCTGCTGAAAGTCACTATACACCCCAAGCATTCTATTTAAGTGACTAAGCCATGCTGATCGCTGCTCATTTTGAGCAGAATGCATATAGTATATATGTTTGTCCGTCAAAAGCTCCTAATATTTTTGTGAATCCTCACAGTTCTTGCAGTTGACCTCTCGTTTCAGTTTTGAGGAGCATAGACACATTTGGAATTATTGTTTACCGTAATTGCAGTTAAAGTATAATACATTAATCTTTGGAACTAGTTATATATTTTTTTTAAGTAACAAAATTACATGTGGGGTCCGCTGTGCAGTGGCAAAAAGTGCAAAAACCTTGATTCTGTTTTGTAACGCAAAATCATTATTTACGAGTGTAAAGTTTGTGTTCAAGAAAATGTGACTGCACTTCTAAATGGATCTGCTCAGGTGTAACATGGCATGAGTATAGTAAATATGTATAAAAATGTCATCCTAAATGCTTACACACTCTCCACCATACTAAAGATCGCTCCTCCCCTTTACCTGGGTTGGCATCCCACATGGCAGAAGCCAATACCGGTCCACCGCCACCCATGCCTTCCTCCACTTTATCAACCACAACATTTGCAGAGATTCAGCTTCAATATCCTGCTTCCTTTCACAAGAGTCTTCTATTGACCTTTCCACTTATTGCCGTAAGCCCAGCACCAAGTTGAACGTTGACCTGCTCTATTGGTAATATGTAGGGAAGGGTAATCTTCTGGCCATATCTAAATCTGTCACCCTACTGCCCACAGAGACCATCCTTAGTGCAGCTACACTTGCACTATCCGGATGAGCGGATGACCTAGCAGTAGTCGACGTACTCTCTTTATGGATAATAGGAGTTTGAACCAGAGCTACCAGTTCCCAGGAGGTCACATATTGTTTGGAATATATATTGTTTTTTACAATGTGGCACTGGATCACATAATGAGACACAGTGAATGGAAGAATCTGTCTTATGCCAGAGTTTCTTCCATTGACAGAACTTGTTACTGGATGTGTTTCTATAAGGGATTTACACCTGATGCACCCTTTAGAGTCACAGCAACGAGCACCTGCATTTGCTACATCTTGTTTGGCTTCAGCTTTCAGAATAAGAAGCTCATTAATTGGAAATCGTTTTGAAAAAAACATTTGTATTGTTTTATAAGTGAAAAATAAGGGAATTTTGTTCCCATCATGTTTTCATAGTTAGGAGCTAATGGATGATAGTCTGCAATAATTTGGATTCTGTCACTTTTGTTCCTTCTGTTGATATTTCCATATAAATGCTTCCAATAGAACTGCAGAAATGTGTTGCTGTATCTTTGCAAAGACTAGCCGCACATTTGGAGTAGTCTAATAAGCTCCTGACAATTGTATTTACATGTGTCTTCACTGCTGCAATGTGTTTTATTAGGAGAACTCTGCTGTATCCCAATTTAGTGTGGCCCGGATGGAACCAAGTCCTGTTTTAAAACAAATGAGCTTCTATGGGCTGCTTGTACAGATCAGTTAGGATTCTAGTTTTGTGAACTGTGAATAGCACACCCAAAAATGAGGGATGTATTTTGTGTTTAATATTGCTGTTGTTGTCTTTGCCATACCAGTGGTTAGATGCTGGAAGTAGGAACCATATGGTCTTCTAGTTTCGCCATTAAGATGTTTTCACAGGATGGAGCCATCCATGTGCCAATAGAAATGCCTCGTATCTGCAGCTAGTGTTTACCATTGAAAGTAAAATTGTTGTACTTAAGCATCAGTCATGCTAAATCTGTAAGCATTTAAGATGATGTTTTTTTAATAGTTCAATTATCAAGAGCCTCAGCTAGTGCCAGGAGGTTATTCTCTAATGGTATACTGGTGTATGGGTATGTTAAATTAATATTAGCCAGGACAGTGTCATCAGAAAATGTACACGCTTGATTTTTCAGTAATCTGAGAGAACTTGTAACCTTAAAAAACAATGGAAGTTCCTGGAGAGTGGGTTGGAGATGCAGTTCAACAAATTACTATATTACCTCTGTAGCTGGCTATTGATGGTGGGATGGTCATGTATGCTAATTTAGTCTGTTTTGGGAAGTATGGAATACCTCCAATGCCTATATTTAGGATTAACAAGTATATATGCTTCTGTTTCATCAATGAGATTTAAGCTTATATAGTTCATAATTCCAAATTCTTAATTTTCTTGTTAATGTCTTCTGTGGGATAGGTTCCTAAAGCTTTGTAAGTATTGATGTCTCGTTTCCTCCTTAGTATAATCACTTTTATGGCAACAGCTGCACTAACTTTGACTGCTGGTTGTAGAATGACATGGAGAGCATGGGACGACTCCTGGTGGCCGACATCACTGGGAACAGCCCCGACACCCACCGACCACGCACGCAACCTAGGGGTCATCCTCGACCCCACCCTCTCCATGACTAAGCAGGTCAACGCCGTTTCCTCATCCTGCTTCAACACCCTCCGAATGCTCCGCAGGATCTTCAAGTGGATCCCCACCGAAACAAGAAAAACAGTCACCCAGGCCCTCGTCACCAGCAGGCTGGACTACGGAAATGCCCTCTACGCAGGAACGACGGCTAAGCTCCTGAGACGGCTGCAACGCATCCAGAACGCCTCTGCACGTCTTATCCTCGACATCCCCCGACGCAGCCACATCACACCCCACCTGAGAGACCTGCACTGGCTCCCTGTCAACAAGAGGATAACCTTCAAGCTCCTCACCCACGCACACAAAGCACTCCACAACTCCGGACCAGCCTACCTCAACAGACGACTCAGCTTCTACACCCCCACCTGCCAGCTCTGCTCCACCAGCCTCGCCCTCGCCACAGTCCCCCGCATCCAGAAAACGACCGCCGGCGGCAGATCCTTCTCCCACCTCGCCGCCAAGACCTGGAACACCCTCCCCACCAACCTTCGGCAGACCCAAGACCTACTGGCCTTCAGAAGACTCCTCAAGACCTGGCTCTTCGATCAGTAGCAGCACCACCCCCCTCTTCCCCCAGCGCCTTGAGACCCTCGCGGGTATGTAGTGCGCTTTATAAGTGACATGATTGATTGATTGAGCTGTCTTTGTTCTCAAGTAATGCTATCAGATATTCCTTTGGATGTTGATTTCTTGATGCATTTTGGATGAACAAAATGTACGTATAATGAACAGGATTTCTACCACATTAAGGAATCCTTGATTTGGGAGAGTTGGACCACTTATATGGAGTGTAGATTGACAGATCAACATCAGAATCGTTGTTGAAGTAGTTTGCAAGTCTGTCTATGCTTATCATGCTGGCAATATTATGCTGTTTAGATGCAGGATGGAAATGGATGCCTTTGCTCAAGAAGTTTATTTCACTTGTTGATGGGAGTCCTTTACAATTTACTCGAGCTGAAAAGCATTTTGTCTTGCAGTGTAATTTAGGGCATGAATAAATGTAATGAATTATTTCACTGACACTTATTTTCCCAAGGACACACCCCTTCACTTCAACCACATTAATGCTTGAGATTTTCCCATATCTTTCACACTAAGGACATATATTTCTTGCTGCCCTAGAATGGAATGAATATTTATATTTATATTAATTTTATTCCAGGAAGGAATGGGGTGTGACATTTTTGTGGATTCACCCAATTGTGAATTTACAATCCTAAATCAAACCATTCCTGTACCCAAGTTAATGTTAAGGAGCCTTACAAAAACACAACATGCATATAAAGCTTCAGCGTTTAAATAGCTTGATTTAGATTTGGAAATTCACTTCCATAATTAAAATAGCTCATTTAATGGGATTTACTAATATAACATTTCTCTCAAATGATTTTTTCTGCCTCTGCGGAGCATTTCTTTGTCTCAATCAGCGGTGGAAGTTTACAAACACCCAGAAATTGTGTGTGTATGGGTGTTCACAAAATTGTCCATAACCTTTTCTCATTCTGTCATGGGCACTCCTGAATGTGATTCAGGATGTGAAGGTGAAGGGACTATCCTCAAAATTGGTGTTGGTCTAGGGTGAGAGATTCTAAATAGGGAAATATTTTCCTTGAGAAGAGTGCAATTGCACTAAAGTGAAGAGCTTTTCTTTTTATGCAGAACAGCCTACTCGTAGACGTAATTAGGAAAAACACATCTTTTTCTGGAGTACTCCTGGAACACTTAAACTGTCACAAATTTCCATGAGTACTCTGAAAGATTTGTGAATTCCTGAAATGTTTAGATCTGCACTCAGGGTTTGGTGTACACCTGTAGGTGCAAATTTCTGAAATCTTTTGGTAGTGACATAGACTCTCAATCAATCAATCAATAAGGGAATTGTAAGCGCGCTACTCACCCGTGAGGGTCTCAAGGCGCTGAGGGGGGGGGTCCGCTGATCTGTTTAGCCGAAGAGCCAGGTCTTGAGGATCTTCCTGAAGGTGTTCAGGGAGGGGGCGTGTCTGATGTCTGCCGGCAGCTCGTTCCAGGTCTTGGCTGCAATGTGAGAGAAGGATCTTCCGCCTGCTCTGGCTCTGTGGATGCGCGGGGTTTCGGCCAGTGCGAGGTTGGAAGATCGGAGGTTTCTTTTGGGTACGTGGAAGTTGATTCTGTCGTTGAGGTATTTGGGTCCGTTGTTGTGTAGGCATTTGTAGGCATGAGTGAGGATTTTTTTAACAACAAATTTTATTGATTTTATAGTACCAAGTGGGCGGAACCCAATAAGCGGCATATAGGTACATGACGAATAATGAAAACAATAGGTACTGGAAATATCCTCTCCTGGAGGTCTGCAGAACATCAGACCTAACGACCCACCCCACACCCCTCCCCTCTCCCCCAAACCTGCACCACACATCCCTTGAGAAGTGATACGTAGTTGTACAATAAGGAAATTAATTCCGCATCCATAGCAAATTAACACATTAGATTGGTGAGTCATTGATAATCAATCATTCAAGAGGGTCCTGATTTGCTGGTTGTGTTAAGAGAGACAGGTCAATGCCCCGGTATTTTGCCCATCTGGCCCAGATCTTACCATGTTTTTGCGGGCAGCCCCGTGCCTGAAACACCGCCACTTCAGCTGACATACATTTATCTAAGGCCGATTTCCATGCTGCTACCCCGGGGGGAGAGGAGGCCTTCCAATGCTGTGCAATGTCTCGCTTGGCTAAGGTGAGGCCCAGGAAGAGGAGGTGTCTCTTATATCTGTTCCCCCGATATCGTCTGCGCTGTGGAGAAGTGTCAGTCTAGGGTCCGCCGGGATGTCCCACGCCATCACCCGCCCCAAGCAGGACAGCACGCCCGACCAAAAGTGCTGCAGTGCCCCGCAACTCCAGACGGTGTGAAGGAACGACCCGTCATCGGAGTTACAACGGAGGCATGTGGGGGACTGTGTAGCCCCCATCTTCCAGAGGCGAAGGCGAGTATAATAAATTCTGTGGAGGTATTTAAACTGGATCAGCCGGTACCTAGTGGAGACAGCAGAATAGCTGGGGCTGGCTAGGGCCTCCGTCCAGTCGTCATCAGTCAGGGCTGGTAAGTCTGCCTCCCACGCCGCCCGGGTCCAATGTATGTTAGTTTTGTAGTGTGTTGTCAGGGTCTGATATATTTGGCGGATTTTGTGTGCCCCCAGATCGCCCATTAGTAATCTACCTTCCATGGGGTGAAATTCAGGTAGTGACTGGAGGTGTTTAATCAGAGGAAACATAGCATGGCGGAGCCGTAGAGATTTGTGGAATTGAGATTTGTGTAGGTCAAACTCCTCCTGCAGCCTCTGGAAGGATTTAAGTATGGGTCCCCGCATTACGTCCCCGAGTGTAGATATCCCTATATCATCCCATCTGCGAAACCCCGTCAGGGACGAAACGGGCCGGAGGTGCCTACCCCGCCAAAGGGGAGTAGCGCCTGTCAGCATGTCCCACCAAGCCATGGACCTGGACACATGTCTCCAGATCTGAATCACCGTTCGGCAGGCCGGGGGGAGCGCCTCTAAGGACAAGCTACTGTATAGGAGATTAAGCAGCGGGTATTCCGCTAGGAAGAGCCTTTCTACTGCATAGGCTGGATCCGCTTGAGAGTTATACCACCATTCATTAATTACCAACAGCTGAGATGCCCAATAGTACGCCCGTACGTCCGCTGCCGCAATCCCGCCACAGTACGTGTATTGAATACACGTCGCTAGGGCTACCCGGACCGCCCCTCCCCCCCAAAGGAATCTATTGAGGAGCGCATTTATTTGGAGAAACCACGACTGGGGAATGGAATATGGATAATTCTGTAGCCTGTAAAGCAAGCGTGGCAAGGACACCATTTTAAAAATGGCGGACCGACCATATAGTGATAAGGGGAGGTGGGACCACACTGTTGTTTCCTCGCGCACCGCCGGGAGCAAGGGGGCTATATTGCGTGACCACGCTATAGTGGGGTATCTGGTGATATGAACACCTAAGTACTTGAAACCCTCTTCCGCGACGATCAGCTGTGAGGCCCAAGCTTGACTTCTCTGTTCGCCGCATATGGGGAAAAGAATGGATTTGGACGGATTGGCACATAGTCCAGTTGACTCTCCGAAGACCCGCAAAATCTGGAGCACCCATGGCCCAGTGACCCAAGGGTCGGAGATGAAGAATAACGCATCGTCGGCATATAGCGCAATCCTGTCTGAGCATTCGGGCGACCAATCCAACCCACGGAAAACCGCGTCCAGGCGCACCCACGCTGCCAATGGCTCTATAGCTAAGGCGAATAAAAGCGGGGAAAGAGGGCAGCCCTGTCTGGTCCCCCTGCGGACGGGGAAGGAAGCAGAGTGGTAGCCAGCCACGCGAACCAAGGCCGTAAGATCTGTATATAGTAATTGTACATAGGCACGAAAACGGGGCCCTAGGTTAACCGCTTCTAGGAATTTAAAAAGATAGGTCCAGCTCAGCGAGTCGAACGCCTTATCGATATCTGCTAGTAGGACAGCCGCGGGGCGTCCTAGGCGGCGGGCCTCAGCCACAGCAATGTGGGCCCGTCTGATGTTGTGCCTGGTAGAGCGTTGTGGCATGAAGCCAGATTGATCGGGATGTACCAGGTCCAGAATACACGTGCGCAGGCGATCGGCCAGGACTTTTCCTAGCAATTTCGGCTCAAAATTCAATAGGGATATGGGGCGATACGAACCTGGATCTTCTGGAGGGCGGCCCGGTTTAAGGAAGACAACTATTTTGGCATGTCGCCAGTCTGGAGGCAGGATACCCTGTTCCAAAGCCATGTGTAGCGCTTTAAGTAAGTGTGGGCCAATGGTCCCCATATAGGGGCGCATAAAATTGCATGGGAACCCGTTCGGGCCCGGTGCCCGGCCCGGGTGCGTATTGGAAAGGGCTGCCTGTAACTCGTCTAGAGAGATGGGCTTGTCCAAGGCATCCCGCTGCTCGTCCGAGAGGCGTCTGGGGGGGACATCTAAAAGAAAAGCATCTATGAGAGGTTTGGCCAGTCCCTCGCGGTCGCTGTATAGAGCCGTATAGAAATCGGCAAAGGCATGAACTACCGCCTCGGGGAGGTACATGTATCGCCTCCAGGGGATCTCAGGAGAGGGACCTGTGTCGGGGATGCCCTAGCCTGGCACAGTCTATGGAGCATCTGACTAGATTTGTCGCCCCATTGATAAATCCTGTATTGAGTTGCTAGCCAGGCTTCTTTGGCATTATCCGTAAGCAACTGGTGCAGTTGCTGTTGAACATGTAGTAAGTTACGGCGGGTACCGGCGTCAGAGCCGTCCACTAGTGCGGTTTGAAGGGTGAGTTGTCTATCTTCTAGGTCCTGTATCTGAGCCATGCAGCGCCGCTTTTCTCCTGTACGATAGCTGATATCAGCCCCACGGATTGTAGGCTTAAAAGCTTCCCATAAGATGATCGGGGACTGAGTGGTCCCAGTATTAAAACTAAAATAATCTGTGGTTGCTCTATGGAGCATCTCCTGATATCCAGAGTCTCTGAGCAGCCAAGGAGACATGCGCCATCGGTATGGAGCATGGCGGGTCTGCAGGCGGAGTTTGAGTTGGATCGGTGAGTGATCGGACAGGCCGCGCGGCAGGATGGAGGCGTGCGACACTCTGTGGATATAGCTATGCGGGAGGAACAAGTAGTCCGGACGTGAGAGGGTGGGGTGAACGGATGATGCGTATGTGAATCCGGCCTCTGAGGGATGAAAGGCCCGCCATGTGTCCACCCAACCCAATGTGTGCGTCAAAATGTTCAGTTTAGACCTGGGAGGAGGGGCGACTGGGGGTTGAGCTCGCCACCTATCTGAGGGAGCCATGATGTCGTTCCAGTCCCCACCGAGGATCGTCAGGCCGCTCAGGAGATCCCCCCCACAGCTGCGTCAGTCTGTCAATAAAAGTCTGGCCGAGCGGTTGTGGGGCGTAAACACTCCCAATCGTGATCTGTTCCCCAGCCAGAGTACCGGAAACGACCGTGAAACGGCCACCCGGATCCGACCAGAGCTGTGTAAATTGGAATGGGACTCTACGATGAATGAGTATGGCTGTACCACGTGCCCCCCTTGAGAAGCCGGAATGGTATACTGTGGCGTAGCCATAGCGAAGGAGACATGGAGCCTTGTTACCTAGTAAATGTGTTTCCTGTAATAATAAGATGTCTGCCGAGTAACGCTTTGCCAGGTGAAGTACCGCCCCCCGTTTGACCTTATTCAGTAGGCCCCGTACATTCCAGGAAACGATGTTAAGATCCCCCCGGGGAGCGTCGTCTGCTGTGGGTGTCATGTCCTATCTTTAAGGTGTAGTGCGAAAGGCGATGCGGAAAGTATGGGACTCTTTGGGGCGTGTATTGTGCAGAAACTGTCAACAAACAACAAACTTCCCCCCCAACCCCTCCCTGCCCTCCCACCAACCCCCATACATCCTAGAACATGGAGTATCTGTCGCGGTGGAATCTCGTCTTGGCCCCCAAACGTGAAGACCCCGGCGGTTCCCCCAATGGATCCCCCCCCTCCCAACATTACCCATAGTAACTCAAACCGGTGAGGGCGTGTAAGGCCTCGCACCCTCCAGGGAAATAATAGAGACCCCTGACCCTAGGAAGAAGAAATCCCAGCCCGTGGTCTCAACCAATAACCCATCTAGGTAAGGAGGAAAACAGAGTGAGATATGTCCGAAACCCCATGGCTACCTCAGTCTGCAGTATCTGTCCGGTTCTGGGTACGCCAATTGGAGTGGGATCGATTTCACCGATGAGTTGCGTCTCCGCCTTGTCTGCCGCTCCTTTGGGAACCCTGGGAAGAGTCTGAGTCCATATGGGGTGGTGAATGCGGCTTGAGGTTGCGTCATTCGTCCGTCCAAGCAAACACCTCCTCTGGGGAATCGAAAAAGAATGTTTTCGAATTGTAGATCACTTTCATGCGGGTCGGGAACAGCAGCGCATAGGATAAATTCAGTTCACGCAATCGCCGCTTGGCCGCAACAAAGGACTGAAGCTGCAGCTGGACCATCCGTATGTAGTCCGAGAAGACCATGATGGGATGAGACTCAAAAATCATTTGGTCTTTATGTGTCCTGGCAAAACGAAGGACGGCGTCGCGGTCAGCGTAATTGAGAAGCCGGGCAATAACGGGCCGTGGGCGCTCCCCCGGTGGCGGCTTTTTTGTCAGAGCGCGGTGGGCCCGCTCAATCATGAAGCAGGAAGAGATGTCTTCGGAGGGTAACAGCGCCTTGAGCCAACCTGAGAGGAAGGCATCCATCGAGGACACCTCACAGCCCTCGGGAAAGCCTACCAGGCGGATGTTGTTGCGGCGGGCCCGCCCTTCTGCATCCTCGACCCGCGCCGGCAATTCTTGGGAAGCCATGGCCAGTTTGTCGAGGGTGGAAACGGTGTCCTCTACTGTGGAAACTCTCGTCTCTGCTTCGGTGATTCGGTCGACTGCCTTTCGGAGGTCTTGACGGAGGGACGACACTTCCGAGCCCACTGCCCCGATCTGGGCCTCGAGGGCGGTTCGCGACTGGTTAATGGCCTCCAAGAGTGTTGCTGTGTCCGGGGAAAGGCCCTCCGCAGGTCCCTTGCCCGCCGGGTTGGCGGTGGTGTAGTGGTCCATAGTGTGTTGTTTGGGTGCCGCCGCCCCAGGATTGCCCTTGTCCATGATGAGGTGAGGTACCACCCAGAGAGTCCGCTCCAAACTAACTCTCACCGCCGCCAAAGGTGAGGAGGGGATCAACGGGGAGGATGGGTGGAGAGCAATAGGGTGCACCACCTACTACGGAGCCAGGCGGGAACACCGTGTCAGAGTCGCCAGTCCCCGCGCTCACCCAATCACGGCAGATGTGTGGAACCTGCCCCTCGATGGCCCCTCAAGGCCTCCAGCAGGTCGGAAGGGACCGTACGGCGTTCCAAGGCGGCCACCGATCCGGGTGTGTCAATTCAGGACAATACGGACCAGCCGCCTGCTTGTGTCCGCTGCCAGGAAGGCCCCAGTCCTCTCGTTACTCCGCCCTCAGCTGGGGGTCTGGCGCATGGGGCGGCGGCAAGTGTGCGCGGTGGGCGCCGAAGGTGGACCAGACCCAGTGAGCCGGACCGGGGCCTCAGGGCGATGGCAAGCCCCACGACCAAGCAAGCCTCACAGTGAGCCGCGCTGCGGCGGAGCAGGACAGCTGCTGGCTTCAAGTTCAGCCCCCAATATATCTCCAACTGGGCTCACCGCAATGATGGACTCCGCAGGCAGGCAGACCAGCAATCCTCGGTGATGGGTAGACTCCGGGCCCCTGGTAGGCCTCACAAGGCCCGGCGCTCCATGCGTGGGACTCGGTGTAGGCGGAGCGGGGGAGGGGCACCTCTATAGTGCCGATGAGGCCAAACGATCGGCCCAGGCAGATCGCGCACTCAGCCGCCCTCAGGAACAGAGTCACAGTCTGCACGACCCAGGGGTTCTGGGGCCAAGGTGGTATCTGTTGTGGCCTCGCGGACCGCTACGCGCGGCGGCCGCGACTCGGCCGATTCCGCCCTCCGGCACGCGGTCTCCGCCGGCTGGATAAGCTGAGGGTTAGGCCGGCCCTCCGCCGGATCGCTGTTCCAGGGTCGCCGCGTGTCCATGTGTAAGCGGCTCACAGGTACGGGTGCTGGGGTCCAGGATAGTGCCGGATAATGGCCCTGAAGGGAGCGAACAGCGGAGCTCTAAAGAGACGCGTCCGCCATGTTCGGCTCCCAAGCCACGCCTCCCCTGAGTGAGGATTTTGAAAGTGACTCTTTTCTCCATGGGGAGCCAGTGGAGACTTCGTAGGTGTTGGCTGATATGTTCGTGTCGGGGATGCCGAGGACGAGTCTGGCGGCAGTGTTCTGTATTGTCTGGAGTTTGCGGAGTAGGGACTTGTTGATGCCGGCGTAGAGTGCGTTTCCATAGTCCAGTCTGCTGGTGATGAGTGCGTGGGTGACTGTCTTCCTTGACTCAGGGGGATCCACTTGAAAGTCATGCGGAGGGTGTTGAAGCAGCTGGAGGTGACAGCGTTGACCTGTCAGTTCATGGTGAGTGATGAGTCGAGTACGATACCGAGGTTCTTGGGGTGGTCTGAGGGGGTAGGTGGACTTCCGAGGGCGGTCGGCCACCAGGTGCTGTCCCATGCAGAAGGGGTGGTACCGAGGACGAGGACTTCTGTCTTCTCGGCGTTGAGCTTCAGGCAGCTGTTGGTCATCCAGACTGCGACGTCTTGCATTCCTTTCTGGAAGTTGAGTTTGGCAGTGGTGGGGTCTTTGGTGAGGGAGAGGATGAGCTGGGTGTCGTCGGCGTAGGTTACGATGTTGAGGCCGTGTTGTCGGACGATGGCTGCGAGGGGGGCCATGTAGATGTTGAAGAGGGTGGGGCTCAGTGATGAACCCTGTGGGACTCCGCAGGTGATTTTTGTGGGGTCGGAGAGGAAGGGTGGGAGTCTGATCCTTTGGCTTCTTCCGGTGGGGAATGATCGGATCCAGTCCAGGGCTGTTCCTTGTATGCCTGCGTCGTGTAGTCTGGTGACTAGTGTGCGGTGGGAGACGGTGTCGAAGGCCGCTGATAGGTCGAGTAGGATGAGGGCTGCGGAGTGGCCTTGGTCCAGGAGGGTGCGGATGTCGTCTGTGGCGGCGAGTAGGGCGGTCTCTGTGCTGTGGTTGCTTCGGAATCCAGATTGGGACGGGTCGAGGACGGCGTTCTCTTCAATGAATCGTGTCAGTTTCCTGTTGACTGTTTTCTCTGCAACTTTGGCTGCGAAGGGGAGGAGCGAGATGGGCCGATAGTTCTTGAGGTCGGTGGGGTCAGCTGTGGGCTTCTTGAGCAGGGGTCTGACTTCTGCGCGCTTCCAGTCGTCTGGGTAGGTGCCTGTTTTGAAGGTGGTGTTGATGGTGCGTTGTAGTTCGGGTGCGATGGCGGCTGTGGCTCTGTGGTAGATGTGAGGGGGCAGGGGTCGGTGGGGGCCCCCCGAGTGGATGCTTTTCATGGTCGAGACGGTGTCTTCGGCCGTGATCGGTGTCCAGTTGGAGATGGTGGGCTGGCTGGTGTTTCTGGGGGGCGGGGGGCCATCTGTGGCGCCTGGTGGATGGTCGATGAAGTTGTTGTAGAGGTTTTTGATCTTGAGGTGGAAATAGGTTCCAAGCCTGTCGCAGAGATCTTGGGATGGGGTGATGTCTGTGGCTTCGCTGCGTGGGTTGGTGAATTCTTGAATGACACTGAAAAGTTCCTTGGAGTTGGTGGAGTTGGTCAGGATTTTGTTGTGGATGAAGTTCCTCTTGGTGGCTCTGATCTGGTTGTGGTAGTCCGTCATGGCGTCCTTGTAGGTGGTGTGGTTTTCGGTTGTCTTGGTGTTTCTCCAGTTCTTCTCCAGGCGTCTGCAGGTGCGTCTGGCTTCTTGGAGAGCGGCTTTCCTGGGGCGTTGTCTGTAGGGGTTGCGTAGCGGGGGGAGCTCGTCTGCGCAGTTGGAGATCCAGGTGTGGTGTTCTCTGGCTGCGTCATTTGCGTCGGGTGCCCAGGTGTGGTTGTCTCGGTTGAGGGTGGAGTTAAGTTGCTCGTCGGTAACCTTGCTCCAGTTCCTTCGAGGTGGGCGTGGGGCTGGTTTGGGTGCCTTGGGTTTGTTGATGGCGAAGTGTACGCAGTGGTGGTCGGTCCATGGCTGCTGCGTTGTGTGGCTGAATTGGACGCTGTTTCCTGCCGCGAAGATGGGGTCGAGGGTGTGTCCTGCTCTGTGGGTCGGTGTGTTGACGAGTTGTTTAAGTCCGATGCTGGCGAGGTTGTCACGAAGGATAGTGGAGTTGGGGTCACTGGGATTGTCGAGGTGGAAGTTCAGGTCTCCAATGAGTATGTAGTTTGTTGAGGCGATGGCGTGGGGTGTGATGAAGTCGGTGATGATGGTGGCGAAGGGTGTTCAGGGGCCAGGGGGTCTGTAGATGAGGGTTCCTCAGAGTGTGGCTTTGGGGGTGGTCTGGATCTGGAAGTGCAGGTGTTCGGCAGAGGGGAAGGTTTCGCTGGAGGCGGAGGGTGCTCTTGTGGGCGATGGCGAGGCCCCCTCCTGGGTGGTTGGGGCGGTCTTTCCTCTGGATCTTGTATCCGTCTGGGATGGCGGTGCTGATGTCGGGGGCGGAGGATGCGTTGGTCCAGGTCTCTGTGAAGAAGGCGATGTCAGGCGAGAGAGAGTCGAGTAGGTTCCAGATTTCCATGGCGTGTTTGTGTACGGAGCGTACGTTGAGGAGGATGCATTTTAGGGTGTCGCCGGTGCTGGCATCGGCGGTGTTGGAGGCCGGGGTGGCGGTGAGGGTCTGGCGGCAGTGGAGGCAGGAGAACTGGCCGTGGGTCGTGTTCGGCGAGGCCTGTTGGCATTCTCGAAGTCTTCCAAGGTTGAGTGCGAGGAGGGTGGTGGTGTCGTAGCGATGGGTAGTGGGAGGTCCAGGATTCCTGGCGCTGGCGGCGGTCGGGTCGCAGATGGGCGCAGACAGGCTTGCCTTTGGCGTGCCGGCGGCGCGCCCGCTGCTCGCGGCCGCCATTAAGTAGGGGAGGTGGGAGGGAGGAGAGGCTGGGAGGTGGGAGCGGGGGAATTCCGGGGGGAAATTCCAAGGGGGAGGGGCCGCAGAGGCAGCAGCGGCAAAAGGCGAAAGGAACAGGCAGGCACGAGAAAATAAAAACAGTGGTGGAATTAGAGCAAGACACAGATGGGCACAATAACAGTGGCACAGCAGGGAAAAATTAAGAAAAAAAAACGGCCGAGAAAGGTTACGGTGGTTGCAGGCAGTCTGGTCCCAGTTGGAGCGTACAGCAGCCTTGAACCTCCCAAGGAGGAGGTCGGGGTCTGGAGGCAAGAGACGGCACAGCGGAGCTGCGGGGAGAGAGTGGACCTAGACCGAGGGCCTTCTGATCTTTTTTGTTCCTGAACGTTAACTAATGTCTAAAGGATGCGCTGTGCAAATTGACAGTTTTGTTTTTCAAAACTGTTAAAATAATAGACATCCAGGCAACTGTGTTATACCCTAATTAGAGTAAGCAAACAGATCTCTACTTAGAATGTGCAGCACACAACTGGTCACACTAGTAATTAAGAGTAGTGCAAAAGGAAACAGAGATTCATGAATTTCTTCTTTTTAGCACAAAATACTTTGATGTATCGGTAGTCTAATCAAAAGTTTAGCCTTTATATTAAATTAGCGATGAAAGAGTAAAAAGAGAGCCATACAAGGCTAGCTGCATTAACTCATATTATGTGGTAAATCATTCTTGGCTCCACTAGTATTCCGCCTGGTGGTCTGCATGCCCAAAGTTTATCGAAACATTCCAGACGGCAGTAAGGTAACAGTCCTTTGAGGCCCTTTCTGCATTCTCCGTGCAGCCATTGATACACGGGCCCCGTTCTCATGGTGCCCTTCCTATCGCCAGTACATCTACTGTCCTGTTGATCCTTTTGACTGTGCTCCCTGTTGCCAAGGGCTGCTCGCATAGGAGCCCTCCTTGGCGTTTAGGGTCTCAGCTGCGAGAGAAAAAAGTGCAGACAGTGCTATCTGTCGGAGTGGCCCTGCAGTGGCCAGAATAACTGTGTGTACATACGTGTTCGCGGGCACAGCTATATATAGCGGAATGCAGGATGATGCAAAGGCTGTGACCTAACAGCTACTGCAGATTGGCTTTTAAGCAATGTCTGGGTTATGGCCATACATTTTCCCAATTTTGCCAGATCTGCTGGGATCTCAAAATGGTAGAGTAGCTCTTTAGCTTCCTTGCAGGTGCATGCCCCGTATGTTGAAAAGACTGGTTTTAGTAACGTGCAAGAAGAGGGCAGCTACATATTAGATGTTCAAAGGTTTCTTGTCTTAAATGACAGTCTGCATTGACCCGACCCAGAGCATGACTTCCACCTTACATGTAACTCTTTGATTGGAAGGGCAATTAATCTTGCATAAATAAAATGCTTTAGTGTATTCTTCCTTAGTGCACTATTCAGATAAGGCTGGATTGGCTTTTGTCTATGAGTTTATAATTTCCTTGATGTTAGATTTGAACTCTTCTATATTATTGAGGTCTTCTTGCCTAGAGAGGAGCCTGACTTGTTTATTCAATACATTTTTTGATAGTGTTGGTGGGATTAAACTGTCTTCTCAATTTTCCCGGGCCAGGTTCAATTTGGCGTGTGCAGCAGTCTGTCCATGGAATCCTCCCAGTTGCAAATATTACTTTCAGGACTGCTTTCACTGTAAAGGCTGACAAGACACAGACTTTGTGATGATACCGTACAAAGGCTGTCATATTCACAAGTGACTGTTTGCATAGGCTGAACTCTAGGCGTAATAGAGAGTTTCGAACATGTGAGGGTATACAAAAGATGCACTTGTAGATTCTGCACTGCGCTCTTTCCATTATTGTTGTTATGACCTTTGGGATAGCTAATTGACCATAGCTGATGGTTGAGAGAAGTTTGGCTCGTATTTCCCTCCGTATTGCTTCTGTGGACGGGCTGTGCAGATTTGACTTGAGTTTACACAGGGCGTAGGTCACTGCCTTTCCATTTTTTTTCCATGGGAGTACCCTGCATTTTCCACTTTCCATTGCTGGTGAACCATACACCTAGGTAGTTGTATTTTGTGACACTTTTTATCTTTAAGTTGCCTAGTTACCATTGTAATTTGTTCTTGTTTGGATATCGCCCAAAAATGACAACCTTTGTTTTTGTGCAGTTCGCAACCTGTTTGTTTTTGATGTTATACAGGCTGAGGGCATCCCGTGCTTTTGCATGCCCCTTTCGATATGATCCATTATGATCATGTCATCTGTGCACTGCATCAGGAATAAGCGCTCCTTGCCTATTTTGGGTAAAGACAAGTTTGCAGATTTTAATGATTGCCCAAGATCAGTGGTGTACAAATTAAAGAGCATAGGTGACAGGACACATCCTCATTTTAAGCCTTTGTCGGTGTAGACTTTAGGGATTGTGGGTCAACTTGATTCTTGCTCATGTTTGTGAATAATGGGAGATTATTGCGTCCAGCAGTTCTTTCGGGGTTTCCAGCTAATTAATTTGTTCCAGAGAATCTGCCGATTCACCCCGTTGAATGCTGTAGTGTAGTCAATGAAGCATGCGAAGAGCGGGGGACTACTGGGTTGAGTGACCTGATCCACTAACAAAGCCAATGCCATAATGTCAATAGTGGATGCTCTTTTACTGAAACCCTACTGGGAAAATGTCAGAGTGCCCTAATGCCTGACCCAGCCTTCCAGGTCTTGTAAAATGGCGATGGCGATCATCCTATAATTAGCTGGATCTGTACTATCGCCTTTTTGTGAAATGGATGTAAAGTTGATCTGCGCGAGGAGTCTGGGACAGTGGCTGTTGTAAGGCAGTGCTAGTATAGTGGGGAGAGCAAAGATGCCTAAAAGTCATAATCCTCCTTAAATAAGGAGCCTGGTAGCCCTTTTGCTCCCAAAGCCCCTTCGTGTCTTCTTCTCTTTAGTATTTTAGCAACCCAATTGTGATCCACAAGAGTCAAGAATAGATTGGGGCTGCTCAGTGGCTGGTCATCATCCTTGGGAGATGGTTGATTCCGTGCCAGGCTTATCTGTGGTACGATCTACGCTAAATCATTTGCACTGGTCAAAGGGTTATAGTACAGTGTCTTGACATGATTCACCCAGGCTATGGCTGATACACCATTACATTTAACTGCAGAATGACCCTTTAAGCTGTTTATGTACTGTCATAGCTCAGCCTGGTTAGAGTGCCTCAGTAGTCCACAGACGTGTAGCCATTGTGCTTTCTGTTGTTGTAGCTTGTGTTGCCATATTAGTTTATAATGATGTTTCCTGGCTGTGGCTAGTCTATTAACACCTTAACCGCAGCGGCAATTCCGCCGCGGTGCGGGGCGTTCCATTAAGTGGGCGGGGCCGCGTCGGCCAACGGACGTGCGCAGCACTACCGAGGTAGTGCTTGCGACGGCCGTTGGCTGACGGGCGCACTTAAAGGGTTAAGATGATCCATGTTCCTGTTTCGTGTGAGTTGCTGTTTGTCCTTTCTGAGAATTCTCTTGGTATCTTTCACAGCCTTGCTATAGTGAGTTTGGAAAAGGCACTCCATTCGATGATTGCCTTGGCGTTTATCCGTTGTACCCCCTTGCATCAGTTTGAGAAGGGCTGCTACTATTCTTGGCTATTGCAAAAAGTATGTTTCGTGTGAGTTTCTGTTTGACCTTTCTGAGAATTCTCTTGGTATCTTTCACAGCCTTGCTATAGTGAGTTTGGAAAAGGCACTTCATTCGATGGTTGCCTTGGCGTTTATCCGTTGTACCCCCTTGCATCAGTTTGAGAAGGGCTGCTACTATTCTTGGCCATTGCAAAAAATATGTTTCGTGTGAGTTTCCGTTTGGCCTTTCTGAGAATTGTCTTGGTATTGTTCACAGCCCTGCTATAGTGAGTTTGGAAAAGGCACTCCATTCCATGGTTGCCTTGGCGTTCATCCATTGTACCCCCTTGCCAGGGGCGGCTGGTGGGATTTGAAACTGGTGAGGCGTATGCAGAACGCATCAACGTATGCAAGCGAGCGCAGTGAGCGAGCCCGACGGCAATAAGGGGGGTTCGGGGGGGGTTCTCCCCCGTGAAGAAATTTTTAAAAAATTGGCATCTTTTTGGTGCGATTTTCAGCACTATTTCTGTGATAAATGGACTAAAAATTCAGTTCTTCTAGGCATTCATAAAAGAAAACTCATACATTATTTCAGAGAATTTCTGGGTTGCCAAGCAAGTCTGACTTCTGAAGAGGGCTAGGGTACGAAGCAAGACTGCTTTAGCTCTACCCTTTCCAATAGAAAACACTAGTTAGCGATGTGAACAAGTTCAATGGGAAAACCTGGGGTCTAGGGAGATTCCCTCTCCTGAGAAAGAAATTTTAAAAAGATTGGCAAATGGTGCATTTTAAAGCAAATGAATGCAGTGATAAAGCAAGGCTTATTAAGCAGTGGGAACGTATAGTCTTGAAATATTAAACACATTAAAAACTGCCCCGTATCTTCTTGCATTAATTTGTTCAACAGTTACTGTAATATGTAAATTATTCTGCATGACAACTTTAGCCCTTTAAAATGTATGCTTGCCCAGTGTCTTGCACTGCATGCAGCATTAACTTTGGAAAAATATGCTCTAACCAGACTTCGGGAAGCACCCACAGCTGCTGACTGTAACCAGTCATATAGAAATATGTGCAGACAGGTCTTTAAGTGAGATGAAAAAAGTGGGTGCTCCCTATAAAGGAACATGCCAAATACATTTCTGTGATTCCCATAGTGTGCCATCAGACCGGTATTTTGGTTTCTCTCTGAGATGTAATTTTATCCAGATAAATGGCACAGCAACTGACATACGCCTAAAGCCTGTCAGTATGATTGGCTTTGTCACTGGGTGTTAGCTGTTTAAGATAAATGAGTAACAACAATGATTTCTTATAACTAATTAACATTGAAAATGTTGAAATTCTGAAATAGTGAGTCTGTGAATTAAATAGCATTGAGGCCTGTGGAAAGAGTTTTGGCCTTCAATTATGTGTGCTTTATGTTAGATATGTATCCTCTTTTTCTCTGCATATCTTGTCCATCGGCACATCTTCAACCCCCTCTCTTTCCTCTTCAGCATCCTCCTTTCACTCCTCCCCGAATGCCCTTCCTCACATCTGTCACTTCACCGCCCCCAACATGCACTGCACTCCCTCAAATATAAGCACTTTAATTTCTCTTACTTTTGCCTTGCAAATATTTTGACATCAGTGTACCCCCTTCACACACATTTCCACAGAATTTCAGTTGCAAATGGAATACACAAACATTGTTCTGTGTGCTCTGCAGAGAGGCCAACCCACTGACAGGCACTTTGTTTGGCTTTAGCCTTAGCGCCTGCGTGCTCAATCAAAACCCCTCATAAACACCTGGCATGGCTCAAGCCTCAAAGTATGCACAGAAAAAAATACAGATAAACAACAACATTATAAAATAGCTAACTCGTGGGGAATGCAAGATCAAGTAAACATGTAAAATAAGAGAGGAACTAAATCGCTGAAATGCATTCCCTCGACGTTTTTAACATTCATTGTTTGCAAGTCAATCCATGTTTTTGGCATCAGAAACAGCAATGGCAGGACGCACAACATCATCTATGCAAATAACCTTATGCCTCACGACCACACCTTGGCACAGCACAGAACTCCATATTGGTAAACATGGGGTGGAACAGAACATAATCTATGTAAATAACTCCATGCCACACGACAGCATCATGGCACATAACTCCATCTTGGTAAAGCATGGCATGACACATAACATATTCTATGTAAATAACACCATATCACACAACAGCGTCACAGCATGGCACAGAACTCCGTCTAGGTAAAGCATGGCACTGTTGGCACATAGCATAATCTATGTAAATAAAACCATGTCGCCTCTTCGGGTTAGATGCTGGTTGGAAAGGCTGGTTGCACTTTTAGCTTTTAACAGGAGCTCCTGACCTGGCATGTGTCTATAACATTTCAAAGCCTTCCTCTCATAAAACAGATTCGGGTCCAAGCGCTTTCGCTCGATTCAGAACTGCTTCAAGATGTTGTGTCTGCATCTCTCCCCTATTCACGCGCTCTGGAAGGTGCCCCCTCCCTTCTTTACAAGCCATTGACCAATTCACAGACTCCCGGAGAGAAAATTTCAGGACAATTTAATCTCTCCGGGGTATTACTTAGCAAAACCCTTTTCACCGTCAGCAATCGCCCCCCGCCTTCAGCATATCCCTACCCCCCTGCCCCCACCCCCTCTCTCTCACCAACACACCACCGACTCCCTCCCAGTCTACGTTACAGCGCTGGGCATCTTTTTCCAGTGGGAGGCGTCTGCTGTTGCAAGTTAAGTGAGAATGTAATGCCGTCCTCTGCCGCAGTGACCTTAAACTTGAATGTGGATAGAAGGCATCTTACCCTGCTAACTCCTCGGCACATTTTATAACTCCAATCTGTTTAGAAGACCCGCTGGGGCCCGTGTTGTGCGCTAAGGCGCTGCTGGATGGGACGGCATGCAGCAACAAGCGGGAAGCCTCACACAAGGAGGTTACACATAGAGACGAAGATTACTACCCTTTGGCGGGGAGGGGGGAGTCCGGCCATTACCAAAGCTGATGCCTTCAACAGCCCAGTCTGACAGAATTGAAGAGACGGACAACAAAACTTAAAGCCAGAAAGGGAGGGGGTACTCACAGAGGGACACATGCGCGCACACACAAACGTTCTCACAAACAGAATAAAATATTGAGACAGTGAGGTTGTACAGAGAAACAGAAAGTCAAACATGAACACTGAATTACTGCCTGACTCATACTGATAGAGATAGTGGGAACAGTGAGCAGGCAGAGAGACGCCTTAATAAACCTCCTCACCCCCCACCTAATTACACACACACACAAAGAGACATGCACACAAATAAACAGAAGCAGAGCTGCAGGCAGGCACACGGAAACACACGCGTCCATGCAGACACCGAGGGGAAACACAAACGGACACCGTTATGCACATGTATGAATTGGTTTATCTGTGGACGGGCCTTTGTCCTGCGGAGACGCCGTTCCGGCTGCTCTTCACATATCCACTGGACCCCCCCTTGTCTCCCGGAGAGGCTCATGCATACATTTTTATCAGGCCAGCCGCATAAAAGTAGAATGAGGGGAGACTTTGACCAAGACACGGCGGAATGTGTCAAGATTTGGAAAGCAAGGGGGTAGGAAGGGCGACGGGGGCGGGGGAGTTTTAATAAAATTAAAATAAAACTTACCTGACCGTGACCGGTTTGTGCCGCCTCTGCTTCTGCTCCGCGCCACCTCTGCTCCTGCTCTGTGACGGTGTCTCAGGCAGCCAATCCAGACGCTGCATTAGCAGTGCCAGGATTGGCTAGGGCATGGAGACGGCCCGCCCATTAGGAGACCGGGGGCTGCTGCATGAAGCAACCCTCGGCCTCTCGAGTCCCCCCTCGCTCTCCCATGGTAGTAGGTAGCTGGCCTGTAGTGCGCATGTTCGGGCTGGTCATAAAAATGACCAGCCCAAAATCGAGCATGCGCACACTATTGAAAGCGCTGCTGTCACTCAACCCTTGCTGCCGCAGCCAGCCCTGCCCCCGCCCCCACCCCCTTCAGCGGCTGATTGACTGAGACTGCCAGTGCCGACTGCGAGCGGAGAGACGAGCGACTAAGTTACTTGCCGCTTGCGTGAATGGGGCCATGTGGCTAGTGGGGCAATGCCCCAGCGCCCCAATGGACGCACCGCCACTGCCCCTTGCATCAGTTTGTGAAGGGCTGCTACTATTCTTGGCCACTGCAGAAAGGTATTAGACCCTAAACTATGGCTGGTCTCATAGTCATTTTGTCTTCAAGGCAGTCAGAGTTATGATGTTTACCTTGCTCCATGTCACTCTTTTTGGCAGTTTATAGATTTCTTCCCAAGTAGGGATGCCTAAGACGTCAATTTTCTGGACTGGCAATGGCTGAACCGCTAGTGTGATGATTAATAGAAAGTGATCGCTAGGCTGCTGTATTTCAATTGAAAATTCCAGTAGAAGTGAAAAGAGGGAGCTACTTAGCAGCAAATAGTTGATATGTGGGAACGTTTTTAAAGGACATTGGCAGGGTTGCCTTGGTGACACAATTTTGGGCTGAATTTAGCTGGTACGTTTTGTATTTAGCATGTTTCCTGCTGTTTCAGTCGCTCCCTTGCCTGCTGGGCATTCCCCCACACAGCACGTGTTAAAGTCCCCAGTGATGATTAACTCATTGGAAGGATGGGATTGAATTAGATTTTCAAAAGTGGACACCAGTTCTCTAATTTTGTCTGTTCTTGGGATATCTCAGGAGTTCAAATATACTTTTATTAATAGTATAGATATGTTGTTCCTGTTTGTCTTTGTGCCAAGAAGATGCACAGCCAAAGCCATGTCAGTGGAGAGTTCAATTTTTCAGCTGTTATTTCTAACACCAGCTTTATATATCTGGAAAAGCCTCCTGCGTGTCTTATAATTGAATATCCATGAAGCCAGGAATTAACAACAATGCGATGACCCAGGTTTCTTGCAAGCGTAGCAGGTCATCACTCTGGAGGAATGCTAGTGCTTCTTTGTCAGTAATAGTGGTCTTTGACCCTGCAAAGTTCCATGAAATGACTGAGAGGGGCTTCGTTGGGGTTGGGTTCTGGGGCTTTGTTTTATTCTGTACAGAGAGATGGCTATGAGTGGATCAAGTTCCTCCCTGCGGAGTTGGAAGCTAACCACCCCCATTTGTTTACTGGCTTGGAGTCTGACATGCCTAATATATTTTTGCGGGCTATCATTGGCTTATTTGGGTCGAAGGAGCACTGAATTTTCTAAGTTGGAGTTTTATTACAAAATTCCTTTGTTATTCCTCTGAATATACACTTCCCTCACGGGTGAGCTGTCCAGCTGCTGGTGCTTCCCACCAGCATATGTGGATTCTTTTTTAGTTGGGGGCTTGTAGCAAAATCCCCTAATTAGTGAATTGGGTTTTCTCCACTAGAATCTTTTGGGCATGTTCGCTGTCTTTCCAAGTGACCAAAGTAGATTCTTTAACTGCATGACTGCTTGGTGATTTGAACTGGACACTTAGCAAGTCTTCAGAAGTGTAATGTGCTAGGCTTGGAATGTTTCTCAATATTTGCAAGACGTTTGTCCTGTTTAGAATGTCCATGCTTCCGTGCAAGATGTATTCTTGAGTAAATACAGTGACATTGCTCTTTGGCAGTCAGGCAACATCATCACTGGGTTTGTTGGGCTTTTATTTATTGCTGCCACTAGACTGCCTCAGATGGGTTGGTGTGATTGACCATAGGGGGCAACATTCCCCCTTGTAGTGGGGATGTCTGTCTCTTAGCCTGTATGCGGTCTGAGGCAATTGAGGTTTTATGGGTCAGATCTAAGCTCAATAGGCAGTCAACCCCCCCCTTCCCAGAGCCTCAGAAGGGCATGATGATTATGTTTCATAGGTTGTTTCTGGTTTGTTTGCATTATTCCCTAAGAGTTTGTTTTAAAAGATTGGGAACAACTTTTTGCTGCCCTTTGCAGTAGGTTGGATGTGCTGGGTCTTGGGCTCGTGGGGCTCTTTTCTTTCTTCGTAGACTTCTGCTGAGTTTCCTGAGTGCCTGAAGGGTACAACTGAAATTCGGCGCTGCTGTTTCCTGAGATGTTTTGTGTGCTTTTTCAAACCTTTCTTGGCCCTACATGATAACGGTTTATCTTTGCTATGATCCTCTGTGGAGGAGCTCACTGCCTGCATCCAGGGTAAATTTGGTTGTCTATTGGGTGAGTTTTGAGCTTCTGTTCCTACTGCCACTAAACCTGGGGATGATGTCCTTCTTGGATTTTTTGCTCCCTTTATTGAGGTAGTGATCAAGATGCTTTGTTGGTTGGCACTACTCTCTAGTTGGTTAACCGGCTGACTCTGGATAGGATAGACTGATAGGGCCTGGATGCTCTTTAGATCAGTGAATAATGAGGAGAACACCTCCGGCAATGAGCTAAGTTTGTCAACACTTGGGGGACATTGGCAAGAATCATCTTGAGTTGGCAGCCCATTTTCTAACTTGCTTATTTTTACTGCCATCTCTGCTATTACTGAGGCAATGGTCTGCATATTGTCCATTTGTAGTTCAAGCTTATGGGATTGCCACATAAGGGCATTTATTGTGACTGCCAGGGTCGAGTCAATTGATGCCAGTAATGAGTTTGTTGTAAGCTGCTGGTTTGCTTGGGTGCTTTGTTATTACTATGAGATGGATCTATAGTCCTAACTTTGCTGTAGCCCAAATCTTCTTGGGTATGGCTTTGTTGTTCTGTAAGTTCAAACCGAGTTAAAGTCTTATGTGTGGGTCACTCCACCCGACCATACTCAGAGAGCATGTTCCGGGGGGGGAGGGGGGGAGTACGGGACATCAGTCTCCCTTCTGCCTCGTCACTGGATTGCTGATGGACTTGTGCTGTTACCCTAACAATCTTTTTGTTACAGGAAAACTTTAGAAAGATGTATCCAGCAGGGGTGATGAAGGAGGTGTCTCTGCAGCATTCAGCATGTTTCCTAGATGTCAAGCATCCGCTGGTTGAGCCATGTCGTTGTAAACTGATATAAGAGTAGGGGTTAAGGAAAGCTCAATTAACTAATTCACTGGAGTTAACAAACTGAGCTTTGATGTTGAGTCAATGCACTGGGCAATGGGTGTCAAATCTGTGCTGTGCCCTTGCTGGGCTGATGCTCCAGCGTCAGTCTGCTCTTCCTGCATAGGCGGTATTTGGTATGTTGGGCTTTCCAAGGCCTCTCCGTTTTTTGAGTTTACAACTCCTAGAAAATATTTACTTATTAGTGCTGGCGTTGGACTTGGCGATGTGCTTGGGCACATTTTGTTTGTGCATGAATTTTCTCAGACTTGCTCGTTACTGGTTCATGGATGGGGTCATCTTTCACCTGGCCCTCCTTTTGGACATTGCAGATGATTGACTCTGATTAAACACTCTGTGAGATAACTTCCAGCTTTCTTGAAAACATTTTGTGCTCCTGTGCTGTGAGTGCTTAAAAGATGATACCTAGCTCTCTTGGAAGATACTATAAGCGAGCTATCCATGTGTCAGGCTTCATCGATGTCGCAGTGATAGCAGCTTAGATTGCCTGGATTGTGGCATGTTCGGTTTAGATTGATTTGAATTGACTTAGCTTGTCTCACTATGCGTTATCTTGGTTGTATTGATCGTATTATTTCCTTGGTTTTTTGAGTATATTGTTTATTTATTTATATTATTTACTGGATAATATCTAAGTTTTTAAGAGTCCTCTTTGTCCCTGGAGCTCACTTACGCCCTTAATCGGCCCCAACAGGCCCTCTCTCAGATACTGCTAAAATGAAGTGCTACTGTCTGTCCGCTATCCCAGAGTGCAGTATGGCAAAGTATGTGAAAAGACGAGACAGGCGCTCGTATGATAAACTTTATTTGCTCTTCCAGCACAGGGGACAAGCCGGCAGCAACTGCCTTCCATGGAATGTCCCACTCACCCCTGGAACTCCTTTCATGCTCCAACTCTCGTGACATGAGCATTGGTACAGTGGCAGGCGAGTCCCCACAGCCCCCCCTTCCTTCCAAAATACCCACAAAGAACAAAGATACTATGGTATACAAATCTTGAGCGAAATGCACAATAAGTGATTACAAGAACATGCATAAAACAAACCGTAAAACTACAGTAAATTGTGCCAAAATCTTGCACATAGACTAAATACATGAAATGGAAATAATAAACACAAAATAAAAATAACCTTACCATTCCTTTAACATAAGTGTCTACATGTACTACTTAAAAACTGGGCACAGAGTGGAACGCATAACGGAACCAACTACATCACAAAATCATTGAACTTCTTAGGAACACACATTTTTCACCTTGAATAAGGGCGACACTCTGGAACTTTAGCAGACTCCACCAGCCCTTTAGGTCGGCCCATCCGCACTCTTTCACACACATAATCAGCTTTGGATTTGGGTGCCACTACCACTTTGCTCTTGTTCCACACTTTACCGTTCTCCAAAATAACAACACGATTCCTTCCCTCCTTAACACAATGATGTGGCGAGAACCTAGACTGGCCCTTATGGACATGTCTGGGAATTAGTATCCTCACCAAATCACCAGCTTGAGCCTTACATTCCCTACCATTGCTCCCTTTGAAAGCATACTTCTCTTGCACACATTTCCTCACATCCAGAACACCATTCACTTTCACCCCATTCAACTTTTTCCTATTTTTCCAATCCCTGTTCAAGCGCGAACCAACCACTCTGCCTCTCAACACGGAAAAAGGTGATACACCAGTACTAACATGCGGGGAGGTTCTCATAGCCCACAACATGTCCTTCACAGTTTCTTCCCAATTTATGCTGTTAACTAGGGCTAACTGAAGTAGGTCTTTCACTACACGATTCACTCGCTCGACAAGTTTGTTGCTGCAGGGATGGTACAATGATGTCCTTATATGCTTGATACCATTAGATTAAAAAAATTCGCTCATTTCACTGGGCACTAATTGACTACCATTGTCGGTCACTAATTCTTCCAGAAAACCATCTCTAATAAACGTGTCATGAAAAAAATGTATGATTGTTCTAGAATTGACACTAGTGACAAATTTGAACTCTGTCCACTTAGACATGTATTCATCCAACACCAAGGGTTATTTAGGCAGATTACCTAAAACTCCGAAAGGACCAGACACATTGAACGCCAACTTGTGCCAAGGTACTCCATTACTGACTACAGGAATGATAGGAGACGGTACGGTTACCTGTGACTTATCGCACAAGACACAAGCACAACACCCCCTCACACATTGTTTAACAGCTCTGTCCATTCCCAGCCACCAATAGTCCTCTCTCACACAGTGCTTCATTGCACGCATGTCCACATGACCTTCATGGGCCAACTCCAACACTTTCGACCTAATTTCCATGGGAACCACCAACCGAGCTCAATAAAATGGCATTTACAATGGATAACTTGTTGGGAGAACTTCAATACCGACCAAATCCTTCATACCACGTGCACTGGGCCACTTATTCATGAAACATTTCATAACATCCTGCAACACTCTGTTGTGGAAACCGCAGCCTGTCATTCTTCTTCAGTCAACACCCCTGAAGGGGCCACGCTCATCGCACATACAAATTCCACATCTTCATCTTCACCTTTATCTACGTTCTCACTTTCTACTACTGGTAACCTAGAAAGACAGTAAGCTGTGAAATTCTGGACCCCTGGCACATATTGCAATTTGTTCTGGCATTCTTGCATTCTATACTGCCATTTAGTAATACGTGGGGTTGCTCTACCACCATTGAAAGTACTAAACAAATCTACCAGCGGCTTATGGTCAGAGCGTATAAGAATTGGTTCCCCGAACAAAATTTCTAGAATTTCACACCCCACCATAAACCAAGGGCCTCCTTCTCGATGGTGGAATAATTGGGCTTCGCTCCCCAAGTGCTCTCTATACAAACTGAACAATTTCCTCTTTGCCACTTTCTCTCTTCTGCATAAGGACTGCACCTAGTTGTTGGCATCAGTAGTGATAATGCACTGAATACGAGTCTCAAATGGTTTAAGGGATTTGGAAGACACAATGTCTTCTTTACAGTCGCAAACACAGTACCATGCTGTAGGAAGCTAGCTCTGTATATACTATACCAAAATGAGGTATAGTGTGCTCAGAGTCCAGTGGAACCCCAAAGGTATGCAGAGGTAAAAGTAGATAGTACCTTACTCTATTTGTGGTAGTGTGGGCGAGCAGTAAGGCTTTACCAGAGGGTGGTGTTAAGAATTTGTTGTACACACTCAGGCAAAAAATGATGGCAAACACTCAAAGACTGAACTCAGACCAATTTGATTGTATAAAAATATTATTTAGTTATATTTATTTTCTAGAACCAAGCAAACCTGGCACAGGTAAGTGTAAATGGTACTTTTCAAGGCAGATTGAACAATACAAGCAAGCTGAATGAAAATTACTTTGTTACAGGTTTGTAAATACTGTGAATACAGTGGAAATTACTGTTAGATTACTTTTGATTATTCTTCAGATTACTTTATGGATTACTTTTTCTACTCAGTGTGATATGCCTAGATATCACACTGGGACACTTCCTAGAGAAAAGGTAAGTAAAGCAGTTTTTAGATATTTGCAGTTTTTCAAGTTCTCATACAAAACCAACACCACACTTAAAACAATTTTCACAAGAAAGCAGTCAATGCAGTCCTATGGGAGGAAGTGAGGTTATCAGTTTCAAGGTAAGTACTTGGGTTTGGGATTTGGTTTTCTGGAGTTAGAACCAGGGTTCCCCCAGGGTCAAGGATGCCCTTTCAAAGCACCCTCAGTGGCACTAGGGCGGCCAGGTGCAGAGTGCTGAGGCCCAATGTTATTCAATGGGGGATAGGGGCCTCCAGTTGGTGGCTGCTCAGAAAAGCTCCTGGTGTTAGGCTCAGGGCATAGGGGGATCCGAGTTAGCACCCAAAGTACACCTGCAGCGGCGCAGGGGCGGCTGGGTGCAGAGTGCTGTTTTGGCGTTGTGTGCCCTGTTGATTTCAATGGGGATTCTCTGGTTGCAACAAAGACTGCAGGCTCGGGGACGAAGATCTTTTGGAGGTGACCACTGGTTGGAGAGGTAAGTTGGGATGCCTGGGGATGCTGGGACACCGTCGGTTTGGCCACCCAAGGCCATGGGACGTCGGGTGCAGGGGTGTCTTTAGGCGTCGGGTTTTCTTACCAGCTCCGGTCGTGGTCAGGGGAATCCTCCAGAAAGAGACTGCAGGCATCGATTGGAGAGTCGAGGCAGGTCAGAGATCACCAGATCTCAGGTCAGGATTGCCGGGGAAACCTCCTCGTGGTGTTGGGCCACTCGAACTTGGGCCGTGGGCGTTGGGTGAGTGGTGCAGACTCGCGGATTTCGCTGGAGCCAGAGTCTGTGGCAGAGCAAATCCGGTGCTCACAGGAGACAAAGTCTTGGGCTTGGAAGGCAGGGCAGGTCCTTTGGGTTCTTGAGGCTGCTGGCTGCAGGACACACTGGGATTTCGCTGGATCAGGTTTGAGGTGGGAACCTGCCGGTAGGGCTGGGGCCAAGTCAGTGGGCGTCCTCCTCTTTTTAGTTTCAGCACGGCTCGTCGGTCCTTCTTCTTCTCTTCTTCTTGGCCGGTTCTTGTCTGAGTAAGCAAGGTTCAGGGTTGCCCCTAAATACTAGATTTAGGGGTGTTACAGGTAAGTAAAGGTCAGGACCAATGGGTCCCTTCCTTGGGGTGGGTACACCCCCTATTATGCCACCCTCCAGTGGGAGGGGTGCATATGTCTCTCTGGTTGACTGGGTCCCCCCATCTGCAAGGTGGCAGGGACTGAGAGTTGTACTTCACCTCGCCTCCCCCACCTGAGGGGTGGGGTTGCCAAAGGTGGGCACACCTCCCTTCCTCACTTGGTTTTCCCACCGATTCTCCTGCCCAAAGTGGAGGTCAGTTGCTGGAAGCAGCAAATGGCTAGGGTAGCTCACAAAGGCGGCAAGCCTTTGAAGCTTCCCCTTCGTTGACCCTGCCCATCCTGGGGGAGGAGGTTTGGCACCCCGTCCCAGGGTGTGCATTGTTCCAGACCCCTGAGAGCAGCAGGCTCTCGACCGAGGGGTCCAGAAACAAGTCTGGTGGTGGCAGCTGGTGAGCAGCCACTCAGCCAGGACACTAGAGTTAGGTCATTTTTCAGGGGGCATCTCTAAGATGCCCTCTGAGTCCCTTTTTCATTAAATCCCACACTAGCATCAGTGTGGGTTTAATGTGCTGAGAAGTTTGATATCAAACTTCCCAGTTTTCAGTACAGCGATTATGGTGCTGTGGAGTTTGTAAGGTCAAACTCCCAGCACCATATACTCTTAGTGGCAGTACTGCACTTACAATGTCTAAGAATAGAACATCATACATTGGCCCATACTCATTCACCCAAAATCCCTGATGCGCTGGTGTCAAGTTTATTAATTTTTCTTCAACCTATTCCTGTTATTTATACACAAAATTTAAACATCTTGTAATGTTGTTCAACTTTTCATCTACTTGGTCGATGGACCAATTAGTTGAAGAGTTGATGGCAATGGTAATTTCTCCGAAATAAAGATTAACCTTTAGAAACCTGATTAAATGACCACAGACTTTCGGTGTGATTTAATTATTTTATCTAACAATAATAAAACTTAATTTTCACGGTTTACCCCCATCTTAACTCTACTTTATGTTAACGGTTAGTCTAGCATAGCTTAAGCAGAAAAGCGGCATTATTCATTAGTATAAAGCAACACACGCCATGCTTTTTACGAAAAACACCTGCGGCCTTGCCATGCAGACCTCTTTGAATTCATTCAAAACACAAAATTATTACATTTCCGGTTATTTACGCATTAGTTCTAGTTAGTTCATGCATTTTATAAAGCCCTTTTCCCACGTGTAGTGTAAATGTGCACATTAGTCGTTTAACACTACTTA
Source organism: Calotriton arnoldi (assembly GCA_963921515.1). Taxonomy (NCBI): domain Eukaryota; kingdom Metazoa; phylum Chordata; class Amphibia; order Caudata; family Salamandridae; genus Calotriton; species Calotriton arnoldi. The sequence goes on along the minus strand of CAWUFW010008110.1, from coordinate 637,398 downwards.
CTGTTAGTCCATATTAATGGGTGGTTCGGTTGAGCAGGTTTCTTTTCGCGGAATCCTGCTCCATCAATCCCCCCTCTGATGGCTTTTAAGAGCCATCATAAATACTCACCATACCGAGTGCCACCTTCTATGTTATCTAGCATTTACTCTCTTTTTCTTCTTTTATGGCACTCTTGTCTAACTCTTTCATCATGTCATAATATTCTCCTTTTACTTTTTCTAACTCTATTTCTTCTCTTTTTCTCTTTCTTCCTTTATTTTTATTCTTTTTGTTTTTCGCATCTTTTCTTTCTCTTACATATTTGCAACATTTATATGTTATTACTATTACTAGAACTACTATTGCTACAGAAAATATTGGGATTATTATTTTTCCTAATAAACTATTTCCTAAGTTAGAGAACCATTTACTTACTGCAGAGAAACTCTTACCAAGTCACTCCCAAACACTATCAACTTCCAGTTGGGTTAACTCATTATGTAATTTTGTTATATTTCTAATATATCCTTCTATCCCTTTACTTTTATCTGGGATATAGGTACAGCAGTGATGAATTTTCAACATGCCACAGACTCTACCCTCTTTTGCCAAAAGAATATCAAGGGCAAGTCGATTTTGTAAAACCATTGATCTGATTGCCACCATTTCGGTATCAATCATCAAGAATCCACCAGCAGTATCTGTTGATAATCGATCAACTACTGTGGACAATTTACGAATTTTGTGTGCATTTAAAACAACTCCAACTGAGGGTATCAGTGCACCAAAAATATCACCTACTATTTCTGAAAAACTTGCTCTTCTACTTCGTATTAGTCCTTGTTTTATTTGATTGGCACTATTATCCCCACGGTCTTTATGATAGACCTTTGGAAAGACGATCCCAAAATAACAGCTTCCATACCAACGTGCTGGTAACCTATAATAGGCTTTCTTGCCAGACACGTAATAGATTCCCGGGAAAACTGGGTCAGTTCCACCCTTCAATCCCCATCCTCCAGTAATTTGGAAAGTATGCTCACATTCACTAGTGCCAATAAAGTAATTGTTATAGTTAGTCCTTGATCTATATAAACATAGTTTCCCTTTTCGTAACCCGTCCAGGGACATCGCAGCGTATGTCTCACCCTTCTCATAATTTCCTTCTCTAAAAGCCCACGGTGGTGCCTGTGATTTCTGTTCATTAGCTTCCTTCTGGAAACTTGCTCTTCTATTCTCTACCATATCTAAAAATAATTTTTCTTCAACATGTAAACTACAGGTTAAATTGTTTTTGTAGGCATTTTCTATATCTATGGTTTTAGTGATATGGAAGAATTCTCCCATATAACGAGCATTTTTAGCACTTACTGCTTTATTTAATTCCTTTATGATTGGTATTTCTGAAAATACTAAATCTATATTAGTATATTGATAATCCAGCTCTCCAGTCATGTAAAATAGACTACTGAGTACACTACATGACACACATAGGTTAGAGAAAGATAATGATAGGTTAGTCCTTCAGAGACAGAGGTAGGTAATTTCATACAGACATAACAATCACTCACGTTCATAGTGTTAGTATACTCATATAACAACTTGGTAAAGACATTTAACGAAAAATCACTAATTGATTTATCATGATGGTATATACTTCCATGCATTTGTTCTATATTAGTATTTATACGTGTTTTAGACACATCTTTTATTCCTTCAACTGTCATATCATTAGTATTATTTCCAATATTATTTACACTAAAAATTGGTAAGATAACAATCAACAGGATCCACATAAGCGTTAATAGGAAAACACTACATAAACAGGTTTTAATACATCGATGTATTAGTCTAGAATTTGGTTGTTCAGTCACTTCTACTTCTGCCATTTTGATGTACTACAAAAAAAAGAAAGAAAATATAAAAAATCTAACAATTTTCTAGTCTAAAACCCTAAATTTACTCAAAAATATGGTTTTGTGTAATCCTACACTTAATGACTTTCTTCTTTACCCCTTTCTCCTTTTTATTTATTTAGTCTTTTGGGTTTTCTCTTATGTTCTCAATTCAGTTCAGTTTTTTTTCTCCGTGATCTCTTTATACTTCTTTTAAGGTGGTCTTAGTTTGTTCTCATCTTCCTTTTCAGTATCACTACTGTCATGTTCTTTACTTAGACTTAAGTTTTAAAATTCTTCTAGTATAACGTAGGTCCATTCACGAGCTTTGTACTTTCTGCATGGAATTCTTGGTCTCTTTGATGTTCAGGTTGTTTCTCTTTTTGTGTTCTCTAATTCTGTTTGGCTTGAAACTTCATTACTTTGCTCTGGTCTTTTTTCCCAACCTTCTTTTGACTATTCTGTATTTTAGTCTTCCTGCTCCACTTGACCAAATGTCTCCCTTTCTAGGTCTTTTCTTCTGAATTATCTTTTCACCTTCTGTGTTTGTTTCACTACTTCTTTTGTTTGAACTTCTTTCTGTCTGTCCCTCTCTGCTCCTTTGTATTTCTGTTTCTGTAGGTTCAGCACTTGCTTCTGATTCATCAACGAGTTCTCCTTCTTCTAGCTCATTGGTGTTTTCACTCTCCTTTGGTTCAATTTCTAGCCCAACAGCCGTTTCTCTTTCTCCTGGGTCATCGGCAGCCTCACCTTTTTCTGACTCAACAACAGTCTCGTTAATCCCAGTATCTGGTGCCCAATTTACTTGACGTGTGCTTGGCTGTTCATCGTCAAAATGTTCATTAGAATCTGTCACTCCAGACTCTTCAGCTTCACACACTTCAGCTGCTGGTACTTGGTTTTGAATTTCCAGTTGCTGTACTTCAGGTCTTTCAATTGGACTTGGGACTAAGTGGGTATGGCTTGCATGTATCCAGTTTGGCAAACCAAAACACTTTACTGCTGTGGTCGTCACCAATGTGATCTGGTAAGGGCCACTCCAACGAGGTTCTAGACACGTCTTCCTTATGTGCTTCTTGACTAGTACCCACTCACCAGGATTCAAATCATGTGCTTGGTTCCACTGTGTCGTTGTGGCATCTGCTCCAATCTGGCGGGACACCGAACGCACCAGGTCAGCCAGTCCTTTGCAATAATATAGCACACGATCATCAGACATAGTCATCAGTTTGTTCGTAGGTATGTATGCTTGTCTCATGGCTCTTCCCATCAATACTTCATGGGGACTCAATCCAGTCTTTTTGTCAGGAATACTTCTAAGACTCATCAATACCAGGGGTAAAGCCTTAGGCCACTTCAGTGTTGTGGATGCACATACCTTCCCTAATCTAGATTTTATTGTACCATTTATCTGTTCAACAATTCCAGAAGCCTCTGGTCGATAGGCACAATGCAGTTTTTGCTCAATTTGTAATGCTGCACATATCATTCGAATGATCTCATTATTGAAATGTAATCCCCTATCTGATTCCAAAGTGAGTGGAAAACCAAACCTAGGGATTAGTTCTCTTAACAACAACTTAGCCACTGTAAGGCTGTCATTCCTTCTCGTTGGATAGGCTTCCACCCAGCGAGAAAACAAACAGACAATGACAAGGACGTACTTCAGCCCATTACATGGTGGCAGCTCAATAAAATCGATTTGAAGTCTTGTAAAAGGACCTCCTGCTTTCCCAATTACACCCCAATTTACAACTGTTTTTCTTCCAGGATTTTGTTTTTGACATATGGCACACCTTTGACATAAACTTTCTGCGATGGCCCTGAACTTTGGATTATACCATGTCTGCTTGAACAATCTCACCATTGCATCCCTTCCGATGTGTGTTTGTCCATGATACATCCTGGCCATATGGGAAAGTAAAGAATCTGGTAATACTGGTCTTCCATCGTAATAGACCCAAACATAATCTTCTGCATTTTTCCTACAGCCTGTTCTATTCCACTCTTCCTTTTCCTCATCACTGACTTCTTCCTGCATTTGATTTATTTCATCCCAAGTCTCAAATGTTGTTGTGTACATAAGATGGCATTCGGTATTTCCCTTTTCAATTGAACTGTTTATGGCCACTGTATTTTGTGCACAGTAACGCGCTAATTGGTCCGCGTATCTATTGCCCTTTGTCACATCATCATCTCCTGATTGATGTGCTGCACATTTTACAACAGCAATTTTTTTTTGGTAACTGCAAAGCATCCAATAATTCCTTTACAGTTTTTCCTTTCCGAATTGGGGAACCTGAGGAAGTCAAAAATCCTCCTTGCATCCATATTTGACCAAAGTCATGTACGATACCAAATCCGTACTGACTATCGGTGTAGATTGTTACTTTTAGACTTTTTGCCAATTTACATGCTCTAAACAGAGCAATCAACTCTGCAACTTGGGCGGATTTTACCCCATTCAGGCAAGATGCTTCTAATGCTCCTGATAAAGTGCAGACAGCATAACCAGCACACAATTCACCCCTTTGATTTCTCAAACATGATCCATCCACAAACATTCACAATCTGGCCTTTCTAACGGTTCATCCTCTATATCTGGACGGGGTTTAGTACAAAGTTCTGTCACTTCCAGACAATCATGTTCTGCTTCTTCTTTCACTTCCTCACATCTTGAATCTGGCAACAATGTGGCTGGGTTCACAGTAGTGCACCTCACCACTGTCACATTTTCAGCACCTAGAATCACTCTCTCATATTTAGTCAGCCGACTAGATGTCATATGTTGAGTCTGAGTGCGAGTTAAAAGGATCTCAACAGAGTGTGGTACAAATACTTTTATAGGGTAACCCATCATAATTGCTTCACTTTGCTCCAAACTTACACAAGTGGCGGCTACTGCTTTCAAGCAGCCTGGCAATGCTGCAGCCACTGAATGTAGGGTGGCAGAAAAATATGCCACCGGACGTCTAGCCATTCCGTGTTTCTGAGTTAAAACTGCAAGTGCGCATCCATCTCTCTCACAACAATACAATGCAAATTCTTTAGAATAATCCGGCATTCCCAAAGCAGGTGCTTGACAAAGACTGTTTCGCAATCTTGAGAAAGATTCCATACTTTCTTCATCCAACACGATTGGATCTTTCACATCCTTTCGTGTCAACCTCTGGAGAGGTTTTGCAATCAATGAGAAACCACAAATTCACTGTCTGCAATATCCAACCATTCCCAAAAACATTCTCACTTCTTTTTGATTTCTGGGTGGATTCATTTTCTTAATCACACTGATTCTTTCTGGCGTCACCCTTCTGACCCCTTTTCCAATTTTGTGACCTAGATATTGAACTTCCTGTTTACAGTATTGCAATTTGGATGGTGATACTTTATGTCCTCCTTCTGCTAAATGGTTCAATAATGCAATTGTGTCTGTCACACATGCTTCTCGTGTTTTTGATGCCAACAATAGGTCATCAATATATTGAACCAAAACAGAGTTTCCAGGCATTACCAAAGTCTCCAAACATCTTTTCAAAATCTGATTAAAAATTGAGGGACTTTCAGTATACCCTTGAGGAACTCGGCACCAGGCCAAAATACGGTTTTCAAACCGGAATGCAAATAAATATTGACTTTCCGGGTGCAAAGGAATGGAGAAAAATGCCTGACACAGATCAATAACAGTGTACCATTCCGCATCACAGGGAATTTGATAAAGAATTACTACTGGATTTGGCACTATTGGACAACATGGCACTACAATTTTATTCACCTTTCTCAAATCTTGTGCTATTCTATATTTCCCATTAGGCTTTTTGATTCCAATAATGGGCGAATTACAGGGACTGCTCATTATTTCCTTTAAAATTCCCTGTTCAATCATTTGGTCAATTGCAGGTGTGACTCCTGCTATTACTTCTGGACTCATTTTGTACTGTGGGGTATTTGGATATATAGCACCATTTTTTACAGTAATCTGGATTGGATCTACATTTGTCATTAATCCAATCTCCTTTCCTGTAGAATCCCACACTTCTGATCTCACTGTATCTTTTAACTCTTCAGGCAAATCTTCTTCAGTGAGGAGTGAATATAATTCACTCACTTCTGATTCTCTTTGGGCCATCAATACTTTGTACTCAACATCCTCATCAGGTGTCATAAAAGCAACACCATCTGGTGTACAATAAATGGGGCAATTCATTTTGCACAGTAAATCTCTGCCCAAGAGATTTACGGGACTGGAATCACATACCACAAATCGATGCATGTCTTTGAAGTTTCCAATATGAACTTCTACCGGGGCAGTGACAGGAGTTCTAATCTGTTTATTTGCAACGCCTACAACTCAATCAATCAATCAGGGGTTTGTTAAAGCGCGACTACTCACCCGTAAGGGTCTCAAGGCGCTAGGGGTGGGGGGGGAGGTGCAGGTTCCATCCATCAAGGAGGGGTCTGTCGAAGAGCCAGGTTTTGAGGTTTCTTGCGAAGATGGGGACCGATGTTGTCTGTCTGAGGTGGAGCGGAAGGGCGTTCCATGCTTTGGCCGCGAGGAAGGAGAAGGAGCGGCCTCCCGATCTGGTCTTTCTGGTGCGGGGGACCACGGCGTAGGAGAGCTGGGCTGATCGTAGGGTCCTTTGGGGTGCGTGGAATTTGAGTCGGCTGTTCAGGTATGCTGGTCCGGTGCCGTGGAGGGCCTTGTGTGCGTGGGTGAGCATCTTGAAGGTGATTCTCGCCTCGACAGGGAGCCAGTGGAGTGTGCGCAGGTGCTGGGAGATGTGGCAGTGTTTTGGCAGGTTGAGGACCAGTCTTGCGGCGGCGTTCTGGATGTTCTGTAGCTTGCGGGTGAGGTTTTTGTTTATTCCGGCGTAGAGTGCGTTGCCGTAGTCGAGTCTGCTGGTGACCAGGGCGTGAGTGACGGTCTTTCGGTGTTCGAGGGGGATCCATTTGAAGGTCTTATGAAGGAGGCGGAGGGTGTGGAAGCAGGAAGACGAGACAGAGTTGATCTGGCGGTCCATTTTGAGCTCGGAGTCCAGGATGATTCCCAGGTTGCGTGCGTGGTCCGTGGGACAGTTTCTCCCGAGAGGGGTAGGTTTGGAATTTCTGCTGCTCTCACAGTAGAACGGGTAGCACCAGTGTCCAACAGGAAGGTGATATCTTTACCTTCTACCTTTCCATCAACAAATGGACCTGACTGATCTACCTCTAAAGATGCGCCAAGTATGCACTCTTCCTCTCCCCTCAGGCACCGTCATTGAGACAAATCCGAATCACTCTCACTACACCGTACCAAATATTGTGAAATCAGTGGATTCTTACCAAACTGCTCTCCTCCGTGGAATCCAGTACTTGCACTGTACATCTGCATATGAGCATTCACATAATGGGACATAGGAGGTTGTGGCACCTGTAACTGTGGAGTAACTACCTGCTGCTGCTGCTGTTGATTCCCAATCACCTCATTCTGCATCTGTGGATTTAAATTTTGATTTACTTCATTACCCTTTTGTCTATTTCTACACTCATTCTTCCAGTGTCCAATTTTTCCACACGCATGACAAGGAAATTTCTTTTTAGCTTCTTCTTTACTCATTTTAAATTTAACTTTACCTCCACTGTTTACCTGACCAGTCTGATTTTGACTTTGTTGTCCATTACTATTTTCCTGTTGCTGTTCTGCCATCTTCACTTGAGCCCACATCATTTTCTCTTTCAACTTTTTAGGTCTTGAATCAATGTCATCACTACAATACTTTGCATACCTCAAAATTTCGTCTATTGACTTACTTTGCCAGCAGAGCATATGCTGCTGTATCATTGCACTAATCTCTGGTTTCAATCCATATACAAATCGATACACAAAATGTCCCATATCTTTGTCACCAATATTCTCAAACCCACTGTACTGTTTAAACACCTGTAACAATCTCTCATAATATGCATGCACCGACTCTTTGGGCTCTTGGGTTGTCCTGTCAATCTTAACCCAATCTGTTTCTTTAGGAGAAATCTTCCCTTTCAAGAAGGTAATGACTTGATGGTACTTTTTCATTACCTCGTCAGATGGTGCACCTGTTCTTGCATCTCTGGTATATTCATCCTTAGGCCAATCAACAGTGATCTTACATTCTGTCCACAAGTCAGCTGGAACCACTATTTCAAAAAGACCATCTAAGTCTTTCAACAACACCTTTGAGACTTTTACAAATCTGTCCACTTGTTTGTACCATTCAACTGGCTTCTCTCGTAATCTGGGAAAATCGTTAGTGAATGATAATATGTCTTGTCTAGTCCAAGGTACATGAACAAACCCACCACCTGGAACTTCTCTCATCGGACATACCCTTTCAACTTGCTCATTTTCGTTCAATGGAAACATGGAAGTTCCCCTACCCGCAGTTTCTTCCTTCTTTTTCATCCACTTACTCCTCCATCGTTCTAAAGTTCCCCATTTCTTCAGTAAATTCATTAACTCTTTTATCTGCAATCTTTTTCCTGATACATTCAAACTCTCTAAATTCTTGTCAGTGAAAGCCATTCTGTATGTCCTTTGTAACATCTTCGATTTTTCTATATCTACACCAAATCATTAGCGGCCTCTGATAATTTCTCATGGAAATTCTTCGCTCTCCAAGTAATACCTTTACACAAAAACAACAACTCTTCTTCACTATAAGTCCCTAATCTATCTGGGCTTACTGTTCCAATAATCATTTCTTCTAAATCTACTTTCAATTGACTTACATTTATACTCTGTGGTTGAGCTTTTGTTTTAGTCATTTCATTTATCCAATGAGTTAATTCTTCTGGAGAGGGACTTGCTGTACTCCCTTTTACTGGAGTAATGTTCGGCCCTAATTTCCTTGGGTCTAGTTGAATACTTCTCCTCGGGGTTCCGTTAATAATTCATCAATCTGTAAATCTAACAGTGTCGTATTTTGGTCATTTTGTCTATTTTCATTCGTTGCTGACACTATTTCACTCCTTACACTACTTCTTGGAACTGACAACGTGTGTACGTTAGGCAAAGTCGATTTTTCTCCAAACAATGGAACCACTGGACCAATTGTCACCATTACCGTCAAAGCTTCTGCATTCAAATTTAACTGATTTAATTTCTGTACTTGTTCCATTCTAGCCTTGTTTAACAAACTCACTTCATTCTCTCGCACCCTTCTAGCCATTTCGGTAACTTGTGGAGTCAATGGGGTTACCATTTGTGGGGCACTTGGAGTCATTACTCCTGAATTTTCTTCATATGGCGGAGGCCTTTAAGTCATAATGTCTTCTAATACTTCATCATCAGATTCATCTAAGCCTTCTCCGAACATTTCTATATTTTTCTTTTTCTCTTTACACTTGGTACCTGTCTGACTCTCTACTGTCAAAACTGGATATAGACCCTCGGTCACTACCGCTCTTCTCCATCTTTTCATCTGATCTTCTCGCCTTTCTAATGGATATCTAGGCATGAAACCTCTGAATCTCCTACCACTTCGATCTTTTTCTCGCTCAAAAGCTTCTACTTCCCATTCCTCCAACGCTTCATACTGAGTAAGTCTTGGATTTGGCTCTAGCATGTTCATCCTAGCTCTCAAATTCTGCAAAATTCTCACATTAAATGTTCCGAATTCAGGAAAAGCTAACATTCCATCATCCTTCGTATAGTTCATCCAATTTTCTAACCAAACACACGTATGATAACCTCGCTCCATCATCATATAAGAGGCAAGCGTTTTTGGGGGTGGAATAGGGATTCCTTCTCTCGTCACAATTTGTTTGTCTTTTTTAAAGAAATTCTTTATAGTTTTTAACAAACCCATTCTCAAAATTCTTCTTTATTAAAGTCTGTTCTCAATAATATCTTAACAAAAATTTCCCATACTCATTCACCCAAAATCCCTGATGCGCTGGTGTCAAGTTTATTAATTTTTCTTCAACCTATTCCTGTTATTTATACACAAAATTTAAACATCTTGTAATTTTGTTCGACTTTTCATCTACTTGGTCGATGGACCAATTAGTTGAAGAGTTGATGGCAATGGTAATTTCTCCGAAATAAAGATTAACCTTTAGAAACCTGATTAAATGACCACAGACTCTCAGTGTGATTTAATAATTTTATCTAACAATAATAAAACTTATAACGATCATATCCATAAACTCAAATACTGGAGACCTCATGGGAGACAATAACAAACTAATCACAGTACCGTCAGAAATATCATTCAAATGTATACGTTGCACAGAGTGGATAGATGAAGAAACATTAAATTCACAATAATCGATCTCTTAAAAACCAAAACAATTTTCGGAGGGGATAAATGAAGAGACAAAAGGCACACATATCAAGAAACAGCCGGGAAAAATATAATTTCTACAATGCTAAGAAGATTAAATACAAACCCGGAGGATCTGTAAGGGAAAAACCACCACCCAGGCCTAGGCGGTAGTGAGGGACCCCTGAACCAAGAGTCAGGGATCAAAGACTTAAGAACCAGGACAGGGACAGGACAGGAACATCTAGGCCTCTCAGCTCACCGACGAAAACAGCGACGCTTCCCTCTCTCAGCCTACGTGACCCTTGAAGCCCGCACACCACACCAACGGCTGCCTAAACCACACCCCTAAAGTACCTGTTCTTATACCCTAAAAGAACATGTCCGTCCCGTAATAATTGCTAATTTAACATTTTCTAGCTAAGGGATTGGTGGGATTCTCGGGGTGGAGTGTCACCCCACTATGAAATCATCTACTTTTGACTACACCATTGTTCTAAACATTTTTTATATAGTCATCAATACCTCTTCTCTCCCATGAGGACATGTATCAACATTTCTTTAACAGTTTATTAAATTCAACAACTTCAGGTTCTATTCCCACAATGACACTGGCGTTGGCATGCTTGACAAGGTCCATGTCCTTCACCAGGTCACGTTTTTTTCAGCTTTGCTCAGCAGTTCAGTCATGTAGTCACGTGGTTCCCACTCGCTCTCCTGCTCACCCGCCCTTACTGTGGCCAACTTAATTAATATGGAGAACTCGTCCATTACTAAAAGAACAAAAAAACGAACATTATTAATTATGTGTTAATGTAATTTTCACAGTTTACCCCCCATCTTAACTCTACTTTATGTTAACGGTTAGTCTAGCATAGCTTAAGCAGAAAAGGGGCATTATTCATTAGTATAAAGCAACACACGCCATGCATTTTACAAAAAACGCCTGCGGCCTTGCCATTAGGCCTGGGCGGAAAACTACGCTACGCTCGCGGAGTGTGCGTAGTTTGCGCAGCTACGCGCTACGCGAATTGCACGTAGCACAGTGCAAAAACGCGTAGCGGGCCTTTTTTGCTTGCTCGCGGTCCTCAACGTCAAGTTGGCGACCGCGAGCGAGCAAAATCAACATCCCGGCGAGACTTTTTCCTCATTCGCGATCAGCAACATCAAGTTGCCGATTGCGAGCGTGGAAAATAAACCTCCCGGCGAGATTCTCAACGCGGGGAGGTCAGGTTTCTCATTGCGAGTGGTTGCGTATGCTCGCGACCGCTCGCGATGAGAAACTACCAGTCCGCGTTGAGAAAGCTGCCGCTCGAGTACAAATCTACTCGAGCGGCAGAAAACGACCGCTTGCACTATGCATGATGCCGCTCGCAATGATTGCACAGTGCGGACAAGCATCCGGCACTGTGCAATCATTGCGAACAGCATTTCCCTACCGCACTACGCAGTTCGCTTAGCTACGCGTAGCGCGCGTAGTGCAAAGTACACTTCGCGTAGCTATGCGTAGATATTAATGGGTGGTTCGGTTGAGCAGGTTTCTTTTCGCAGAATCCTGCTCCATCAGTACCATTAACAAGGGACTGACATGTGGCCAAAGAGTGCCAAATGGGTTTTGTCTTAATGCAGTTTTTAGGGAAAGAACATAGGCCCTGGGTACCTGTTTTGCAGGAACCCAGGGCACACTCAGTCAAAGTACATCAGCAGTTTGGCAAAAAGTGGGTGCCTCCACGCAAAAAGAGAGCACTTTCTTACACACCCGCCCCCCAAACGAAAGAGGATGAGACTAACTTTTCCCTAAAGTGTCTTCCTTGTCTAAGTGGAAGAACCTGGAAAGTCCATCTGCATTGGCATGTGCAGTCCCAGGTATGTGTTCCACTATAAAGTCCATTCCCTGTAGGTAAGTAAGTAAGTAAGTAATATTTATTATATGCTTAGTTAATAAAAACCATTACATAAAAAGCATAAAAAAATAGAGCAAGCAATGTATGCATAGCTAAATAAAACAGACAGTGTTATCACATCATTATCTTGTTCACGTAAAATACTGAGGCCGTCTGTAAATTTTCTTCGTTCCGGATCTATAGAATCAAGTCTCTTATAACAGTTCTGAGTTTCTATAATCACAGTCTCTGATGGCCTTATTTTTTTAATTTTTTTTTGCTTGTACGTGATTTGTTTCAAATCAAATTTGCAGTGGGCGAAGGTCTTTGCACTTAACACCGTCAGGTTAAAATATTAAAACAAACAGTTAACACTTTTCAGTTAAAACCGCTTTTAAGATATATGCAAAAGTGCACAGGAGTCCCTGTAGGGAGATGGAACACCTCAAAAGTTTAGGATTTTCACCTATCATTTGCATTAGCCATTTGAGAGGTCTGTGGTTAGTTTGAACTAGGAAGTGAGTACCAAACAAGTATGGTCGCAGCTTCTTCAGGGACCTAACCACAGCAAAGGCTTCCCTCTTAATAGCACTCCAACGCTGCTCCCTGGGGAGTAACCTCCTGCTTATAAAAGCAACAGGTTGGTCTTGGCCTTCATCATTGGTCTGGGATAGGACTGCTCCTATCCCTAGTTAGCTCAGAGGCATCAGTCTGCACAATGAAGTGCTTGGTAAAGTCTGGAGCCTTGATAATTGGTGCTGAGCACATTGCCTCTTTCAGGGTGTCAAAAGCCTTTTGACAGCTAACTGTCCAGTTTACCTTTTTGGGCATCTTCTTGGAGGTGAGTTCTGTGAGGGGAGTCACAATGGACCCATATCCCTTCACAAACCTCCTGTAGTACCCAGTCAAGCCAAGGAATGCCCTGACTTGTGTCTGGGTTGTTGGAGCTACCCAGTCCAGGATGGCCTGGATCTTGGGCTGTAAGGGTTGCACTTGGCCTCCACCAACAAGGTGGACCAAGTATACCACTGTTCCCTGCCCTATCTGGCATTTGGATTCCTTGATAGTTAGGCCTGCAGTTTGCAGGGCTTTTAAAAACCTTCCCCAGGTTGATCAGGTGATCCTGCCAGGTGGAGCAAAAGCCAGCAATATCATCTAGATATGCTGCACTAAAGTACTCCAATCCAGCAAGGACTTAATTCACCAACCTTTGGAAGGTGGCAGGGTCATTCTTTAAACCAAAAGGCATAACAGTGAACTGATAATGCCCATCAGGTGTGGAGAATGCTGTCTTTTATTTTGCTCCTGGTGCCATGCCAATCTGCCAGTTCCCTGCAGTTAAGTCAAAGGTACTTAGAAATTTGGCTGCACCCAATTTGTCTATCAATTCATCAGCTCTTGGGATAGGGTGAGCATCTGTCTTGGTGACAGAGTTGAGCCCTCTATAGTCCACATAGAACCTCATTTCTCTCTTTCCACCCTGTGGATGAAGTTTGGGGACTAGAACCACTGGGCTGGCCCAGGGCTCTCAGAGGGTTCAATAACCCCTAACTTCAGCATCTTGCTGACTTCAGCTCTGATGCTCTCCTTAACTTGATCAGACTGTCAATAGATCTTATTTTTGACAGTACACTGTCCCCAGTGTCTACATCATGGGTACACCAGTTTGTCTGATATGGGTTAAGGAAAAGAGCTTAGCATACTGCTGCAAGACTTGCTTGCAGTCAGCCTGCTGTTGGGCAGAGAGGATGTCTGAGTAGACAACTCCATCCACTTACCCATCTTTGGGGCTGCAAGAGAGGAGGTCAGGGAGAGGTTCACTCCTGATCCTCATCCCTCACCATCAGCATGGTGATGTCAGCCCTGTCATGGAAAAGCTAAAGGCGGTTCACATGGATCACCCTTTTGAGTGTCCTGCTTATGCCCAGATCTACCAAGTAGGTGGCCTCACTTTTCTTCTCTAAGATGAGGTAAGGGCCACTCCATTTGTCCTGGAGAGCCCTTGGTGCCACAGGCTCCTAAACCCACACCTTTTGCCCTAGTTGGAGCTCCACCAGTGCAGCTTTATGGTCATACCAGTACTTCTGGAGCTCCTGGCTGGCCTCAAGATTTTTGGAAGCTTTTTCCATATACTCTGCCATTCTGGACCTTAGGCCTAGTACATAGTCCACAATGTCTTGTTTGGGTTCTTGGAGAGGCTTCTCCCAACCCTCTTTTACTAGACAGAGTGGTCCCCTCACAGGATGGCCGAACAGAAGTTCAAAGGGGGAAAACCATACTCCCTTCTGAGGCACCTCTCTGTAGATGAAAAGCAAGCATGGCTAGAGGACAACCCATATCCTTTTAAGCTTTTCAGGGAGCCCCATAATCATGCCTTTCAATGTCTTGTTGAACCTCGCAACAAGACCATTGGTTTGTGGGTGATGGGGTGTAGTAAACTTGTACTGCACTCCACACTCTTTCCACATATGATTTAGGTAAGCAGGCATGAAGTTGGAACCTCTGTCTGAAACCACCTCCTTCGGAAATCCTACCCTGGTGAAGACACCAATGAGGGCCTTGGCTACTGCAGGAGCTGTAGTAGTCCTAAGGGGAATTGCCTCAGGATACCTGGTGGCATGATCCACTACCACCAGTATACATTTGTTTCCTGATGCTGTGGGAGGTTCAGGTGGACCCACTATGTCCACACCTACCCTTTCAAAGAGGACCCTAACCACTGGTAGTGGAATTAAGCGGGCCTTTGGGTGTCCACCTGTTTTGCCACTGGCTTGGCAGGTGACACAGAAGCTGATAAACTCCTTTACCTTCTGATACATCTGGGGCCAGTAAAAGTGGCTAACTAGCCTTTCCCAAGTTTTGGTTTTGCCCAGATGTCCAGCTAGGGGGATGTCATGAGCCAAAGTGAGTAAGAACTCCCTGTACTTCTGAGGCACTCCTAGTGGCTACAGGGTTGGGGTCTCTGGCCTCAATGTACAGTAGTCCCTCCTCCCAATAGACTCTGTGGGTACCACTGACATCTCCCTTTTCCTGTGTAGCAGCTTGCTGCCTCGGGCTCTCAAGAGTTGGACAGGTCTGCTGTCCAAGGCACAGCTCTTTCCTAGTGGGTCCCCCTGGGCCTAAGAGCTCAACCTGGTAAGGGTCAAGTTCCATGTGCTCAGTTCCCTCTGGGGCTTCCAAGTCCTCTCCTTGAGGAGAGGGGTCCTGAGTTTTTGGCTGTTCAGAAGCTGGTTTCCCAGTCTTCTTATCTTTCCTCTTGGAAGGTTGGACCATTCTTTCAGGCTCCAACACTTCTTTTTCACCCTGCTTTTGGGTCTGTGAACTCGTCTTGACACACACAATCTCAGGGATGTGCAGCATTGCTTCATGGGTTTTCAATTCTACCTCAGCCCATGCTGAGGTCTCCATGTCATTACCAAGCAGACAGGCAGCTGGAAGCTTTGGAGAGACCACTATCTGTTTCAGGCCAGTAATACCCCCCCCACCCCCCAGTCTAATGTCACCATAGCCATGGCATGGTTAGTGGTAATACTGTCAGCGTTGGTGACTGGGTAAGTTTTCCCAATCAGGTATTGCTCCGGGGAAACCAGTGTGTCTCTCACCATAGTGATACTGGCACCTGTATCCCTCAGGGCCTCTATTCTAGTCCCATTGATCCACGGGTATTGCAAATACTTCTTTATGTTGGGGAGAGAATGTGGCCTAATGGCCAGGGCAGTCGACCTCGGAGCTAGGGAACCGGGTTTGAGTCTCGGCAGGGACGCACAACATTCTGTGATTCTGGGCAAATCACTTAATCTCCCTGTGCCTAACAAAATGAATGAGTCCATCTGTAACATAACTGGTGCTTATGTAAAGTGCTCTGATACCTTCGGGTCTAGTTCGCACTATATAAAACTCCACAAAAAAAAAAAAGTTGGGTGGCCACACAGCTAAAGTGGCAAACTCAACATCACCCTCAGTGACTAGAACTGCTTCAGTGTGAACCCTGATTTGCTCTGGGCACACTGTTGATCCCATCTGGAGAGTGACTACACCAGTAGTAGTTGTAGTAGGACTAGGGGGCTTCTTGCTAGGACAAGTAGCATCTCCAGTTAAGTGTCCCAACTTCTTACAGTTGAAACACCAGGCCTTTAGGGGATCAAAGTTCTTCCCTTTGTAACTATTACTGGACTGGGTAGAGTTTTGGGACCCACCCCCCTGAGCAGGTTTTTGGGGCCCTTTAGAAGACTCTGGCTTTTTTAACTTTGGGATTCTCACCCCCTTTCCCCTGGGGAGGTTTTGTAACCCCCTTCTTTTGGTCACCCCCAGTGGCTGTTTTTGTTACCCTAGTCTTGACCTAGTGGTCTGCCTTCTTTTCCAATTCTTGGGGAGAAATTAGACCTAGGTCTACCAAATGCTGATGTAACTTTTCATTAGTGCAAATACTCAAAATATGTTCCTTCATAAACAAATTGTAAAGTCTATTGAAATCATGCACATTATTTCCAGTTAACCAACCATCTAGTGTCTTAACTGAGTAGTCAAAGTCAATCCAGGACTGATTTTGGGTTTTGTGAGCCCCCTGAATCTAATTCGATATTCCTCAGTTGTGATTCCAAAGCCCTCAATCAGAGTATTCTTCATGAGGTCATAAGAAGCAGCATCTGTCCCTGTAAGGGTCAGGAGTCTGTCCCTGCAGTTACCAGTGAACAGTCCCCAAAGAAGTGCCCCCCAGTGTGACTTCTTCACTTTTCTCATTTCAAAAGCTGTGAACCATTTGGTGATGTCATCACCCTCCTCATATTTAGAGACAATCCCTTTGGGGATTTTGTAACATAAGATTACTCTCTATCCTTGTTTAGTAAATTGCGGCCACCATTGATGGGAGCTAAGCCCATCTCTGCTCTCTCTTTTTCCAGAGCCAGGAGTCTGGTCTCTAGATCTAATCTTTTTGTCAACCTTACTAAAAGGTTGGTCTCCTCATTGAGGCTGTCCTCACTTTCCTCAGAAGCACCTGACCCACCTGTGTGGGCTCTAGGTACTGTGAGTTGTATTCTTGGATTGAGGGGCACTGGGGCCCTTCTCTCCCTATGAAGTGTGGGGTGGGGTGGTAGTTATCCTCATCCCCTCCATCATCTTCTTCCTCTGAGAGGTCTTCACCATTCTCAGAGGGATGGTCCTTAGCATACCCTGCCAACAGCTCCTGGAGCTTTTGTTTGGAGGAATGGGACCCGATGGTAATATTTTTAAGTTTACATAGAGACCTTAACTCCCTAAATTCTAAGTGGAGATACGGGGTGAGGTCGAGCTCCTCAACCTGGTTCTCTATGTCATTGTTGTTATCTTCAGTAACAGCTGGGTTCTTGTTAAGAGACATTGTCAAAGAAAACGTCTAACCCCTCTTACCCCTAACTAAAGTGAGCTGTTATTTTTCTAAAATCTAAAGGGACTTAACCAAGGCCCTAACAAGACTTTTAGTAATTTGGAAAAATTTGTCAATTCAAAAATCAGAATTTCTAAAGAAAATTTAGGAGTTCTGCCGTGTGATCAGGTGTTGACCAAGTCAGTCCAACAAATGCAAAGTTGTATATCCCACCGCTGATCCACCAGTGTAGGAAGCTGGCTCTGTATAATATACCAAAATGAGGTATAGTGTGCACAGAGTCCAGTGGAACCCCAAAGGTAGGCAGAGGTAAAATTAGATAGCACCTTACTCTCTATTTGTGGTAGTGTGGGCGAGCAGTAAGGCTTTATCAGAGGGTAGTGTTAAGCATTTGTTGTACATACTCAGGCAAGAAATGATGGCACACACTCAAAGACTGAACTCAGACCAATTTGATTGTATAAAAATATTATTTAATTATATATTTTTTCTAGAACCAAGCAAGCCTGGCACAGGTAAGTGTAAATGGTACTTTTCAAGGCAGGTTGAACAATACAAGCAAGCTGAATGAAAATGACTTTGTTACAGGTTTGTAAATACTTTGAATACAGTGGAAATTACTGTTAGATTACTTTTGAGTACTTTTCAGATTACTTTATGGATTACTTTTTCTACTCAGTGTGATATGCCTAGATATCACACTGGGACACTTCATAGAGAAAAGGTTAGTAAAGCAGTTTTTAGATATTTGCAGTTTTTCAAGTTCTCATACAAAACCAACTCCACACACTGAACAATTTTCACAAGAAAGCAGTCAATGCAGTCCTATGGAAGGAAATGAGGTTATCGGTTTCAAGGTAAGTACTTGGGTTTGGGAGTTGGTTTTCTGGTGTTAGAACCAGGGTTCCCCCAGGTCAAGGATGCCCTCTCAAAGCACCCTCAGCAGCACTAGGGCTGCCGGGTGCAGAGTGCTGAGGCCCAATGTTATCCAGTGGGTGATAGGGGCCTCCGGTTGGTGGGAGCAAAGCTCCTGGTGTTAGGCTCAGGGCACAGGGGGATCCGAGTTAGCACCCAAAGTACACCCACAGCGGCGCTGGTGTGGCTGGGTTCAGGGTGGTGTTTTGGCGTCGGGTGCCCTGTTGATTTCAATGGGGATTCTCTGGTTGAAACAAAGACTGCAGGCTTGGGGACGAAGACATTCTGGAGGTGACCACTGGTTGGAGAGGTAAGTTGGGATGCCTGGGGATGCTGGGACACCATCGGTTGGGCCACTCAAGGCCGTGGGACGTCGGGTGCAAGGGTGTCTTTAGGCATCGGGTTTTCTTAACAGCCCCGGTCGCAGTCGGTGGTATCCTCCAGAAAGTGACTGCAGGCGTCAATTGGAGAGTCGAGGCAGGTCAGAAATCACCAGATCTCCGGGGAGACCTCCTCGTGGTGTTGGACCAACCGAACTCGGGCCGTGGGCATTGGGTGCGGAGTGGTGCAGACTCACGGATTTGGCCGGAGCCAGAGTCTGTGGGTGAGAAAATCCGGTGCTCACGGGAGACAAAGTCTTGAGCTTGGAAGGCAGGGCAGGCCCTTTGGGCTCTTGAGGCTGCTGGCTGCAGGAAACAACAGGATTTTGCTGGAGCAGGTTCGAGGTGGGGACAGGCCGGTAGGGCTGGGGCCAAGTCAGTGGGCGTCCTCCTCTTCTTAGTTTCAGCACGGCTTCTTCAGTCCTCCTTCTTATCTTCTTGTCGATTCTTGTCTGAGGAGACAAGGTTCAGGGTTGCCCCAAATAGTAGATTTAGGGGCGTTACATGTAAGTAAAGGTCGGGACCAATGGGTCCCTTCCTTGGGGTGGGTACACCCCCTATTATGCCACCCTCCAGTGGGAGGGGGGCATATGCCTCTCTCTGGTTGGCTGGGTCCCCCATCTGTAAGATGGTGGGGACTGAGAGTTGTGCTTAACCTCCCCTCTCCCACCTGAGGTGTGGGGTTGGCAAAGGTGGGCACACTTTCCTTCCTCTCTTGGTTTTCCTGCCGATTCTCCCTCCCAAAGTGGGGATCAGAACCGTGGGGGCCAGTTGCTGGAAGCAGCAAATGTCTGGGGTAGCTCACAAAGACAGCAAGCCTTAGAAGCTTCCCCTTCGTGGACCCTGCCCATCCTGGGGGAGGAGGCTTGGCACCTCGTCCCAGGATGTGCATTGTTCCAGACCGCTGAGAGCAGCAGGCTCTCAACCCAGGGGTCCAGAAACATCTCTGGTGGTGGCAGCTGGTGAGCAGCCACTCAGCCAGGACACTAGAGTTAGGTCGTTTTTCAGGGGGCATCTCAAAGATGCCCTCTGAGTGCATTTTTCATTAAATCCCACACTGGCATCAGTGTGGGTTTAATGTGGTGAGAAGTTTGATACCAAACTTCCCAGTTTTCAGTACAGCCATTATGGTGCTGTGGAGTTCGTAATGACAAACTCCCAGCACCATATACTCTTAATGGCAGTACTGCACTTACAATGTTTAAGAATAGATTTAGACAGTGTAGGGGTACAGGGCTCATGCACCTGTACCCTCACCACTGGTATAGTGCACCCAGCTAGAGTGGTTGCTGACCTATGCCAGGGCAGGAGGTTGTAGGCATGTTACACAGGGATGTGTGCCATGTCGACTCTTCACTTTGTTCTGCACCAAAACACGCAGCCTGCAATGGCAGTGTGTGTGTATGAAGGTACAGGGACTCTAACGGTGGCACAAGTGCTGCTGCCTAAAGGGGCCTTCCCTGGCCACAGTGCCCTTGGTACCTATGGTACCATTTACAAGGGACTGACATGTGGCCAAAGAGTGCCAATTGGCTTTTGTCTTAATGCAGTTTTTAGGGAAAGAACATAGGCCCTGGGTACCTGTTTGGCAGGAACCCAGGACAAACTCAGTCAAAGTACATCAGCAGTTTGGCAAAAAGTGGGGGCAACCATGCAAAAAGAGGGCACTTTCTTACACAGGCACATTGTTCCATTCATACTTTGCATTGTTTTTAACAGGAAAAGATTTTGGATGTAAAATTCTTTACAAATTTGCATAGTACTCAATCAACCCTAAAAAGGACCTGAGCTGATCCTTACTGCTAGGTGTCGGTGCCTGCTCAATAGCTTTTAGAATCTTCATCTTAGATTCAACACCTTTGCTAGACACATGGATCCAAATAATCCACTTCATCACAGGAAAAACTGCACTTGTCTTTTTTTAAGGTCAAACCTTAACAATAGAAAAAATTCAAAACCCACTCCCTGTTTTTCCATAAATCAACATATCATCCTGGAAACATGTCACTGCAGGCACATCTGCAAATAAATTGTTCATCATTCTTTGGAAAGCTGAGGAAGTGGATACAAGTCTGAACGGCATATGCTTGCAACAGAATGCCCCCTCAGGAGTCACAAAAGAAGTTAAATGTCTTGACTCATCACATAATTTTATCTGGTGATATGCCACCGGCATGGCAATTGTGGTAAAGACAGCAGCTCCCTTTAAGCTGGACAATAACTCATTGGTATTAGGGAGTGGCCGGCAGTCTACCCAGATAATGGAATTGTCATGCAAACCGACACACAAATGCAAGGACTTGTCCGATTTCCAAGCCAATACAACTGGGGCCAACCACTCTGAACTTTCAATGGGTTTGATGATCTCTAAGTCACAGAGTTTTTGCAATTCCAACTTAAGTTCATCTCTCAAATTGTTGGGCACACACTGCACCATGTGTACCTTTGGCTTGGCATTCTCACTCAAAATTATGCGACGTTTGAAACCTTTCAACCGACCCAGGCGATCTGGAAAATCTTCAGAATAAGTACTAGTCCATTTATTCGCAACTATATTGCATACATCAACATTACATATTTCGGACAGACTTTGTTGGGATAACACTAATTCTGGTTGATTATGATCAAGAATTATGTCCCGATCCCCTGCTCATTCCACCCTAAGAGATTGGATCCCTCTGTGGCTATACACACAGTGCAATTGAATTTTTGTTCGCAAAACATAAGGTGGCATCAAATTTTCCTGTCGCCGCCACCCTTTTTCCCCCATATGCAAAAATTTTAATATACGACTGCCGGAGATGAGGAACATTTAATTTAAACTGGCAAATTCAGATTTGCCAATCAAAGAGAATGCGAGTCAGAATCCTCCATAACACTTATCTTGGATTCATTAATGTTAATATCACACAACTGGGGGGTTCATCCTCTTACCCTCATACATAGACGCCTCATGGTTTGCAATTCCACTCTCGTCTGGGTCAGACAACATTAATATTACATTTTCCTCAGATGTGTCTACCTCAATTGACTTCACCACAGGAGCACTGAAATGCTTTCCATATGATCTGCCAATCACCCATCTGGTTGACAGCAGAGCAATTTTTATACGAGCTTACATATAATCTACTACCACACCTAAAACATGACACATCTGCCTTGTCATTTTGTACTCTGCCACTGCCACAAATACCAATGGAGTACGATTGTCCATTGAAGGTTTGCTGACTCTCTTGATAACTTGTTTACTTATGGACTTGACTTCCTGCTCCGAGATGCCCCATCTCATCTCTTTCATACAATGCTCAGAATGCTCTATACTCCTAGCAATAGTTAATGCAGTTTCCAAACAGGGATCTTCCATGAACAACACTCTTTCCTGAATTTTGCAATTGTTTATTTTTTCAATTAATTGGTCCCTTTTAAGTTCATCTTTCAGATCATGATAATTTCATGTTACAGCCAATTTACGCAAAGCTGCCATAAAATCACCAATCAGTTCCCCTGGTGCTTGAGAGCATTGAAGAAACTTATGACGTTCCAGAACCACATTTTAACTGGGGTTAAACCTCTTGTGTAAAGTATATATAACTGAAACACATTCATCCATTGCTTAATTATGTCTGTCTTACCATGTCCCTACATGTACCATCACAAATTCCAAAGGAAGAGTTTTGAGAATGTTTCTGCCCTCAGATCCGAGATTGTAGACCAATAACACTTTCTTCTACTTAGAGGATCACCCTCTGACTTCCAAATAGGATTCAAAGGTTTCATTCCCTTACTCCCAACAAATCGGAGGTGTGCCTGGGGCTGCCAAAAATGGTGGTGGTGCATCCAATTTGTCCATGAGTCTAACTCCTTATGTTGCTGCGCCCCCACCCAAAAAAAATAATGTATATTATCCAATAGTTCTTATTATATTTATTTGTTTAGTTTTATTTTTAAACGTGCACAAAAAAAATGGCTGACAATGTATATTCCCTAAGCTGTTCCTCTTTTCCTTCCTTTATATGTCGGGTTGGACCTTTCCCTAATGTGGTCACTTATGCAGACTGTATTTGCCAGCAGAAGGTGTGCCTGTCACCATTGCAGACACAGTGTTTGAGCCAAAACACTCCTTTTAAAGATGGCTGCCGGAGAAACCCCCCCCCAAAAAAAATCATCTTTACTTCCCAGCAGAAGGTGTGCCTGTCACTGTTGCAGACACAATGTGTATACACTATTGTTTGCTGCTCCCTAAGATGGCTGCCGCTGACACATGATAGAATCCGGCTAGCAGTGCAGATAACATGGCTGCTCTGATGATGTAGGAGTGATCAATGGACACAGAGGAGTATCTCAACACTGCCAGAAGCCAGAATAGCTCAGCACAACCAACGGGCTGAAATGTAGGAAATTAAATATTCCCCTTCACAGTTGTGGTGCAGATACAAAACAGTACCTGAACTGTGGTACCCTCCAGCAGTGTGTAGGCAGCACCTGGATGGTGGTACTGATGATATGATGGCCAGCTCTTCTGAGATCACATGTGAAAACCGGACCGGGGTATAAGGAGGGCCTCCCTCATGCTGGGTACAACCGGTGCTGGATCGTGGGTTGGTGTCCCATCCTCGTTGCCAATGAAAAGACGACACAGGCGCTCATATTGTAAGCTTTATTTACACTTCCAGCACCGGGGTCAAGCCAGCAGCAACTGCCTTCCATGGAATGTCCCACTCACCCCTTGAACTCCTGCCACACTCCAACTCTTGTGACATGAGGATTGGAACGGTGGCAGGCGAGTCCCGAACGGTATGCAATGAGCAGTTGTAGTGGGGTTAGGGGCTAAGGGGAAGTGTGAGTGGCACAGGTGACGAAGTTTCAGCGTTAGCCAAGTTGGGTGCAGGTTAAGTGCTAGTTGAATTGAGTGAGGTTGATTTAGTTTGGTTTGATTGTGAGCTAATTTGTAGGCCCATTGTTGTATGCCAGTTATGAGAAATCCTACATATCGGTGATACCAGCAGTTTAAAAAAGCATGGCTTGTTTTCTTTATAGACAGTCAATTCAAGAACAGTCTTGAGGCTTTTTTGTAAGCAAGTCTTGGGGCTTTTTAAAAAGGAGTTGAAGGCAAAGTGGTGGCGAATGGCAGGATGGTGAAATGCGTTGCCACTTGACCCCTGTGTTCAACAGACTAGGGGGCTTTGCGGGCGATGGTAGCTCACCCAGCGCCGCCAGCCACACCCAAACTTAGTAGGGCCACCTTCACGGGCACGGAGCTCAACCATAGTGCAGTTTTTCAGTTCACCTGTACCTTGCTTTATGATGCCTTGATGGTTACTGAAGAAAGACACAATAGTAGTCCATCAAGCTTGGTATGAAATCATATTGAACAGTGCATAATACTGTCACTTTCAGAAGAACAGCAATGGAACTTAGCCCCTGAGTGTGTACGTTTTCCCTATCTTTACTGTACTGAGTGCAAGATGTACTAAGACACAGGTTGCAAATAGAGCATCAACTTTTTGCAGCTTCTCTGATTTTGAAGTGCGACCTATGTACTAATAGATTGCCTTGTAAAATCTCTAGTGGAGGATGATCATAACAACTTGCTCAATTAATATCAATTAGACAGGTCGCTATTTGCACACCGCTGCGATTGGTTACAAAAAGAAGAATCGTGGCCTGCAAGGAACTACAGACCATCATCCCTGTGTTAACATTCTCAAATTGGAAAAATGTTTCTTTTTTTTTTTTGTCAAAATCTTTTTATTGGTTTTTCAAAGATATACAACAATGGTATCCCAACTGAGCATATTTCTCATGCCGAGAGTTACAGATATCGAAAGGTAACACACAGCTTTTCAACATGGTCTCGACAAATCATACTTTTTCTTTCAGGAAAAACAATTCCCAGGTTTGATGGGCCCATCAATGTGGCCCCACACATTTCCCGCTTAAAAGTTCCAGTATACATCGTACGTTTGTGCTCAGGAACCAACAGAGAGAGTAAAAGCTTTTGAAGATAGCGAAAACAAATAAGGAAAACAACATGATAAACACATTTCCGTGGTGTTTCGTGCTAACGAGCGGGGGGGGTCAGGGGGTGCCACAGGGCAGCAGCAGGCCCACTAGATCTGGAAAAGATGTAGGGCCCGTAATCTGGGACAGCAGGTGAACAGAGGCAACCCCTCCGACAGGTAACCCACCAACGGGCTCCAAACATAGTCATAGCCCTTGCGGGAGTCATCGACTATGTCCGTCATCCTCTCAAGGGCAAGTGCTCGCCATAACCGGGCATGCCATTGGGTAATGGGGGGGGGGCCTCCGCCTTCTTCCAGGCAGCGGCTATTGCCATCTTGGCTGCTCCCAAGCACAACCACATTATGGAGCGATCCCCTTGAGTCTATACTTCAAGCTAGGGTCCCGCACTCCCAGGAGAGTATGTTCTACAGTGTCCGGGATGGAGTATCCCAGGATCTGTTTGATTTGGGAGAGGATTTCTTTCCAGAAGGGTTGGATGGAGGGGCAGTCCCACCAAATGTGTTGGAAGTCTCCCTCAGCCCACAACCCCGCCAACATTTCTCTGAGGTATTTGGGAATGTGGAGTGTAGTTTCTGGGGATGCAAGTACCATTCATACATGACTTTATAGTGGGCTTCTCTTAAAAACATAGAGCAATTGTGTTTGACGATATCTTTATACAGGGAGCCCCACTGTTTCTCTCATAACGGGGCAGGTAACAGAGCATCTCAAAATTTTCTATGTCGTGGAGCCAGCTGGAGGCCCGCCGTCCAAAGTAGAGCGTACAGAAAAGATATGCAACCCTTGGTAGTGGTGCCCGATTGCATACATTTCTCCACAGGTAGAAAATCCCTGGTCGCCACCAGCCGCACCTGGGTTTGTTGCAACCAATGTTTTAGTTGGAGGTAGTGGTATTCTTCTGTGGGCGGTAACTTAAAATGGGTTGCACATTCCACAAAGGAGAGCAATTCACCCCGCTTAACAAGGTCAGAGAGCATGAGGCACCCACCCTCCCTCCACCCATCAAAGGGTCCCTCTAATAATGCCGGGGGGAAGGCTGGATTGAAGTTAATGGGGGTGTAGGGAGAAAGGAAGGTTGTCAAGGGCAGTGTCTTGGTAACGGTGTCCCATAGGTGGAGAGTAGTGGCTGTAGGGATGCTGAGGTAAACATTAGGCAGTCTGTCGCATTGTGGTTTCCACGGAAGGTCCCATATGGTTCTTCCCGCTACCTGTCTATCCATATGGAGCCAGTGTTTGTCGGAATCCCTAAGCGACCACTCGCCATGACCGTCAGCTGGGCAGCCTGAAAGGCTGAAATCAGGAAGGGCCAACCCACCCTCCAAACGTGGTCTGGTCAGTAGCTACCGGGATAGCCGTGCCCTCTGTCCCTGCCAGATGAATTTGGTGATCATTTTTTTCAATTCAGGGAACAGCGCCTTCTCTACTGTAATCGGGAGGCCCTGAAGAGGTAAAGGAGTCTGGGTAAGACATCTCCGTAAATCCGATTGAAGCTGCCGCAACAGGGGGGGATAGTTGGCCTAATAGAGGTCAGTTAATTTGGGGGTGATTTTAACACCCAGATAGGTGATTTCTTTGCGTACGCAGCAGAAGAGAGACGTCTCCTCGACCCTCGCCATCGTCGCTTGGGGCAGAGTTAGATTAAGTAGAAAAGATTTGGATAGATTGGCTTTGAATCCTGCTGCCTTCTCGAAAAGGCTGAGTTCGCTTTAAATAGCCGGCAGCGATGTCTGTAGGTTGGTAATGGGTAATAAAACGCCATTCGCGAAGAGCGAAATTTTGTGTTCATCTGGGCCAAATTTAACCCCATGAATACTGGGGTTAGCACTTATCCACATTGCAAATGGCTCTATGCAGAAGGTGAAAAGCATGGGGGAGAGGGGGCAACCCTGCCTAGTCCCCCGTGAGAGCGGAAAATATCTGACGCTTCACCGTTCACAAGGACTCGGGATCTGGGGGAGTGATAGTTAGCCTGGACCATTCTGATAATAGACTCACTAAAGCCGAAGCGGCGAAGGGTGCGATGCAGGAAGTACCAGTCAACCCGGTCGAAGGCCTTCTCTGTATCTAGTGAGAGGAGGGCCGCCAGGACGCGCTTGTTCTGCACTTTGTCTATCAAATGCATGATCCTGCGCAAGTTATCATGGGTTTGGCGACCCTTAATAAATCCCGACTGGTCGGAATGGATAAGCGTAGGTAGGACATTTTCTTGCCGACTGGCCAAAATTTTAGAGTATAATTTAGCACCAAGGTTTAAAAGGGCTATGGGCCGATAGGAAGCACATAATTTCGGATCCTTCCCAGCTTTAGGGATTATTGTAATTAGAGCTTCCCCCATCCTATTTCATTGAAGAGGCTTGTCAGATGAGGGGTTAACTCCGCAGCAAACGTAGGGTAGAACTGAGCTGTTAGCCCATCGGGCCTGGGGCTTTCTGAAGTTTAAGGGCATCTATCGCTTTCTGAACCTCTTCTATTGTGATAGGCACGCTAAGCTCACTAATGATGGGAGAGGGAACCTGTGGTAAGTCTAGTGAGTCCAGGTAGCGGGACTGGTCTTGCTCGGTTAGGGATTCTGCTGTATAAAGTGAGCAATAGAAGTCCCTGAATGCGTTCGCTTCCCCCACTCACTGGAGTGTGTGACGCCTGCGTCACCGACTATGTGTTTAACATATTCTTTTTCTTGTTTCGCTCTAAGCTGTCGCACCAGCCGCGGGCCTATATTATCGCCCCCATCATAGCCAGGGGCTTGAAGGTGTAGAATGGTCTTTTCTGCCCTGTTGGTGTATATGGCTTGTAGTTTCCCCCTGACTGCCGTTACCCTCCTCAGGGTCTAAACCGACGGGCCCTCTTTATGTGCTTTTTCCACCTCACGGAGCTCCTTTTCTAGTAAGAGCCGCTCTCTCATCTGCTGTTGTTTAAACAAAGTGGCCAAGGCAATACATTTACCCCTCATGACTGACTTGAAAGCGTCCCAATTGTTTACGTGGGAGGTGTCTGAGGGGTCATTAGTGATAAAAAAAATCCTTAATCGCCTTCCGCAGGTCGTCACGGAGTAGTCTATTTCTAGTAAGAACATTGGGGAAGTACCATCTAGCAAGTTTAGAACACAGAGCCGGCCAATTGATCAACACTTCCAATGGGGCGTGATCTGAGAGACAAATCAGATGCAAACAAGCCCCAGCAAGCGACTGGCTGAGTGTCTGATTAGTGAATATATGATCAATCCTAGAGTATGATCTGTGAGAGTGGGAGAAGAACGAATAGTCTTGTGTTGAAGGATTAAGAACCCTCCAAGCATCCTCCAGCCCCAAGCGTTGCAAGAACGGCCTGAGGGATTTACTAAAGACTCCCCCTGCAGATCTGTGTGGGTGGGTCGTATCTATGGTAAGGTCCCATATAAGATTAAAATCTCCCAGCATGATTATGTCCCCTGAGACGAAGCTCTCCAGAGCCAGTAGGAATGTGAGAAGAAAGTCTGATTGTCCTGCATTGGGTGCGTGTACTGTGGCTATGGTGCATGGCCGGCCCCGCAAGACCCCCTTGACCATGAGGAACCTCCCCGCCTTGTCAGAGTGAGTGACGTGTTGAAGAAAATGGACAGAGGAGTGGAAAAGTAGGGCAACCCTGTTCTGTTTAGTGGTGGACGAAGAGCGGAATATCAAGGGATAGCTTTTATGTTTTAGGCGTATGTTTTCCCCCTGTTTTCCTGTAGTGCCACTATCTGAGCCTGGTGGTCTCCCAAGTACTTCCATAAGCGTTGCCTCTTGCTCGGGGAGTTAAGCACCCTCACATTTCATGAGACACAGCTAACAGTCATTTAGTCCGGAACATGCGGCGCCCCCCCTCGGGCAACCCCACCAGCTGTAAATCCCCCCTCATCCCAGCCTCGCCACCCCCCACCTCCCCCACCCCCTCATAGGACAGTCGTGCAGACCGCTTGGTAGAACACCACGGAAAAAACATTAACAACCAACATAAACAATGTCTTTGAGCTGGGAAGTTCCCAAAGCGATTGGAGATCCTCACCCTAGGCAACACCAGGAGCGAGTCCACGCCCGCACCCCGTTGCATGGGTAATGGAACACTGGACATCTGACAGGTACTATCTGCAAGTTGGCTGGGACGGCTGCACCCGTAGCCAGTGACAAAGACATGCCTCATATTGACAGAGAAAACCAAGTCCAAGGTCCTCCGGCGGGGGGCCATGTCACTCCGAACCCCCCTCAGATCAATGCAGATCCATGCCCCACCGACCAGCAACCATGGCCGAACTGCTTCGCCCCAGGGTCAGGAGGACCAGAGCGTTCAAAGCTGTTAACCTTTCGATTTCTTACCACCTCTCTTAAATGTCTGCCATGGGCCAGGTGAGCATCGCTCCATCTGCTACTCTAGGCCCCCTTCACCCGAGGTCGCAGCCCGTCGCGGTGGATTGTTCTTTAGGCCGAGTAGGTCCGCTGCCTCTTTGAATTCCGTGAAGTGTTACGATTTGTTGTCGAGCAGGAAGGCTATGCCGAAGGGTACGTCCACCTGTATCAAACTTGACGGTCACTTAGAGTCTCTGTTATCGGGCGGAATTGCTGCATGCGCACCAGCTTGGCCTGCACCATGTCTTGAAAGATGGAGCATGTTGTACCCTGAAATGTGACCTTGTTGCTGCTTCTAGCCTTCCAGGGGATCAGTTCTTTAGTTTTGAAGGAGCTGAACTTGGCCAGAATGTCCCTAGGGCGTCTATTTTCTCCTTGTAATCGCGGGCCCACCCTGTGTACGCATTCCAGCTGGACCTCTGGGCAGCCCTCTCCAAGAACTGTAGAGAAGAGACCTACCATAAATAATTCCAGGTCAGGCCCTTCGCAGCCTTCTTCCAGGCCTCGCACCCTAATGTTGTCTCTGCGAGAATGGTTTTCAAGGTCTTCGCATCTGAGCATGGCGGCATGTAGTTGAGAGTTCACATTGACCGATTCCTCCTCCAGGGGCTTCAAACGACCTTCCAGCTCTTGACATTTCGTCTCAAGGTCTACGGTACGTGTGCACACCGAATCCACGTCTGCCCGGAGTGCCACCAGCTTCATTGCCACCTCAGCTCAAAATGCGTCGAAGGAGGCGCTGATGTCGGCCTTAATATCGTCTCTCAGCTCCTTCTTAAAGTCTCTCAGCAAAGTCAGGAGCTTGTCTCGGGTGAGAGCCATCGCGTCCTCTGATTGCCTGCCTCCCTCCTTGTCCGCCCTGGCTGCAGTGGGGACGAAATAGCTGGAGACTCTATTGGACTGCGCCTTCTTAGGTGGCATATGGCTGGGGAACTCGGTCAGCTCAGGGCCTCCCTCCCTCCGATCGGGTCGGACACCAGCTCTCTAATGCGCAGCTAGGCTCCAGTGGCAGTCACCAGCTCCCTTGGTTCCACCGGCACTCAAAGTTCAGAAGCCCCCGACCCGCTCCCAGCATTCAGACAGCGGCAATCCACATTGTACCTCTATATGCCTCTTCATGGGCCCTTCATTCTCAGCAATAGGCAGCCTCACCATGTGGCTTCACTCTCTGCAGATGGCCCGGCTGGTGCCATGTTAAGGTCAGGCAGCGGGTTCCCAGCATCCCACCCTGTCGTGTAGGTTACCGGGGGGGGGACTCAGGCCGCCCCCGCCCCACACCGTTCACTCCGCTTGCTCCCACCTGTGTGACGGGCAACACGGCTGGCTCCTCGCTCTCGGCAGCTCGCAGGGGAGACCGACCCCCCTCTGCTCCGCCGGGCCTGGGCCAAGGCCCCGCCTCTTTCCTCTCGGTGTCCGCGCTGCCTCGAGTTCAGGGATGAGGGAGGGGGCCGCTCATGGGGTCCTGCAGTATGCTTTCCGGTGCCCCCGCAGCCTCGAAGGATCAACGTCAGCCGTTCTCTCGACCTCCGCTGAGGTCTGCCGCCATCTTGGCCTCCCGGCCACGGTGCGGGCTCCCTCGGTTCCGGCGTCAGAAGATGGAACGCCGATGTACAGCCGCCCATCTCAGTGTTCCTCAGGTTCAGCGCACCTTAATGCATTAGTGCGCCTGGTTCTGTCCGTGTCCCGTGCTTTTGTGCGATCAGGTTCCTGGGGCTCGGAGCGGAGCCTGGCTGATTCACATCCACGCGGCCATCATGGTTGGCCACCATCCATGTTTCTTTTTTTTAAGCAGACAGAGTTTCTTAAATGAAACAGTGCTACATTAAAAAAAATAAAAGTTCCCATTTGGGAAAACTTTTGATAGAGCAGGCACTGATCCCCTGGACTACTGCGTACTCTCACGAGGTCACCTGACACTTTACCCTTTGTGAATCATTTACCACCTTCTTTGAAGTGTCAGTAACTGATCACTTGTTTGTGACTGCAGTTGTGGTCCCAAGCCATTGGTACATGCCATACCAAAGCACAATTAGAAGGGAATGCCCTTTTCACGCTCCTTCCTCATTGCGATTCGGTATGGGTCACTAAACCCCCTTTGTGAGATGGAAAGGCTTTTCAAACTGGCAAAAAGGGATTAATACATACCTAAGTGCCATTTTGTGATCGCAAATCATTGGATGTGTGAATCCAAAATGTATTTGCACATCTGGTCCTTAGTGATTATTGGAGCTGTTCAAGATACTCTGCAGCAGAAACTGTTGCACATATATTTGATACAGTAAAGATGATACTAGAAAGTGAGTCAGTAAAATCGCTTCTTGACCCTTACTTTATCAGAACTGCTCTGAATGTAAATCTTGTTGTGCTTGTTACATCAACGAAAGTATCTCATCACACTCCTCTACTCCAAATGAACTGCGTCAGAATTTGTGTCTCAAAGTTGTGTCTTAGGCGGATGTGCTCATTGTTTCTTTCCAAATCTAATTATGATCCCCAAGAGGTCTTAAAGGGTTGTCTCATTAGAGTTGCAGATTGGTTGAAGAATAGCTGTCTGAAGGCAATTTTCAGAGCAAACCAAAATTCTGTTCTTTGGGAGCTCACCATCTACATAGCCTAGTGCTTGATGGCCTAATGAATTAGGAGAGCCACCCACGCCGATGGATTCTGTAAGGAACCTAGGAGCTAAATTTGATAGGGATCTTTCCTTCTGTCCACAATTGGTGACGGATGATGACTGGTACTTGTTTCTCACTCTTGAGGTCTTTAAAAATAATCCTTAAAATGCTGTCTCATGACACCCGCAAGACCATTGACTGTTCGATTATCATTGCACAGGCTGCACTACACCAGTACCCTTTATCTGGGTCTTCCTCAGTACCTGGTTCACCTGCTTCAGGTCGTGCAAAATGCTGCAGCCAGGTTGCTACTTAAGATTCCCCACCATCAATCAATAACCCCTCATTTGAAGATGTTATACTAACTTCTGGTACAAAAATGGATACATTTCAAATGCTTGATGTTGACTTTCAGGACCTTCCAAGGAAAAACCCCAAGTACCTGATGGACAGATCCATCACCATCACCCCAAAGACTACTTATGACCTCCCATTTGCTCCTTTTCCAAATTCTGAAAGTTCTTCTAGAGAGCAAAGTTCCTTTTCTTTCCTTTCCTCTAAAATGTGAAATGAGCTTCCTTTCTCTCTGTGCTATTTCTTCAGAACTTTACTTTAAAGTAGCAATTGAAATCCTGGCTATTTCACACCATCTAAATCGTTTTTTAGGTCTCGCCTGAGCCAGCGCATGTGCTGCTCTGGCGAGAGTTTTAGTAAGCGGGTTTTGGAAGTGCAAACAGCAGTGGCTTTTGCTGGTGACCAGCTTGCGTTCACGCGAGCATCCACGCGCGATCAGGCGCCATATGGCTTCCCTCGCCATCTGGCTTCCCTCACGATTACTTTCACTTTCGCGGCCGCGCGGCCGTGTCAGTTTCACGGCCGCGCGGCCATTGCTTGTTCTGAATTCGGATTAATCCTCCACTAATGGAGGATGCTCTGCCATTCCATCTTCCACATTTGTCTCCTGTACTATGGCCTCTCTCATCTCATGTCTCCCTCTATCATTGAGATCCGATCTCCTGCGTCATCAGTAACAGCCCCTCTGTTTTCTTTGTTCATAGTTCCTGTGCTTGTTCGGCCCAAAGCTCTTTCTTTACCCCCTTTCTCCTTACATCTTTTCTCCCAAAAGCTGCATTGCCATCTTCGTCTCTCTGCTCGTTCGAAGCCGTATCAATGCCCGATGTGTTCTCGGTCCCATCTTGTCCTCTGCTGTCTTCCCTTTCTTTACTCCTTCCTCCCTCGGAACCTAAATGCGCACCGCCAGTACCCATCACGGTCGCCGTTTCCACGCCTTCTTGTCTTCCATTACCGGCACCTTTTTCGCTCTCTTCTTGTTGGCCAAGTTCCCTTTCCAGTTGCACGTTCTTCCCTAATCTCTGATCTCTCCCGTTCCTCCATCGGTATCCTGTCTCCTTGTTTTTTCTTGCAGTTTTATTATAGCGTGAACTCGACCGAAGTATTGGAGCGTTTGCCACTTAGTTTACAATGAGTCATGTAAACTAAGCAGCAAGTGCACCAATACTAACATGAGCACACTCACAGATAAGACAGAAAGAAACTGTGCAGTACTGCTGTGAATGGGATATTAATTGCGCAGGAGCAAAAACGATCGAAAAAACCTTCGACGTTGACTACAATAAATCGGAGATGGAGGAGCACTACTGCTAACAGAGTTTCCGTTTCATCATGATGAAACTGAAACTGTGTCTGGTTGGCCGAGGCTCTTATCTTTCTGCACCTCACGTCGCGAGCTTACAGGCCCGGCATTAATTAATTTATGACCACCAATGCTCAAGTCGGCCCTTGAGGGGGAGGGAGTCAGAGAGGGCAAGGGGAGACAGGCGTAATCCTGAAATTATGATTCGATAAACTACAAAAGACTAGAAGTCTTTTGTAGTTTTTAGAATCATAACTTTACTCTTTTCTTTTATTCTAATCGGAGTACTCAGGTGGTATTGTCTGTGGTGGGCTTCTTCCAGTCACATCAAGGCTACTTTGTCAAAACAAGCATTGGCATAGCCAATAGGTCTCACCTTTGGGACCTTATAAGTGCTTAGCCATGCAACAGTTGATGTTGTTGCACCAAGGATATTATGCTGCATAACTAAATACTTATAAGGTCCCAAAAGCGAGACCTATTGGCTAAGCCAATGCTTGTTTCTTATGCTTGATATACATAGCACTGGGACTCCCTGCTGGGCAGCTGATGCACTATAGACTTTTTAGTTCATTCCTTCAATATATAAATCAAGCTATCAAATTAAAAAAACAATGAATATCCTTTCCAGAGAGAACTGTAAAAGCCGCATTATGATTCCCATATTTCATGTTGTTTGTGACCTGAATAAATATCATTTGTTTACAGCACTCAATAGCAAATTGAATACAAGAATGATTTTCTTACCCAAGGTTGTCCTTATGTGATGATGCTGTTATTTTATAAACCTTTTTCAAACATATTTGAGGTCAATGCATACTATTCAAGGCAACCAATAATGGAACATATACCATACCATTGTGGTATAGAACTGGTATTTACCAGAGCTATACATAAGCATTGATCATGAAGTAGGAATGCCTGCATGCCAACATTTCTTATTGGTTTTTTTCAGATACAATGGGTGATCATTTGATTTTGATTTAATGCAAACTTATTTATATTTGATAGGGAGGGCTTTTGGCAAGTATTTGACATAGCAATGGGTACTTGCTTCACACCTCAGCTATGCTAGTTTATTGATGAGCAGGTGGGAGGAACAGTATCTTTGGACAAATTACTTGCACTGAGATACATAGATGACCTCTTCATCTCTTCAGAGAAACTAACCAAGCAGTTTATGTGAGAGCTCTTTCAGAATGACATTACCATACTATTTAGAAGTGAAATGAGTAGGATCTGAAAGTAAAAGTTAAAGGAGATGCCATTCTGATCGCCTTGCATAGAAAGATAACAGCTGGAAACATCAGCCAGCTGTTAAATGCAGGTTATACTATTAAGAATGTTTAAGCACCCAAACTAATTGCACAATGGAAGTCATATTTAGCAGTAAGGCAATTTATGTTGCAACAATCCAGAATAAAAAGCAATCTATTGCAGGTCATACAGAATGTAGAATTTTAAGTGAGCTGGGAAGATGGGTTGGTGCTCCGGGTTTATGAAAAACTTCAATATTTGATATGAGTCAGGGTGGCTGCCATCCTTTCATATATTAGAAATCAGTGAAAGGAATAGTGGGACAAAATGCTGGGAACATTTCTGATATATCCCGACATATACTGCATCAAACTGACAGGTTTGGATTTTGGTGCTTGCTTTATAATATCCTCAACCTGTTGAAGAGTAAGGGTGATACCAGAGCCAATGGCTGACATTCATCTAATGTATGCAAAGTAATTTGATCCAAGAAAATAACTGTTTTGTGTTGGTCTATAACCACTGTTAAGGTATAGAGGCTTAAATAATATTCCTGTAAAATATTCACAATCTTGACTGGTTCTGTTTGTGGTATCCCTTGTACAACCTGCACAATTCTATTTCTTGAGATTTCACTTGTTCTCATTTGATGGCTACCAGAGGGCACTGATCTTATCAGCAAACTCTTAATCTGATATTTCACATTTAGTACTTAAACTGCAAGATTATTTTGCTGCATTCCTTTCAGCAAGCAGTGCCAAATATTCTACTAACTCTGGGACCATGTTTTTTAAACGTGCATTACCAGCTAACAGTTAATTTACATGGTACTACTATAAGCAATTGCTTTCTCAAAGCATATTATTGTTTCGTTCCACTTTCATAAATCCCTCCTAAAAAAACAGATGATACCCCCTAATGCCTTCAATGTGTCTCAAATATCTGGGCTTATTGAAATGTATTTCAAACAAATCGAAAACCAGCCCAGGGAAAAAGTATGAAGTATAACAAATCTCCACTTGGATAGTTTATTTAAGAAAAAAGTGTTTTTCCTAGAGACCCCTCAGCCACCAGGGTTACCCCTTGGTGGCATGCTTCATCATTGGGGTTCATCCCAGTCCTCTACGGATTGAGGCGTGCTACGACCAGGCATTTACACGTGAGCACTTATAGGCTGAGTCAATGATAAAGACGACGTTGGTGAAAGGGAGTGGGAAAGTGGTTGTTGGTGAGTTAAAAATATCTGACTAGTAGGATTCCTATTTTATTCCCGCCTCTAGTCGGTATGGTTAAAATCAGGGGTTGTGGCTGAAGGGGTGGACTATAATGAGTCCGTTCTCTTCAGAAATAGTTGGTCAACATGTTTTGAGCCGTTCACCTAATGGCTCTTCTTCAGAACCTATAGGAAAAATGATCCCATTGGTACCACTCCACGCAGTTCTCCTAAGCAGGACACAAAGGATAGCATGCCATGTGCATACCCCTATTAATACATATGGTAACGCTTTGCCAGTCTGTATATTTTGGGTGCCCTACTGGTGCGTCATGGTCTTTCCAGGGCGGAGGGGCCTGTAGTCAAACCTTCATCAAGGCCGTCCTTGCCCTGTTCACCTAATTCGATTCCCTAGAGACCGCATCTTCAAGATGCGGTCTCCAGAGGATTGGGATGAACCCCAATGATGAAGCATGCCACCAAGGGGTAACCCTGGTGGGTGAGGGGTTTCTAGGAAAAATGCTTTTTTCCTAAATAAACTATCCAAGTGAAGATTCGTTATGCTTCATACTTTTTCCCTGGGCTGGTTTTCGATTTGTTTGAAATACGTGTCTATAAGGAGGATAAACCTAGCCTTCACCTCTAACTCCCCCCTTTATTTGTTGAAACTTATTGAAATGTACACATGCTTCAATTTTGTCTCCATTGTTGTATAATATTTTTTATTTAGTAACCAGGTATGTTGGAAGGCCCTTGCTCCGATCACTGCTTTATGTGTAGGCATCACACATGTAATGTTTACTGGTGCATAATCTTAAATTGTGAGAGGGGCAGTGTGATCCCGTGCTTCCCTTGAACGAATCTCCAAAATGGCCGCCGTAAGTTCCACTCGGAACCAGGAAGGCGGCGTTCCAGTGCTCAGGATCATCGTGACGACGTCATCAGATGCTCCTTTGAAGAGATCGAGGGAAGCTGGGCAAGGCGTCAAGGATCCAAATGGAGCGGAGGAAAATAGCAGCGGTGGAGAGAGCCGGACCAGAATGAAGGAAAACAGCGGAGGAGAGAGGAGGAGCGGACCAAAGGAAGGAAATCCTATGATGGCAAAGGAATCCCTGGAGTTGGGAGAAAAGCCAGAGGACAAGCACGAAGGAGAACTTGGAGCCGAGCCTGATGAAGAACCGCCTAGAGGCAACGCGCACAAGTGAAGCCATCCCCATGAGGGAGAGGATGCTGCCACGACCCCGGAGGGCCATGGCCTCAGGCAAGTGCCCTTCTTTCATTACTTTTCACTCAGAAGGTGGTGGGCGTGGAATAAATAGACCACACAGGAGCACTAATAAAATAAATGCACATACTGGAGAGCACCAAACTGGGGGTGTGGTGACTCCACTGTGATTGGGTGATTTACGTATATTGGCCAAATTACTCACAGTACTTTACTGTTTGTTTTGAGGGACCTCCCTATTCCTCATGACGGGACCTGGGCAAGAAAACTATAAGGAAGACACCCACAGTGGACCTCAAAGGAGGGAGATGCACTTCTTACCAAGATGGAGGAGAAAACTATTGTTTGTCTA